>JANUWF010001505.1:0-371576 GCA_026120185.1 Voacanga thouarsii
GTAAATGAAAATCGTATTTCTAAGTTACACAAGCTTGATGACTTAGGATCATTTGATTATGAATCATATGGCACATGCGAGTCTTGTTTACTAGGTAAAATTACTAAAACTCCTTTTCCAGGAAAAGGAGAATGGGCCAAGGAGTTATTAAAACTCATACATTCTGATGTATGTGGCCCAATGTCAATACAAGCAAGAGAAGGTTACAACTATTTCATAACTTTTATCGATGACTTCTCACGATACGGGTATTTGTATTTAATGAAATACAAATCTGAGGCCTTTGAAAGGTTCAAATACTTCAAGAATGAAATAGAGAAATAACTTGGCAAAAGTATTAAGACTCTAAGATCTGATCGAGGAGGAGAATACTTGAGCTAAGAATTTCTAAATTATCTTAGAGATAATAGGATATTATCTCAATGGACTCCACCACATACACCTCAACATAACGGTGTATCTGAGAGAAGGAATCGAACCCTTGTAGACATGGTACGAGACCATGATGGCTTCTGCAGACCTACCAAAATCGTTTTGGGGGCATGCACTAGAAACTGCTGTTTATATATTAAACAGAGTTCCGACAAAATCCTTTGATACAACCCCATTTGAGATGTTCTTTAGTAAGAGACCAAAGTTATCTCACTTGCAAGTATGGGGTTATCCTGCCTTTGTTAAAAGGCCACGATCAGAACTAACTTGATAGTAAGTCTGACAAGTGTATGTTTGTGGGATATCCAAAAGAATCTTTCGAATATTTCTTCTATCTACCCCCCGAAAACAAATTGTTTATTTTGAAGCATGTCGTCTTCTTACTATCAAGTTTGTGAGAAGGAGTACATGCTCATGGGAGACAGTGGGAGTAAGATTGAACTTAGTGAAGTTCATAAAGATCAAACAAACGAGGATCAACCGTCTAACCCTACGAAACCCCAACTAAAACCAACCCTAGAGTAAGGAGGTCGGGATGCATATCATATTTTCTTTCATGCATAAATATATTTTTGAATGATTTTATGTACTTTAGAATTATAATTTATCATCTAGAAATCTTAGTTGTGCTTATTGAGTAGGAAGGGTAAAATGGTAATTTTGCTTAAAGTGAAAATAGGGAGATAGCTTGAGGATTACATAGGAAGAATATTTAGGAGAGAAAATAAGAACAAGAGTTGTTATGGTTTAGTGGTTAGAGTTTTGGAATTAATTTCTAAGGTCTTGAGTTCAAATCCCATCATTTAAGATTTAGCATAAATAATTTTATTTTATTTAAGGATTGGACTTTTCGGCCTTTATATCCCATAAGTAGAACTAGGAGTGTTTTCCTAGGGGAGACATGAAGGGAATGTTCTAGTCCTATTCTTGTACCTTAAAAGAATTCTTAAAGAATTCATGTCCTTCTACTCCCTAACTTACCTTAATTCTTTATCAATTAAGTTGTTCAATTTATCGAAAGCCATTTTTAGTTCCAGAAAATTTAGCAAGGTTTATTAACCTTAGAATCTCAAAAATGACTCTTAGAGGATAGAGTATTGGCTGAAAATGGAGAAGGAGTTAAGGAAGGCTTCCAAGAGAATTAATCTCCATGGTTGAACCTTCAAACTTAACTCCATAAGTATTCATCTTCTTCATAGTAGCAATC
Source organism: Voacanga thouarsii (assembly GCA_026120185.1). Taxonomy (NCBI): domain Eukaryota; kingdom Viridiplantae; phylum Streptophyta; class Magnoliopsida; order Gentianales; family Apocynaceae; genus Voacanga; species Voacanga thouarsii. Next base: position 1,640 of record JANUWF010001505.1, read on the forward strand.
GGGAAATTTTCCAGCTTCTTGGTCAGACCAGCTTTCAAAAACTTCAGTCATTTTTCTCACTCAAATACTACCAGAAAAATAGCCAACTTGATCAGCTTGAAGGCTGAAATCCTTGGGCAAAAATTGGACTGCACAAAGCTATGCAAACCAGGAAAAAAAATCCTAGACAATTTCGCAGCTTAGCAGGCCAAAAACCAAGTTGTTTCTTCTAGCCTTCAAACCAGTAATTCACCCCTATCTTTCCTCCATAAAGAAGGCTGGAAAATAGACTTAATGAACCCTCTAATACATCTTCAAACTCACTGCAAGTCGGCTAGAACATTGCAGAAAAAACTGCACAAAAATTTGAGAAAACCACTCGAATGAACAACCAGAAATTCCAGCTTTGTTCTCTCTTCAACCTTGTCTGAAAATCACTTCAACTTTCTATGAAACTAACCTTAGTCAGCCATGAACTAAAATTTATCACCCTCCTCCATTCACCTGCAAGAAATGAACACAATATCCACTCCTTAAATTCCTCCATCAATTACTCCAATCAAATTCCCAATTAGAATTCAAAATTTCAGCAAATTGCTCCATGAAAACTTCCATGAATTAAGCTTCAAATAACCAGAAATTCTCCCATCCTTACACTCAGAATTTCGGCCACCCTATAGCTTCTTCAAACCTCATTCATCTCAGCAAAACCCCAGCAAAATCCAATCGGCCATAGCAGCTCCAAAGAACCTCCATCAATCAAACCATTCTACCATATCTTCTACCTTAATTCACTCAATGAATTACTCCTTTTGAATTTCAAACAACCAGCTTTCCCTCTTCTCCCTAATTTGAAAATTCAAGCACAAGAATCCCCTAACCATTCGGCCAACATCTTTTAGTAAAATTCATCCAGCTTTCTCTCTATTCTCTCCATTTCTCTAAAAACACCAAGAACACACACCACCATCCTCCAAGCCTAAGACCACTCTAAACACCCTCAATCCCTTCCAAAAACTCCAGATCATGTCTACTCACCCTCTAGAGTACATTTCTAGATTTTATAACATCAAACATTGAAAACAAAATTCTGCTATCGGATCAAAAACCAAAATTTTTCTTGAAGATTCAAGAACTCTCTCAAGGTAACAAAGGACGATTTTTATCATCTTCTTTCCTTTAATCTTTAAACATAATATACTAATGTTCTCTCTCTCTCTCTCTCTCTCTCTCTCTCTCTCTCTCTCTCTCTCTCTCTCTCTCTCGGCCGAAATGGCTGTTTCAACCATGACCGTTTCTCTTCTTCTTCCTTGGACGATTCAAGCCTCCTATGCGTGTGGACCTCCTTGGATCTTCAACAAGATTGTTATCAACCAAGTATTTCTCTTTAACCCTCTTTTCAATTCTAAAAATCATGTCTCTTAGATGTTATTAGAAAAGGATAGAATATGAATGGAGATTGAGTATGTGATTGTATGAAGGAGTTGAGATTGGAGCATGAGGATGTTTTGTCATGGTTGAGTGTTATGATATTTTATGGTTTGTTGCATGCTCTTCATGTCGTGAGTAAGTATGGATGATTAAGCATGATAGATATTATGTCACCTGTGGTGAATAGGGTTTTATGTTCTTGTATTCTTATTGAAGCAATGTATATGATTATGCTTAGTAGAAATTTAGTCATATGCTAGTAGGTAAGGATTTAAGCCTTTATTCATGAATGGAATGATTTGATGATTGATGTTGGATTTTATGTTCATTGTTAGCAATAGGAGAATTATAATCATGACCTTGTTGATCCTAAGATATTTTAATTAGCTAATTTTATTTCGTTAATCAAAATTAAGACTATATTTTCCCTCAATAATTTCAAAAACCCTAAGAAGCCTTGGAGTTGGAATATTAAATAAAATAGTAAAATTTTAGCCAAATAAATGATATCTTCTGTTAAAAATAATATTTATAAATATTTATATATAATAATATTATTAAATAAGGCCTTTTATATAAATAATAATAATAATAGGTAAAATATTGATTTAGTAGGTCAAATATTCATAAATACTATTGAAATCTATTTATTATCTTTTGATCAAGATTTATTAAAATTTACTTATTATTAATTTCATTTATTAGTTATTTTCTAACTATTAATTATTAATTAAGAGATTAGTAATAATTTATTATTTATTTTAATAATATCATCTAGGACTTAGGATCCTTCATCAAACAAACCCTAGTTTATTAATAACAAAGATTTATATTTGAACCTATAACCTCATAGTAATTATTTTACAACCCCTAGTTATTTTATTATCAAGCTAAACTTATTTTTTTATAAAACCTTTATCATCTAGCCTTTAAGCTTAGAACATTAGGGTCATGATCGTTATAAGCTGAACTAGGATCATTTATGGAAGTGAATTTGGCTTGAGTTTAATTATGGCTTGTGTCTACACCAGGTAAGGTTAGGTCAGCTTTGGAATATCTTTGATTTAGCTCGAGCAAAGGATTAGATAAGCTCCTGTATAAAACTTATTTGATGACAAAAGATTACTATGGCAAGCTAAACGCGAAGTGTACGAACACTCATTTAGGTAAAAGCAATTAAGGACTATTTTCTTTCAGTTTCAGTCAAATCATTTGGAATCAACAAGCAGTTTTACTCAAACACTAAACTCTTTCTAAAACAAACTTTAACACGAACTTTAGAAACCCTTAATTACTGTTTTCAAATTAAACAATGTTTTATTAGTTTTCTCCTAAGTAGGACAATCAACGTTGAGTACTCAATAAGGGTAGGCTAGTAGTACTAGTTTTGAAGAGCAAGAGCGAGCCTTCTGGCAAGAGGCTACCTCCAGAAGATGAACTCAACTTGGAGAAGCGACAGTACTACTTAGTCATGCCGATCCGAGCTAACAAGTTTCAATCATATGGACTGTGCGTTTTCGAGATGGACAACCAGTATGTTTGGGTGTAGAGAAAGAGGAGTATCTTACCCGATAGGCCGTACACCTACCTTTTGTCAGTCTGCATAAAGTGTAGCATTCTGACAGTTATATGAACATGGGGCCCAACGTGTGGTAACCCATGGCTGCCCATTTGAGTGGTTAAATTTATTTTGCACTTGTATGGTTTGAAAAGAGGAAAATGACACTCTTTATTTTAACCTTATTTATTGCTTGCTAGCATTTTCTCTTTTGAAATTTTAGAACTCGCATACATGAACTGCTTTCTTGAACACTCAAAATAAACACGGATCGATCGAGATTTTTATCGCATCACCTTTTATGCCATGTTTCGGGTCAATCCTACTGTGGGGATGAGTAGCTAGAATGTTGCACTGCTTGAAGACTCTTGTTGTTTATTTTATATGTTGCTTTGAGAGCTGCTAGTGAACAATTTATTTTGGATTTGTTCTTGAATTTTTGGGTTGTAATAAGTTTTAATTTTAAAGTATTATTTTATTTTCGTTTGTGTATCCTAGTTATAAAGACCCATTGTCCTTTGGATGGGGCGATATCCCCGGCCCTGTTGGGCCTAGGTAGTGGGGTGTTGCAAACCCTACATCTATTGAGAGAATAGATGAACCTTCTAATACACGAGAACCTCGTAGATCTAGTAGGATACGTGTGGCACACGATAGATATGAATTTCTCATTAGTGACCACAATGACGTATTGCGCATAGATGAAGATGAGCCTACTACCTACAAGGATATTCTGAATAGTTCAAAATCTGACAAATGGCTTGAGGCCATGAAGTCAGAGATAGATACCATGTACGACAACAATGTATGGACTTTGGTTGATTCACCCAAAGGAATTAAACCTATTGGGAGCAAGTGGGTTTTCAAGAAGAAAACGGACATGGATGGTAACCTAGTTACCTATAAAGCATGACTAGTGGCGAAGAGTTATCGTCAACAACATGGTATTAACTATGATGAAACCTTCTCACCAGTAGCCATGTTAAAATCCATCAGGATACTCCTAGCCAATGCTACTCATTATGATTATGAGATTTGGCAAATGGATGTGAAAACAGACTTTCCTAAATGGAAATCGATTGAGGAAGTGTATATGACACAATCTGAGGGTTTCACATCCAATGATAGCACAAAGGTGTGCAAGCTGCAAAAGTCCATTTATGGACTTAAGCAAGCTTCTAGGAGTTGGAATATCTGTTTTGATGAAACAATCAAAGAGTTTGGTTTCATTCAAAACATGGATGAGATTTGTGTATACAAGAAGGTTAGTAGGAGTGCAATCATTTTCTTACTACTTTATGTAGATGACATATTACTAATAGGAAACGATATACCTTTCTTGCAAATAGTTAAAGTTTGGTTGTCTAAACAATTCTCCATGAAGGACCTTAGTGAAGCAACCTATATTCTCGGAATAAGGATCTATAGAGATAAATCCAAAAGGTTGCTAGGTCTTTCACAGTATACATACATAGATAAAGTGCTAAAGAAGTTTAGCATGGATCAATCCAAAAAGGGATTCTTACCCATGTCACATGGTGTAAGCCTTTTGAAATCGATGTCTCCCAAGACACAAGTTGAAAGGGATCGCATGAGTAAGTTTCCATATACCTCGGCAGTTAGATCTATCATGTACGCTATGATATGTACTAGGCCCGATGTATATTGTGCTCTCAGTTTGACGAGCAGATACCAATCAAACCCTGGTGAGGGTCATTGGGCAACTGTAAAGAATATTCTTAAGTACTTACGAAGGACTAAGAATATATTCTTAGTATATGGAGAAGGTGATTTGAAAATAAATTGGTATACTGATGCTAGTTTTCAATCTAACAAAGATGATTTCAAATCATAATCTGGCTATGTGTTTATGTTGTGTGGAGGGGCAATAAGTTGAAAAAGTTCCAAACAAGAAACTATTGCCGACTCTATGATAAAAGCTGAGTACATAGCCGCTTCTGAAGCAACTAAGGAAATAAAGATAGAGAGAGCTCCCACATATGAGAACATAGCTAAACCGTTTACAAAAGCACTATCCCAAAAAAAATATGATTGTCATGTCGAGTCATTCGGTATTAGATACGTGAATGATTGGCTCAAATGTAAGTGGGAGTTTGTTAGTGTTGTGCCCTAGAGGCAATCACTTGTACATTGTATATGACACATTTTATTTTAATAACAAGCATTATTTATCTTATAGTTTTTTTGTTTACTTTAAGTAATATAACTGTTCGATAAAGTCCCTAGTACAACACTATATTAAGGAAATCATAATAGAGATCATGGTATGAGATTCCTACTACACTGCATGGTGTTAGTACTTAAATAGTCCTTAGTCATAGTATTAATGAGATAGAACATCATTAATGCGTTAAGACTAGCATGTGTTAGACTTCCTGATTTGATCAGGCAGTGATTCTCATATCTGTGAGTATTGAGATACTCAAAGCTAACAAATAGATGCTTGTTAATGGAACAAATTCATTAGATGACCTAACTTTAAGATAATCACATGGATAACCATTTAGTGCCAGTGATATAATCTCAATATAGCAAACGTGCAAGTATCCTTAGACTTGAGATCTCCAAGGTACTTCATTTGCTAAGCTTTATACTTTTATTCCAATCTCCAGAGCTCGATCGAGGGCCATCTATGGAATGGATATTGGGTACATTGTGAGGTAAACGAAAATAGTTGAGAGGGTCAATAAAGGATTCGCCACTCCTAATAGTAGGGGCAAATATCTCACGGCCACTTGTAGGAATTACTACTCGAGAAGTCCTTGGCCAATGCGATTGTGTATTGGAAATAGTTTCGATTGATACGCATCTAGAATAGTAGGTTCCTGGTACAAGTACTATTGTATTCGGGCCAGAATTAATTCTAGAGGGAGTTGGCACTAATTCCGTATTCCAAACTGAATGAGATATTGTATGGTGAAAGGAGTTAATTGCACTGAAGTTTGTTATTGAAGGGTTCATGTCAAGCCACTTAACTTCCTAGACTCTTGGGTGGTTATGATGTGTTGCTAGATACCGCTCATGATCTGGGAATATTGGTTTATTAATTGATGAATTAACAAACCAATCCTAATTAGAATTAATAGGATTAATTCTAATTAATTATGGATTATTAATCTCAAATATGTTTAGATTAATTCATGTTCGCTACCAATTGACTGGGAAACCTATTAGGTCACACACAATAGAGGATTATATACTCAAGATATTATTTGATAACATAGTGGGGTTAATTGTGAGAAAGAGAAGTTGTTGTGGATAAATTATAATTATTTTTAATTTGTGGTCCAAGTTGTAATTATGGAAACTTAATGTTTCCAATTACAATTAGGAAATTCTAATTGTTTTAGAATTTCAAATTTTCACCAGATTTTGGAACATATATTGGATATGCTCGAAACCCTAATCTAAGGGTGATTCACACGAAAATAGGAGCCACAAAAACAGAGTCTTCTTCTTCTTCTCTCTCTCTCTCTCTCGTTTTGCTGAAAACGAAAACAACCCTACCCGACATCTTTTTCTGCTGGCACAAGAAATTTTGGTGCTTGAGTATTTCTTTGTGTGGATTACTGTTAAAGATAATAACACATTATGATTATAGTGGTTAGACGTCCAACTCTCGTGGAGTTTACATAAGAGGATTGCTGGATCGCTCCTCGATTTGAAGAAAATCAATTTTATTCTTCGAACGATCAAACAAAGGTAAAAATTTGTTACCTTTATTATCTTTATGTCTTGTTTTCCACACATAGGCGGGTCTTGGGATGGTATCTCGTTTTATTTTCTGCTGTGTCGTATAGGATATGAGACTGAGATACCCAACAAATGATATATGGCCTACCCTTCTATACCAAAGATAACCATCATTATCATGCATGGAAAGGCATCTAATATCATGAGCCATAATATCATTAAGATAAAATACTTATACATTCCCAACTTAATTGGTAACAAAATTGTTTCATTACTACAGTTGTCCATAATAAAGAAAGAATCTTTCTTAAAAATAATTTTGCAACCATTGTCATATAATTGACTAATGTTAAGTAAATAGTGTTTCAGCTCATCAATCAATAAAACTTTTTTGATAATGGTTTAAGATCCTTTACAAATGTTATTTATACCAAGTATCTTTCCTTTCTTTTTTTTTCACCGATTGTAACGAACCCATCATTTGTAGCTTGAACATCTTCTAATAGGGCTGAATTTTTGGTCATATGTCTTCAGCATCCACTATTCAAAAACCACTTTGTAAAGCTCATTTTTGCTAGTGAATGTTCCTATACATGAGATGGGAGAGTGATTTTTGGTACCTATATCTTCTTAGGTCTATAAGGGTTAGTAATGATTCTTTTAATTCTCCAATTAGTTTTCATTCCTAATTCAATACTTTTCCAAATATGACATCTAGATGCTTTATGTCCATTTTTACCACAATAAGTGCAACATATGTAATTTTTGTTTGAGGAGCTTGCTTTCACAAAATAAAACTTATGTTTTCCTATTTTGTGCATACTACTATAGCCAAGGCTATTTCTATTTCCAACCATCCATTGAATTCCAAGAAGTTTTTTCAGCCATCAATGAATTTGTCAATACCAGTAGTGAGATCATCAACTTTCATTTTCATATTTTCAAATTCATGGATCATGACTTCAAGAGATGAGACATTATCACACGAACATTTATTCTCAAGAGTAGAATGGTTCAATAAGGTATAAATGATTTCTTTTTCAACATTCAAGCAGCACATGTAGTCAAGAAGAGTTTTGTTCTCACTTATCAGATTGTCGTTCTCATTTGATAAGGAATAAATTCTCACTTTCATTTCCTTGTTTTTTCTTAACAGTCTTTATAGTTCATGGAATATATCAACAAGAAGTTCATTTAGATCATTAATATTATCACAAGTAAAATTATGTAATTTAGCTACAAGGTTATATGGGAAGGAGTTGGCCTTATCCTTCACTGCCATGAAGTATATATTAGCTGGTTCATTTTCAGAATCTCCATTTTCCTCATATTCGAACTCATTTTGATACCAAGTTCCTATCGGTCCTTTTCCTTTCTTTATTTTCAAATCCTTCTTTTTCTTTTTGAGCATCTTGGCTTCTTTCTCTTTAGCTATTGGGCAGTCAGTAATGAAGTGTTCTGTACTCCTGCATTCATAGCATTAAGGCTTGAAAGATGAAATTTATCCCTTCCTTTTTATGAACTTCTTACCTCTTTTGAAGTTTCCCTTTTTGAACATCTTTCTGAATTTTTTTGCGATCATGGCTAATTCTTCAGTATCCACTTCAATTCAATTGTCACTATCAGATTGACTGCTATCAGTGTCCTCATCAATAGCTTTCAGTGTTGTTCCTCTTTTACCTTTGTCATTGTCATCAAATTCTTGAAACCTTTTGAGTTTTATTTCATGAGTTAAGAGAGAACTAATTAGCTCTTCAGTGGGAAAGGTATTCAAATCTTTTGATTCCTCCACAGCTTTTGGTTGCGAGCTCTTTGACAAGGCATTTAGAATTTTTCTATTTTGTTCACCAAGGGAATAGTTTTTCCCATAAGCCTTAAGTCCATTTGAAATGTATGTAAATCTAGTGAACATGTTGATTATGCTCTTATTTGACTTCATAGTAAATAATTCATAATCATGAATCAAAAGCCCCAACTTCGATTCCTTCACTTAATTTGTCCCCTCATAGGTAACTTCAAGCAATCTCCACATGTCATGGGCTGAATTACAACCACTTACTCTGTTACATTTAGTAGCATTAAGGGCACAACATAAAATGTTCATAACTTGAAAATTCAATGTCATTTTGGCATTATCTTCAGCATTATATTCATCACTCTGTTTGGGAACTATTCAACCCTCAACACTTCTAGAAGGAACATATGGTCCTCTTTCAATTAAATTCCATAACTCAAAATTAATTGAGAAAAAAAAGATCTTCATGAGATTTTTTCCAGAATATGTAATTACTTCCAGTGAACAAAGGATGTCTATTTGTTGAAAATCCCTCGATATAGGGGAGAGAGGAAATATTTGCCATAAGGATCTTTTCTACAAGACTGTTTAGTCGAAGAAGAGTAGACCAATGCTCTAATTCCAATTGAAAAATCTTAGAGGGGATGAATAAGGTATTTGGCAAATTTTAAAATACTTTTCAGAAAAAGATCTAATTTTTTAAATGCTCCTTCTGTTTTATAGATCAAAGTGTTTACAAGTTGTGCAAAGAGGAGTTTTATGTAGCTTTAAGAAGTCATCTAGGAACTTAAGGATATGAGACAAGAGATGTACAATTAAAATAAGAATAAAGATGGATTTGTGAGAATCATAAAGATTTCTTTTGAATGATTGAAAACTTTATACAAAGAGATTCGCAAGCTGTCAGAAATAAATACAAGAAAGATAAACAAGAGATTTATAGTGGTTTGATCCTCAAAGATCTACGTCACTACCTTAAGCTCACACTTAAGGATTTCAAAACAGATCTCTATAAACTCTGTCAGTTCAATGGTGTCTATCTACACCAATTACACAAGAGGATCACTATCACTTGGTTTTACCTAAACCTCTCGACCAATCTACAAATCAAGGCTCACCCCCAAATATGTTTTACACCACAACCTTGATATATAAAAAGATTATACGAATAAAACAGAGATAGCTCACACATTTGTGCAAATGTGCAAACAAATGAGCACTAACTACTTTTACCTTTTGAAGCAATTTGATTTCTTTTTGAAGCACTTGTAAAAAGGAGCTTTTGTAATCTGGAGTGTAGGAGTGTTTATAAGAAAGATAGCATAAAAATCTACTTTAAAATTAAGTTTTGAAAGCTTTTATAAAAGCAAAAAGTAAGATACCAATAGCTAGAAACGGCTAGTTTTTCGCTATCAAAATTTTCAGAATTTTGGACTCAAGGATCATACAAGGGTGCATCCAAAAAGGTGAGTCCAAAATGGCACTTTTCTAGGAAGAAACATTTTGACACTCGTTCACAGAGGTTTGGACGAAACTTTTGGATGCAAAGCCATCCAAATTACTCAATCCAAAATTGTGAAGACGTAATACTTTGAAATCTTTTTGTTTGTGTGCTTCAAGGTAGAAATAAATTGAAACATAAGGTAAAGAAGACATAGGAATTTACACAATATACCTCAACAAACGATTCCTAGTCTATGATTCTTCCACAAGGACTTTTTGATATACAATCTCTTAAGCATGTCTACTACTTGATCACCCATTTTTGGATTCAATAGCTCAATAGTTGCTTAGTGATCTTATTTGCACGCCTTGGAAGAACTGAGGTCAAACATGGCCTATCACATATAGATCACACAAATTAGTCCTTATCAATGTTTGTCATAAGTTAAAACATAGAAGAATGTCCTTAAGGCTAACACTTTCAATTATACTGCTGTAGGTTTCATTTCCCCATTCTCAACTTCGTCCAGAATTTTCTGGAGCAAAACGATCCCAGTATTTTTATCTCTTTAATTCATTTTCACAAAATAATATTACATCTTGTTCTCCTTTATTTGTAGCATCTATACAACCCTTAATCCACCTTGTTCCCCATCTAAATACCTTTAATTCTTCATGTTTCTAGACCAAGAAAACGACCAATTCCATGCTTGCACAATATGAAGTCACCAACATAAACAAAACAACTATAGTTTATTATTTTCACTATATCTACCTTTTCTTTCCAATTCTACCATTTTTCTTCATACACACTTGTACACACAAAACTTCACATAGTATAAGAATAATCATAATTATAATCATGATTTTCATGTTAAATTTCATACCAAAACAATCACCACGTTGAAATCGATAACTTTAATTCATGGAGTATGATCTTTTACCTTGTTTGTTATTCAAGCTTGATTTGGTCCAAGAACACCAAGAATAATTTTTCTCTCTTCTTTTTCTATATTTTCTCCTAATTTCTCTTAATTTTCACCCACTTTTCTTCCGTTTTCTTTCCTTTTTCTTCCTTTCTCCCCTTCTTATTGTTGCTGGCTGGTTTTCCCCCTTCTAACCACCCTTCCTTGTGACTAAAATGCTCACAAGGTCAACCTACAATAAATGCTATGGTGGGCTATCCGACACATGTCGTATTTTTCAATTTCCACCTATTTTTCCTTTTATTTTGTAAAGCTTCCTTAATAAGCTTTTCTTGCATGAATGTTTCATGTATCCTCTCATTATGTGACACTTGTACATACTTACCAATCACAAAATGCCATGTGTTCAAATTTTGATCGCGTTTTCATTTTTTTCAAAAAATAACTATAATTTCAGTCCATATTGAAAAAATATTTTATTCCACCAATGGAATTTATAAATTTTACTGAATTCAATGGTAGGAATCAAAACTCTTAATTCCTTCTTATTTCTTGCCAATTTACAGTCAAAATTCCGATCGCGGTCAAAATTACAAAAATACCCCCGATATTACCGGTAGCTTAATTTATACCAGAATACTTGTCTCTTTGCACTGATACATTTTTGTTCTTAATGTACCCCCAAACTCTCACTTTGGTAAAAGTAGTCGCAATCTAAAAATTTATGGTACGAGTAGAACAAATCTAAAAATTCCATCTAAGTCCCTATAAATCCTAAAATTTCAATAATACCCCTGAATATTTTTATTACACCAAGATGTTCATCTCATTATACTAATCATTTCTTGTTCTAGCCACTAGTACAAATTCTTATTCTATATAGAGTAGTAACTACTCAAAGTACAAAAATGACGGATATTACAATCCATAATACTTAAATTCTTTCTTATAGATTTTTTTTAGCTGTTGAACATTTATTCTATTTCATTTTCCTAAAAGTTAAAAGAAAAAACTATTATCACGACAAGATATGTGTATATGTATATGTGTGTGTGTGTGTGTGTGTGTGTGTGTGTGTGTGTGTGTGTGTATACATATATATATATATATATATATATATTGTGTGTGTGTGTCCTTGTGTATTATTCTCTTTTTATCTTATGTTTCAAAATGATTAGTAGCTATTGAAAACTAGAATAAGAATTGAATCATCTAGAATGATTCTGAAAAGTTAATAGCTATTGCATGCGATTTTTCTTAATTCACAACATCCATTGTTTTAATATTTTCTATGGATGGCATAATTTCACCTGGAAGTTGTGTAATGTTTCTGTTTAAAGGCCTTCAAGTTTTCCTAGTTCAATTAAATGCTGCAAATTTATTTCATTTCATGAAAAAAGAGAGTAAAAAGAACAAAAAAGAAGAAGAATATGGAAAAGAAGACTATAATTTGATCATCTTTGTTCTTCAATTTATTACTCAATACTTTGCTTCTTCGTTTAGTTTTCCCGAAAATGATGTCACCTTTGTCACCATTATTATTATTCTTATTATTTTTTGTTCCAGTGAGAAGAGAAATCAACATAATGAGGTGTCTTTTACATTCTTACATTGTTCGTCTCTTTAAGGTCATAAAGACAACTTTAGAGATTTACATGGTCATGAAATATGTGAATTTAGGTGAACTATTATACTACCTTAGAGAGAAAGCTCAATTGCATGAGAATGAGGCACAACACTTCTTCTACCAGCTGGGTAGGACAAAACTCGTGCCCAAAATAAATGCATCTTTAGCTTTTTCTACATCTTAAAATGTTACTGTGTGCTACTTATTTATTATAATTATTTAGGGAAGGTATTAATTTGCTAATTAATTTGTACCAGGTTGTCAAAAATATTTATTCTAGCATATGTTTAATTAGGTCTTTAATTGTTACATATGAATGAAACTACTGATTAAGTTCACTAGTTACCTCTATCTAAACTCTTTTTTCTTTGTTCGTGACATTGTCTTATATATGCTTCTGTACTGTCAGCCCATCTTTGAGCTCTATATTACTACTTTTTTTTTTTTTTTTACCTTTGAGCTTGGTGCTTATTTATCTGAACAAATAGGATTGGGATATAATGATTTATAGGCAGTCAAAGTAAACAGAAAACAATCAGTCAAACCATGGCTTCTTAAGTAAATCTTTAAAAATTAGTAACTCTCCACACAAATGTAAATGTTTGATATAAGATAAAGAAAAAAAACATCATTTGACAAAAGTTGATGAAAAGACATCACTAATTTTATCCTTATTCCTCCCACCTCCCTTTTCTTTTATGGGTGTCACATAGGCAAGGTATTTACTTCACCTTTGTGGCAATCCTTGGATGCATCCAAAACTAACCTTGTGAATGACTTGTAGCAATGTTGGGGTCTAAAAGGTAATAATTATGCAACATATGATGTATATTGATTGTAGCATACAAGTTGTGGATGACAATTAGACTACACATAGATGTAGTAACCGGTACTATTGTTTGAGATAAAACTTCAAAGAGTGGATTTGATGTTGTAGTTGTTTGATGTAAAATGCTTATCTTTATATCAAATTAAAGTTATTAACTTGCATTTTCTATATTGCATTGTTTCTAGAATTTATATGTTGATGTGACAAATGAATTTACTTGATGTAATAGATGAATTCTTTTGCAATGCTACAATAGATAATTTCAGGTGTGGAGTATTGTCACAGTCATATGGTAGCTCATAGAGACCTTAAGTTTGAGAATCTATTGTTGGATCCTAAACATACCATAAAAATTGCTGACTTTTGACTTAGCAATGTAATGTGTGATGGCCATTTCCTTAAGACATACTGTGGAAGCCCAAATTATGTAGCTGCTAAGGTAATCTATTTGTTATTTAACTACACATATTTGCTTGTAAACAAAGGGGATTATCATGTATATGTTTCTGGCATTTCAGTTTATTACTCATCAACTCTATGGCGGTCCATAAACTAATATATGGAGTTGTGAGGTTATCTTATGTGCTCTGCTCTATGGAAGGCTTCCTTTTGATGATGATAGTCTTTCAATGCTATATTCAAGGATTAGGATAGGTTAGTCTGATTGGTATACTTTCCCAATTTATGTTTTTTTCCTCTTAATTTAGTATATGTACTTTTGATGCTAGAATGGAATATACCCTGTATCAAGTCACATGTTAAATAGTGAAAACGACTTGATCTCAAGAATTCTTGTCATCAATTATGTTAAGTGCATACCAATTCTAGAGATTTACCAACATCCATGGTTTCGAGAACAGCTTCCACAGTATATAGCCAGTCTAGCAGTCGATGTATTTTATGGAACTGAAAAGGTAATACACTTGTTCTTCTGATCATTTTGTGTATACTATCCTGTTGTTACTTTTCACTTTCCTACTTTTTTTTTTAAATCTCTATCTACATTATAATATTAACTGTAAAAGTGCATGAGGTAGATATGTTGTTGTGCATGTAGGCATTTTATAATCTGCCCTTCATTATATAATAAAGAAGGTTGAAAGAAATGATAGATGTAATCCTCATGTTTAGGTTCATCTAACTTCTCTGTTCTCTCTTTGTTCTTCTCTTTTTTCTTTTACCATTTCTTCTTTTTTTCTTTCTTTTTTTCTTTTTTTTTAATTGAATATAGCTTGCATCTTGCTATTATACTAGAGAAAAGGACCTAGATTCAATTCTCGGTAGCATCCCTAGGAAAAGTATATACACATTAAAACCACTAGAAGGAGTCTAGTCCACACGAAGAGGAAGGAATGTGGTAGATATTTAAAAGAATATGGTACACACATCTTTAACAGGAACCATTCTTCAAAGGGAAGTCGTAAATGTACTTTCTCTAACATTATTCCAATGGAATAAATTTATTTTAGGTTTTGCTCTATCATTGCTTTCATTCAGTTTTTGCCCTATTAAATTTGTTCATGTGGCAATGCATTGGAACCATTATGTTCCTTGAAGTTTAATTTGTCCTATTTTCTTCTTAAGAAACAAAGCAACCTTATACATCAATTGAATGCTGCAATTACACAACTAAGAGTTGGCTCACAATTTGGATTTCCTTCCTCTTCAACTATCAACATTCCAAATTTAGCTAATGGTCAAGTCATAAGTTTAGCTACCCATCCAAGACGTTTGACAGTATATTTTTTCTTTTTATTTTAATACATTCAGGTATTCTTACCTTAATAAAAAATTAGACTTCGAAATTCCTTCTACATAATGATATTTCGAATGGCTTGAGGCTTCTTTTCTATTGTTGATTTCATTTTACACATAACTCATGTTCATTTGCCATTGAGATTTGAAGTTGGTACATATTCACTAAAATAATTTTGGAGTGGGAAAATAAAATAATAATTATTAATATTTTGTGTTGAAAGAAACCCAATTTATCTAAACAAAAGCCTAAACCTGATAAAAGAAATCCAAATATAAGCTATTTAGGGTCCATCCTTTGGCAAGAAAAATGTAAATTGAAACAGGAGGATGTGAGAAAGAACCATTCATTTTATTTCCAAAGAAACATTAACTATTATATTTTAGCAAAGTTTTAGGACACATTGTGAGCATAGTTTTATGACACTTTTTGTATGCATGAGATATATTTTTCCTGTGTGACTATCATAAAATTTACTTGATATAGAGAAATGTGATTGAAATTTGGTTATTGTTGCTTTTACTTTCAATTTAATATCGTGACAATTATAATCTTCACCTTAAATTTTTCTACATATGGTGATAAATGTTGTTTTTTCTTTCTTTCTTTCTTTTTTTTTTTTTTTGGAGTAAAATTTGTTGATTCATAAGGTTCAAATATTATCAATAATATTGGATTTCTTTCGATTTCTCCCTTTGTTCTCAATCGGGTTTGGGCTTCTATATCACTTAGAAGTGTAAATGATCCAAATAAGATCATTGGTAAAGGCTATATTGTGGACATGAATCCACAAAAAGTGTAGGTGGACATGTTTTAGGTCTAAATTGGTATGAAGTTAACATAAAAGTTGATGTTGAGATTGAAGAACATTCAGTAAGACCTTAGTCATTGTTGGAGACCATTGGAGATGCTCTTGGCACTAATATTACTTCGCCAAACTCTTTGATGTATCACAAATTCACATGTTTTTTTATTTAACCGATACAAAATTTTTTGTTGTGTAGGTGGAAAGAAATGCGATTGAAGCCTCGCTTGTTGAACTTGGAGCATACCTTAGTCTACAATTATTGTAAGATATATATACATATATATATATATATATATATATTAATTTGTGGTTTTTTTGATTGCAGATTATAGAAATTAATAAATTTAGGATATTTTACAGTTTAAGAACTATTACCTATGGATATTTATTTAGTTGATTCTAGAATATTTAGTAATAAACATATTTTGGTAGTAGATTGAACTTAGTTGAAAATTTATGGATACTCTCTTTTCTTTCAAAATAAATTGTCACATGGATTAATTGCAATCAATCTAATGTATTAAATTGTTATAATATTCAAAATTTACTGACATTTATAGGTTAGGGATACCAGAAAAAGATGACATAAAAAATATCATCATGTTAGGAATAATATAGCACACACAAATATTAAAAAATGTACGATTATTTATATAAATATTTATCACATTAAAGTAGATATGTTCCATAATTAAGTGTCATAAAAAAATAACTATTTTTGGCATTTATATATGTTATATTGAAGCAATTATTAACATTACAAAATGTCATAAAATAAATAAATTATAATGTATTTAGATGTCACCATAACTTCATAATATGACAATATTATGTATTAAAAATGATTTAAATATTTGGTCTTCCCTAACTTTATTCTCATACTGATAAATATCATAAAAAGAATTTATAAACACATCTATATATGTTAGCATAGGTTTATATAGTAATATTTCTTTCTGACATTTATAAATGTCAAGAGATTTTTCCAAACATCACTTTAGATTATACTCTTTTTATGTATCATAATAGACCAAATGTAAAAAAAAAAAAAAAAAAAATCCTCTAGAGTGATACATAAAAATATTATTAAAATAGTAAAATATTGTAGTATATATACATATGTATATGTATGTATGTGTTGTATATGTATATTGAAGGTTTAAAGAGGGAAGCAAAGCATGCAATGGAAGGAAAAAACTAAAAACTGAAGAACAAGAAAATCATAGACCGGAGCCGGCGCCAATTCCGGTGGCCTCAGCCGGTGCCGGTCACGGCCTGGCAGGACTCCGAGAGAAAAAATTTTTTACCTCTTTTTCTCATTCTCAGAATTGACTGGACCGGAATATATAGAACTGGGGTAGGCACGCTAGTGGAAACCTCTAGTGCGATTCCTACAAGCCTCCTACTCCGTCTGTGCATGTATATGAACGCCAACCTCTCGATCTTCTAGTATATGGCCTGCCTAATCTACGTTTGGTGAACAACTCACAAGGCTAAAGAATTTTTCTTCGAGAGAGAAAGGAGGCGTCTGTTTTTTTCTCACACAAGGAAAAAAACAACATTCTCCCTAGACCCAGAGAAGAGGCAGTCAAAAATAACATACTTCTCTATTATCATGTTTAACCTAAATAAAACCCTAGGTTAAATTGGACTGGCTCATTGCACTCTTAGTTTAGCCTTTTGGACTAAATTAATTATTCTAATTAGAACCAAATAAATGGCCCAATAAATAATTAATTTTCCAGCCCAAATAAAGTAGTCCAATTAATAAGCCTAAATTAGTTTAGTCCCAGGTCAATCTTTAATTATTTAAACTGGGCCAAAGCTCTGAACAATTAATTAACCCACCAAACTAATTTAATTAATACTCTCTCTCCATAGACCTTTATTTTATTCTAGCCTAATATTTAAATTAGACTACTTAAATAAAATAAATTCTATTTAATTTAATTTAATACCAACTCCTTAGGCTGTATATAATTAGGATTCACGGTCTATACTGGGGACCAAAAGACACACCGCATTGGCTACTAAAATAACCAAAATACCCTTTCCATATAAATAACTGTATTTTGGATTTTAAATATTTTCTAATATCACCATAAGGAAATATTGACCTCATGGACAATGCTACGTTAGCAAAGTGTAACACCCCACAACCTAAGCCCAGCAGGGCCGGGGATGTCGCCCCGTCCGAAGGACAAGGGGTCTTTATAACCAGGACACATAACAAAAATAAAACAATACTTTAAAATTAAAACTTATTACAACCCAAAAATTCAAGAACAAATCCAAAATAAATTGTTTACTCTCATCTCTCAAAGCATTACATAAAATAAATAACACAATATCTTCCAAAGCAGGCAACAACTAGCTACTTATCCCCACAAGCAGATCGACTTAAAATTATGGTAAAAATGGTGATGAGATAAACATCTCATTAAGTCCGTGTGTGCTTTGAGTGTTCAGGTAAAACAGTTCATGCATGCAAGTTGAAACATTTCATAAGAGAAATTGCTAGTAACGAAAAAATAAAGTTAAAATAAAGAGTGTCGTTTTCCTCTTTTCAAACCATACAAGTGCAAAATAAATACAACTACTCAAATAGGCGGCCATGGGTACCACACATTGGGCCCCATGTCTATACAACGGTTAGAATGCCACACTTTGTGCAGACTGACAAAAGGTAGGTGTACGGCCTATCGGGTAAAATACTTCTCCTTCTCTACACCTAAACAAAACCGGTTGTCCACTCTAGCAACACACAAGACACATGACTCGAAACTTGCTAGCTCGAACCATCATGACTAAGTAGTACTCGTTGTTTTTCCAAGTTGAGTTCATCTACTCGGAGGTGGCCTCCCGCCGTAAGACTCGCTCTTGCTCTTCAAAACTAGTACTACTAGCCTACCCTTATTGAGTACTCAACGTTAATTGTTCCACTTGGGAGAAAACTAATAAAACATAGCTTTACTTAAAAATGGCAATTAAGGGTTTCTAAAGTTCGTGACAAAGCTGGTTTTAGAAAGAGTTTAATGTTTGAGTAAAACTACTTATAGTTTTTCAAATAATTTGTTTGACTGAAATAAGAAAGGAAACGGTCCTCAATTGCCTTTACAAAATCAGTGTTCACATACTCCGTGTTTAGCTTGCCATAATAACCTTTTACAACAAACAAGTTTTATGCAAGAGCTTACCTGATCCTTTGCTTGGGCTAACTCAAAGATCTTCCAAAGCTAACCTAATCCCGCCTAGGGTAAACAGAAGCCATAATTAAACTCAAGCCAAATTTGCTTCTATAAATAATCCTAGTTCAACTTCCTACAATCATGACCCTAATATTCCAAACTTTAAGGCTAGATAATCAAAAGGATTTTATAAAATAAATCTAGTTTGATAATGAAATAACTAGGGTTTGTGAAGTAGTTACTAATAAGTTGTAGGTATAAATCTTTGTTATTAATAAATAAACTAGGGTTTATTTGATAAAGGGTCCTAAGTCCTAGATGATATTATTAAAATAATAAACTATTACTATTCTCTTAATTAATAATTAATGGTTAGAAAATAATTGATAAATAAAATTAATAATAAGTAAATTTTAATATATTTTGATTAAAAGATAATAAATAAATTTTAATAGTATTTATGAATATATAACTTATAATATTAATATTTTACCTATCATGATTATTTATATAAAAGGCTTTATTTAATATTATTATTATATATAATATTTTTATAGTTTAATTTTAAAAGAAGATATTATTTATTTGGCTCAAAATTCCACTATTTCATTTAACAATCCAATTCCAAATCTTCCTAGGGTTTTCGAAATCATTAAAAGAAAACATAGCATTAATTTTTTATTAATGTAATAAAATTGGCTAACTTAAATAGTTTAGGAACAACAAGGCCATGATCATAATTCTCCTATTGCTAACCATAATCATGAACATAGACTTTAACACCAATCCACAAACCATTCAATTCATGAATAAAAGCATAAATCCATATCTACCATCACATGATCCAAACTCCACTAAACATACTCATATTCATGGCTTCAACAAGAATACAAGAACATAAAACCCTATTCACCAAAGGTGACATAATATCTACCAAGCTTAATCATCCATACTAACTCACGACATGAAGAGCATGCAACAAACCCTAAAACATCATAAAACTCAGCCATGACAAATCATCCTCATACTTCAATCCCAACTCCATCATATAAACACATACTCAATCACCAATCATATTCCATCCTTTTCTAATTACATCTAATAAACATGATTTTAAAATTAAGGAGAGGGTTAAAGAGATATACTTAAATGATGACTACCTTGATAAAGTCTCGAGAGAGTCCGCACGCTTGGAAGACTTAATCCGACCAAGAAGAAGAAGAGAAAATGGCCATGGTTGAAACAGCCATTTCGGCCGAGAAAGAGAAAGAGAGAGTATTAGTATATTTCATTAAAGATCGAAGAGGAAGAAAGATGAACATAATCGTTCATGTTTACCTTGAGAGTGTTCTTGAGTCTTCTAGAAAATTCTGATTTTTTGATCCGAAAGTAGAGTCTTGATTTCAACGTTTGATGTTATAAATTATAGAAATGGATTCTAGAGGATGAGTAGATGTGATCTGGAGTTTTTGGAGAAGATTTGAGGTGTTTAGAGTGGTCTTAGGCTTGGAGAATGGTGGTGTGTGTTCTTGGTGTTTTTGGTGTTCTTTGGAAAAATGGAGAGAATGGAGGAAAGGCTGGACGAAATCTGTTGAGTGGTGTTAGCTGAATAGATGGAAGAATCCTTGTGATTGAATTTTCAGATTAGGGAAAAGAAGGAAAGCTGGTTGTTTGAAATTCAAAAGGAGTAATTTAGAGAGTGAATTAAGGTAAAAAATATGGTAAGAATAGCTTGGTTGATGGAGGTTCTTGGAGCTGCTATTGTAATACCCCACCCAAAACTACCTTTGACTATGGGGAAAAGTCATGCATTGCATAGTATTTTGCATTTTATGTGGTAGCTTAGAATTATTTTATTTGCATGGATGCATGTGAATTTTTCCGTTGCTCTTGTATTTGAATTAATTGAGGTGAAATAGTGTGTTGTTAAAGATTTGGTTAAGGGAGGTTTGGTCAAAGATTTGGAAGGATGAGTATTGGGGTGGTAAGAACTTCTTGTAGGAAGAATTAGTATTGGAATCGATTTGGAATAGCGGGGAGGATGGTGATTTTTCTGTGGTGGCCCGAGTTCGAATCCTATCTCTTGTGAATCCTAGTTTCTCTTCTTGAAGATTCTTTTCGTTAGAGTTTCCATGTCTTGGCCGAAAAAGATATAGCAAACCTAGAGAAATTTTAGTGCCATTACTCCAAGGAAATAAGTCTCTATATTTATTTCCTAAATTCAAGGACTTTGATGTGAATAAAGTTCACTTTTAATTTTCAGCTTTTATTCCTTAGGATTTTCAAAAAAAAACCCTAGCTAATAATTAAAATTTCAGCTTGATTTTAGCTTAATAGATGTTGCCATGGATAGTTGGAATTAATGAGTCATTTTCCTAGTAGGAAACCTCGTTGGTTTTAACCCTAGAATGTTAGCTAAAAATCTGGAAAAATTTCCAGCAAGTGCCGCCACTTCTTGGAGGAATTTTAGCTCAATCCAAACTCTTCTAGGACTAGAGAAAATCTTATCCAAATCATTGATAAAACCAAATTTTATTCAATCCTAAATCAACTAGGATTAGAATCCCTTTTCCTAGCTGAATTTTAGCGGCTTTGTGCAAGCACAAGCTACATGAAATTCTTGCACTCCTAATAGCAATCAAACTCTTCAAACCCTCACTCAAATTACCTAGAACAACCTCCACCAAATTATATTACTCTAGTAACACAAAATCAGATTTTTCTTCACCAAAAATTCCAAAATTTTCGTCCAGCTTATGCCCAAAATTTTCGACAGCTTCGCACTCCAAAACCTACCAAAACTCTTTGTTGATTAAGCCAAATTCCAGCACCTAAAAACCACACTTTTCTCCTCTGGAATTTCGTCAAAAATAGCAGCCAAAACAGTCCAAAAATCGTCACTCTTGCACAGAATTTTCAGTCACCAAAACTCACACAAACTCTCTCTTATTTTGGCCAAAAAAACCTGAACACACTCAACCCTTCTCCAGAGCATTATTTCGGCCAGCCTAGGGAGCAATTTCAGAACACTTTTCTCCTCTTAATCCCTCTTGAATTCGGCCAGCATCAAAGGTATAGCAAGCTGCAAATTTTCGCCCTTGCTGTCCAAGAAACCTAAAGCCATTAGGAGTCCTTCTTAGCACCACCATCTAACCCTAAATCAAACTTCTCTAAACCTAAATCATAGTAGCCGACACTCCCTCCTTACCACATGAAAATTCCAGCAAATTCTCTCTGCAAATTCTCGAAAAACTCAAGAACTATTCTAAGCAAAAATCGAACACACCTTAAGGTAAGCAAAAATCCCCTCAACCTCTTGATGCCGTTTTCTATAATGATTATTTTCTCCTTCTTCTTCCCTTAAATCACGCCACATAGAGGCTGATTTCATCTTCTTCTTTAATTTTCGGTCAAGAGGAGCAAAGGAGGTAGCTTTTCTCTTCTTTCCAAGAGAATTCGGGACGATCACCATAGGAGCATCGAGACATCATTACCCGGTTGTTGCAAGGTAAGGGAATACCCACCCTTGATGCCGAAAGTAAGGTTTAATAATGTCTATTAGTTGGATGAGCATATGGTCATGGTATATGATATTTGGGGATTGGATAGTTTACTTGGATTTAAATAGGGGATTGCGAATTGTTGTGCAAATAAATGAGATTAGAGCATGTTTAAATTAATTGAGACCCTGATCATGATATTATATGGTGTAGATCAGGAGGATAATTGAGGAAAGCAAGCTGTGATTTTATCTCATTTATCTAAGGCATATCAAGTAAGTCCTTGCATAAACTCTTTTGTTAAATGTTGTGATGGTAAGTCCTTGTATAAACTCTTTTGTTAAATGTTGTGATGGCAAGTCTATGTTGTGAAGCTTTGTAAAGCTATTGTTGAACTATGATTATTTGGGTTGTAAACGTGGATGATTATTCTTTAAACGGTTTTGTCAAACTAATGATTTTATCAAGAAAACTATTCTTTCCTAAATTTTTAGAAAACTCTTTTAGAGAAAAATCACATTGTACAAAGCCAAGGTGTGGAGATATTTTAAATCAGGAATTAACGGATATGTTCGTTGAGTACTCAATAAGGGTAGGCTAACAATACTAGTCTTAGAGGGCTAGCGTAAGTCTTCTGGCAGGAGGCCACCTCCAGAAGATGAACTATGCTTGAAAAGGCGACAGTGTTGGTTGGTCAGGCCAGTCCGAGCTAGCATTTGTACCTGGAATGGTATTATTTATATTCCCGGCATGGACACCCGAATGGTTTTATTGGGTGTAGAGATGGAGGAGTATCTCACCCGGTGAGCTGTACGCTCACCTTGATCAGAACGCCCAACGTGTGGTAATCTGGTCCGGACAAGGTGCACAAAGTATGGTGCCTTGGCCATTTTGTTCTTATGGAGCCCAACGTGTGGTGACATGACTGTTTATTCGAGTGGAGGATTTATTTTGTACAAAGTGTGACAATGAGAAAAACCCACTCCTTGTGAAAAGAGATTGTTTATGACTTGCCAAATTATTTCTACAAATGTTTTACACTTTCCATACACGTACTATTTAAAACACCATGTGCGTACAGGACTTACTGAGATTTATTCTCACACGATTTTACATCATGTTTTCAGGAGATAGATTGTGCTGAGTCAGCGGGGCTTTGACAGTAGAGGCTTTTGCTATTTTTCCTTTGCTGTTCTAGGAGACTTTTATCGTTTATACTTCTAAACAATATTTCTTTTATTTCGTATTGCTCCAATTTGAGCCTGATGTAATAAGAGTATTTCTTCATTTATTAAAGTTGATTCTTTTGGAGATTGCCTTTATATTTTATACCTCGTTTTAAAGACCCCTTGTCCTACGGGACGGGTCGACATCCCCACCCTTTTAGGGTACGTAGTCGTGGGGTGTTACAGCTATGGCCGACTAGATTGTGCTGGAGTTTTGCTGAGTTGAATGAGGTTTAAATGAGCTATAGGGTGGCCGAATCATGGAGTGCAATGGTGGAGGAAATTTTTGGTTGGTTGAGGCTTAATCCATGGAAGTTTTCATACAGTAATTTGCTGGAATTTTAAATTCCAAATGAAGGCTTGATTGTAGTGATTGAAGGAGTGATTCAAGGAGTGGCTATGGTGTTCATTTCGTACAGATTAATGGAGGAGATGATGAAGTTTAGTTCATGGATGACTAAGGTTGGTTTTACAGAAAATTGGAGTTAGTTTTGGATAGGGTTGAAGAGGGAACAAGGCTGGAATTTCTGGTTGTTCATTCAAGAGGTTTGCTGGAATTTGTGTTGATTTTTCTGCAATGTTCTAGCCAACTTGCAGAAGGTTTGAAGGGATATTGGAGGGTCCTTTAAGGCTGGTTTCCAGCCTTCTTTATGGTGGAAAGATAGAGATGAATTACTGGTTTGAAGGCTAGAAGAAACAACTTGGTTTTTGGACTGTTATGCTGCGAATTCTGCCCAGAATTTTTTTCTGGTTTGCACAGCTTTGTGCAGTCTGAATTTTAGCCAAAGTTTTCAGTCTTCAAGCTGAGTAAAATGGCTATTTTTCTAGCAGTATTTGAGTGAGAAATGTGGCTGAAGATTTCAAAAGTTGGACTGACCAAGAAGCTAGAAAAATTTTCCAGATTGCTACATGAAGATGATGATCACTTATAGGGTAGAGTTTGAAGGTTCAACCATGTTGATTAATTCTCTTAGGAACCTTCCATAACCCCTTCCCCATTTTCAGTCAATATGCTATCCTCATATAGACATTTTCAAAACTCTAAGATCAAAGAGTCTTACTGGAATTTTCTGGAAATAAAAATGGCTTGGATAAATTGAGCAACTTAATTGATAAAGAATTAGCGTAAGCTAGAGAGCAAAAAGGGTATGAATCCCTTAAGAGTTTTTGTAGGGTACAAGAGTAGGATTAGGACATTCCTTTCATGCCTCTCCTAGGACAATACTCCTACTCCTTCCTATGGCCTACAAGGGACGAAAATATCCACCTATCTAAAATAAAATTTAATCATGCCAAAACTTAAATGATGGGATTTGAATTCAAGACCTTAGAGATAAATTCCAAAACTCTAACCAATAAACCACAAAAACTCTTGCTCTTATTTTCTCTCCCAAATATTCTTCCTATTCAATCCCCAAGCTATCTCCCTATTTCCATTTCATGCAAAATCACCATTTTGCCCTTCCTACTCAATAAGCACAATTAAGCCTTCTAGACTATAAATCACGATTCCAAAACACATAAAATCATTCAAAAATATATTTATGCATGCAAGAAAATATGATATGCATCCCGACCTCCTTACTCTATGGTTGGTTTTAGATGGGGTTTCACACAAAGTCTCTAACCTACAAGTGAATTGACTAAAATACCGCTCTATACATCGTCGTACATTAGAGAGGAAGAAATGTACTAACACCTCTCTAAATGACATCTACCATCCTTAGGCTTCTAGTCCAATGATCTAAGACTTCCTGGATTGTTTCTGCTTTCCAAGGGAGCTACCCTAAAGCAAACATCCAAGTCAAGCTTCCTAGGGCCCTAGATATTTGGATCATTCAGACAACCACAAGGGGCGATAGAGTATAGAAACTATCTTGTATAAGTCTATCTTAACTAAGTAGTCACACATACCCAACATGCAAGTATATTGGTCGTACAATAGAACCTCAATTATAGCATATCAAAGTACATGCTTCCAGCTTCGTCAGACCACCAACTCATACTCAAGTCGTAGAGTATTAGTCTATGCTGTAGCAGTAGTAGTCTAGGTTTCTACCATATAGTACTTTTAAAAACCATTACTACAGGTCCTGTTCTACGTATTCGAAATACGCTTATGTCATGAAGTGAGTGGACTAGTCACTGGCTAAAGGTAAGCTATTCCCCATTTAAAATTCATAACATAATAACCTAGACAAGATGAGATTCTCATTTTCATCAATCAGTTAAGAACGAACGTTCATATGTTAAGTAACCCGTGATCCATACCTAACTGTGAAAGACCACCATTCACAGAGACCACTTACTTAAACACAATGGGTCTTTTCCAAATGTAATTGTGCACAAATAAAATGTATATTCACAAACAATTTCAGAAAATAATTTCTTTTATTAAAACATTTGATATTTATATCAGAAACCTAGTCTAAGAGGGCATATTTCCCAACAATCTCCCACTTGCACTCTAAGACTAAGTAAGTCCATAGGTGCTCACCCCTATGGCGTCTAAGTGTCTCTTAAAGACTCTCTCAACCAAAGGTTTGGTGAATGGATCTGCTAGATTGTTCTTGGAGGCAATCTGTTCTGCCACGACTTCCCGTCTTTGGATGAAATCCCGGATCAGGTGGTACTTACTCTAAATGTGCTTCCTCTTCTTGTGGTTCCTGGGTTCTTTAGATTGTGATACTGCTCCAATGTTATCACAATACATCACAATTGGCCTATCCATGTGTGGCATGACTCCAAGTTCTAAAAGGAACTTCTTGAACCAGACTACTTCCTTGGATGCCTCCGAAGCTGCCACATACTCAGCTTCCATGGTTGAGTCAACAATGCAAGATTTCTTGATTCTCCTCCATGAAATAGCTCCTCCAGACAAGGTGAAGATATATCCACTAGTGAATTTTCTATCATTCTTATCTGCTTGGAAGTATGAGTCTGTGTATCATGTAGGAACCAAGCCATCAACCCTGTAAACCAGCATATAATCTCTTGTTCCCTTGAGGTACTTGATAATATGTTTTACAGCTTGCCAATGAACCTCCTCAGGGTTTAACTGATATCTACAAACCTTGCCTACGACAAAGCAGATATTTAGTCTAGTACATAGCATGGTGTACATAAGACTTCCCACAGCCGAAGCGTAGGGAATCATACTTATTCTATCCTTTTCTTCTTAAGACTTAGGATAGTCCTTTGAAGAAAATGACAACCCATGTCTGCAAGGAATTAGAGCTCCCTTGCATGAGTCCATACTGTACTTGGCTAGCATCTTGTCAATGTATACCGCTTGGGATAATCCTAAGATTATCTGCTTCCTATTTCTAAGAAGCCTAATCCCAAGAATATAACTGGCTTCTCCCAAGTCCTTCATACTAAATTGACTAGACAGCCAAACCTTTGTAGATGACAATGACCTACATCATTTCCAATGAGTAGAATGTCATCCATA
The DNA here is from genome assembly GCA_026120185.1 of Voacanga thouarsii. Taxonomy (NCBI): domain Eukaryota; kingdom Viridiplantae; phylum Streptophyta; class Magnoliopsida; order Gentianales; family Apocynaceae; genus Voacanga; species Voacanga thouarsii. The sequence goes on from JANUWF010001505.1 coordinate 28,874, forward strand.
TACAAGACAAGAAAAACTACATTAATGCCTTTAAGTTTCCTGTACACACATGGTTCATCCTCGTTTTGAGTGAAACCGTAAGACTTTACAGTCTCATCAAAACGAATGTTCCATACTCTCGATGCCTGCTTAAGTCTATAAATGGACTTCTTAAGCTTGCAAATCATATGTTCTTTGCCTTTAGTAATAAAACCTTCCAATTGGGACATATAGATGTCTTTGCTAAGATAGCCCTTTAAAAATGCCGTCTTGACATCTATTTGTCATATCTCGTAGTCATAAAGATATGCGATAGCAAAAAGGATACGGATGGACTTAAGCATGGCTACTGGGGAAAAGGCTTCCTCATAATCGATTCCCTCTTTCTGAGTATACCCTTTCGCCACAAACCTAGCTTTGAAGGTTTCCACCTTCCCATCCGCTTCCCTCTTTCTCTTGTACACTTATACCCAATTGGTTTTATCCCTTCAGGTGAATCTACAAGATCCCAAACCTGATTGAAGTACATAGACTCAATCTCGGCTTTCATTGCTTCATGCCATAGATTTGCATCGGTATCAGCAATAGCCTCCTCATATCTAGTGGGGTCTTATTCCTGATAGTCGGAGATAGCTCGAAAGCTTTTCCAGTCCATCTCTTCGGAACCCTAGACACTCACCTACTACGACGAGGCTCCAATTGCACAGACTCTTGAGGCTGTGCCTCTTCTTGTTTTACAATCGGGTCAAAAGAAGTTGATTCCAAAGATAACGTCTCCTCAAGTTCCAACCTAGTTGAACATTTCATGGAAGTACTCTAATTATCCTCTAAGTATCTAGCATTGGTACTTACCAATACTTTCCACTCCTTAGAATGATAAAAGTAATCACCCTTTATCTCTTTTGGATACCCAATAAAATAGCATAATTCTAATCTTGGTTCCAACTTGTCTCCCGTGACCAGTACATAAGCTGGACAACTCCATATCCTGAGATGATTCAGACTTGGCTTACGCCCAATCCACATCTCATAGGGAGTCCTAGGTACTGACTTGGAAGGCACCAAATTCAAAATGTATGTCGTTGTTTCCAGGGCATATCCCCAGAAAGACACTGGAAGAGTAGCATGAGACATCATGCTTCGGACCATTTTCATCAATATCTTGTTCCTTCTCTAAGCTACTCCATTCTGCTGGGGGTCCCCGACGTAGAAAGTTGGGATACTATCCTATGATATACCATGTAGTCCTTGAATTCACCAATGAGGTACTCTCCACTGTAATCCGATTGTAAGGTCTTGATCAGTTTACCTGTCCGACACTCCACTTCAGCCTTAAACTCCTTGAACTTATCAAAAGATTCAGACTTGCATCTCATCAGGTAAATAAAATCAAACCTAGTACAATCATCCGTGAAAGTGATGAAGTACTCAAAACCCCCTCTAGCTGGTGTAGACAAGGGACTACACACATCAATGTGAACAAGACTCAATATCTCCTTGGCTCTATCCACCTTAGGGGTAAATAACCTTTTGGTCATCTTTCCCACTAGGTAGGATTCACACTGAGGCCAATTTTTCAATCTCAATAAGCCCAAAGGCCCATCATGGATTAACCTCTGAATCTTGGTTGAATTGATATGACCTAACCTTAGATGCTAAATATATGAGTCATTGACATTGGTCTTTCTCTTCCTTGTAAAAGGTTCAGATTGAGTGTTATTTAATTGATTGTTAATAGGGTTTAAGAAGAATAGATTTCCATACATGTGCCTAGTACATAAAACTTCGCCATCTCTACTGATAATAATACCAGAATGGAAAGATATAGAATATCCTTTATTTATTAGTTCTGCAATTGAAATCAAATTCTGTCGAAATCTAGGTACACATAAGATATCTTTTAAAACCACTGTTCTATTACAATAAAAAAATAAGATTCAACTCTCCCACTGCAAAGGCCCAAACTTGTGCTCCATTTCCCATACGTAGCCCATGTTCACCCTTCTTGAGTCTTCTAATCTTTCTAAACCCCTGCAAAGAGTTACAAATGTGATCAGTGGCCCCTGAATCAACAATCTAAGTGGAAGTTGATCTAACCATTGATATAGACTCTAGATAGAAACATTACCTGTGGGATTTTTCTTGGCTTGAAGATTTGGACACTCTTTTTTCCAGTGTCCCTTCAGTCCACATTTGAAACACTTGCCCTTAGGTTTATCTTTAGACTGGGCCGCTGCGTTTCCCTTCTTCTTCTTGAACTTTTTGGGCTTGGGCCCAGTTCTAGAAGATGAAGCCTTAGCAATCATAGCCTTAGATTGTTGCTTCATGACCTTCTCTGCCATCTGGAGTTCCTTCATCAACTCAGTTAAACTCATGTTTAACATGTTTAACTTATTCAGGTTGTAATTCAACTGGAACTGAGTAAAGGAATTAAGTAGAGATTCGAGAACCATGTCCACTTGGCTCTTGGGGTCAATAATAGCCCCTAAGATTTCTGTCTCCTTGAAAGCAGCAATCATCTTGAGCATATGCTTTCTGACTGATGCTTCCTCAGCCATTTTAGTGTTTATGATAGTTTGAAGAGCCTCCTGCCCTGCGGGCCAGCTCTTATCCGCGAACATCGTGGCTAATGATTGACTTATATCCTACGCAGTGGCCATGTGCTCATGTTTTGACTAGAGCACATTAAACATGGAGGCTAACATATAGCAGCGTGCCATTTCGTCAACTTTCTTCTATGCCTTCTCAGCCTTTCGCCCTTCGGTGGTGGAACCTTCCCCAATAACAAGGCAGGTCTCATAAAGGACATACTTATACTCTTCTACTGTGAGTATTATGTCCAGGTTCCTCTTCCAGTCCATATAGTGTAGTCTTGCTAGCTTATTCTCTTGGAGAATAATAGCCAAAAGACTAAAAGAACCTCCCACTGTTTCTGAAAAATCGAAAATATAAGAAAAATATTTAGTTTATAAAGACAAAATAAATTTATGCACTTTATCCTTATATCAAAACTGATAACAATTAATTTAGCTCTTAAAAAAACTGACATAGCTTCTTGGGAAGATTAATAGTTCCCTAAGCTAAGTGTGTTAACCACCACAAATTAATTTCCCTTCTAGATAATGATCTAGAGGATAACTCCATCGAGGAGATGGTCATTTCCTCTCTTTTCCTATGGACATACCTCGCACTATAACCTCCAACGTGGGCTGCCCGATCATAGTACGCATCCCAGGTTATTAATTACATCCCTCCATTAGATTTAGATCCTTGTGGTATCCCCATCCTATACGGGATCATTCTCAGGGTGACACAAGGGGACCAACGATCTCTAATGAGGATCATAATGGAAGCTGTGGGGCCGTTGGAACCCCACTCCCACTTAGTCTTTTAAAATAAGGGTTTTCTAAAAAATATCCTTTTGAAAATTTTTATTACGTTGCCCCTTAACTCAAAAATAAAATATCTAAATCCATTAAAATCCCTATGTTAAGGTATATATCCTTTGAGAGATTTTTCTATGGACTAATTTTGTTTAAGTTAAAAACTTAATGATTTCAAAAAATTTATAATTAAAAATCTCTAGAGACTTTGGTCTCAAGTTTATTTGACAAAACAAATTTTCTTATGCAGTGGAAGGAAAATTTGGTCTCAAGGTTTTTCTTTAAACTTTGGTCTCAAGGTTTAAAAAGAGAAGCAAAGCATGCAGCGGAAGGAAAAAACTAAAAACTGAAGAACAAGAAAATCACAGACCGGAGCCGGCGTCGATTCCGACAGCCTCAGCCGGCGCTGGTCACGGCCTGGCGGGACTAAGAAGAAAAAAATTTTTACCTCTTTTTCTCGTTCTCAAAATTGGCTGGACCGAAATATGTGAAACTAGGGTAGGCACGCTAGTGGAAACCTCTTGTAACACCCCGGAAAACCTAGGCCCGCCAGGGCCGGGGATGTCGCCCCGTCCAAAGGACAAGGGGTCTTTATAACTAGGTCACAAATAAAAATTGCTGGAATAAATAATACTCAAGCTAAAAGAATTTATTACAACCAAAAAATACTTCAAAAGTACATCCATGAAATTCCAAAATAAAAACCATAATTAAAATCATCCACACTCGTCTCCCAAAGCAGTACATAAAATAATAAAAAAAACATATTCTCTTCCAAGGTAGCTACTCACCCACGACAGGATCAACCTGAAATCATGATAAAAGGTGGTGAGACAGAAATCTCAGTAAGTCCGTGTGTGCTTTGGGTATTTAGCAGAAACAGTTTGTGGATGCAAAGTGTGAAATATTTATAAGAGAAACATTGGCAAGCAATAAACATTAGTCAAAAGCGAGAGTGGCGTTTTGGCTCTTCTGGCCATACATAAGTAATGAAATCAACCACTCGAAAGAAAGGGATATGAGTTACCACACTTTGGGCCCCATAACCGGTCAGAATGCCTAACATATTGTGCAGACTGACAAAAGTAGGTGATCGGCCTACTGGGCAAGATACTCCTCCTTCTCTATACCCAAACAACCACCGGGTGTCCATTCCGGCAAAGACACAGTCACTTGACTGAAACAAAATAAACTGCTAGCTCGGACCGGCACGACTCACTGGAACTGGCATCTTATCCGGGAAGGACTCACCCCTCAGAGGTGGCCACCTACTGAGAGACTCACCCTAACCCTTCAAAGACTAGTCCTAGTAGTCCACCCTTATTGAGTACTCAACGACATTCCCCACTTGGGACAAAATGAACAAAGCATTGTGCTTCATGAAAATAACAATTTGAGGGTTTCCAAAGCTTTGAGAGAAATTAGTTTTAGAAAGAGCTTCAAGTTTGGAAAAATCTGCTCAAAGACTTTCAAATAATTTAAGCGTTGGAATTAAGGATGAATTCAACCCTCAATTGCCTTCAAATAACCGAGTGCCCTTGCACTCCACATTTGGCTTGCCATAAGGAAATCATTTCACATCAATCAGGTTTTATGCAGGAGCTTACCTGATTCTTGCTCACAACAACAAGGTCTCGGACAGATGACCTAACCCCACATGGGCAAATACAAATCTTAATCAGATTCAAGCCACAATCCACTTTCTCAATTTTAAATCAACTTAATCCACTACTACCATGATCCTAATGTCCCAAGCTTTAAGGCAAAACAATAATTGAATAGGTTTATAAGCTCAATTTAATTTGTTATTTAAAATAATTAATGGATTAGGAAATAAATTCTATTAAGTTGAAAGTTCAACTCTTGTTAAGGAAAATTTAGAGTTTATTTGATCAAGAGCCATAGGTGGTACTAGGTAAAAGAGTGATTTAATGGTAGCTTAGTTGTTAGAAAATAATTGATAGGTAAAACTAGTTAAGATTAAATTTAATAAGTCTTCCTTGGAAAATAATAAGTAAATCCTTAAGGGTTTTGATCTAGTAAATATTTTATTAAGTATAAATCTTTTTCATAAGGCTTTAATTAATTTGCTTTATTTTAAATAATATTTATTTATTTTATTTTCTAGAAAAATCATTATTTATTTGACTAAAATATCCTTTACATATATTAAAATTCCAAATCTACCCTTCCTAGGGTTTTCGAAATTCTTTAGCAAAAAACATTAGTAAATATTTTGTTCAAGAAATAAAATTTGCTTAGGGACAACTAGATCATGATCAAGATTCCATGGTCAATAACAATCAATAACATACTCAATCCTTCAATTCATCAAATCATCCAAGTCTTGCACATAGGCATAGATCTAAATTTATTATTACATGATTTAACCTCTACTAGCATTAACATGATCATGGCTTCAAAATCTAATTATGCATATAAATCCTATTCACCCATGGTGACATAATCTCTAGCATGCTTCATCACAAATACTACCTATGACATGCATCAAATCTCAACTCATCATTAAATCCACCAACATAATCCTTCCATGCATAAATTCCATCTTCTTCACAATCATACATATACTCATGCTTCAATCAACAACATCACAGACACAAACCCATCGCCATTCATCAACCTAGAGACATGCTTCTAAATTTTAAAAAGAGGATTGAAGGTACTTACTTGATTGATGAATGACTTGAAGGAGTTTAGAGAAGATCTCAACTCCTAGATAGCTAATCTTGTTCAAGAAGGGTGGCGAAAGCACGGTCATGGAAAAAGAGACCATTCGGCCAAGGGAGGAATTTTGGTCCATGAGAGAGAGAGAGAGAGAGAGAGAGAGAGAGAGAAGAAGAAGAAGAAGAGATCATTAGCATGCTTATTCATATAGGTTTTCATCAGAGATTAAGTTTGAAGAGGATGAAGTTGTTAGAATAAGTTTACCTTGAAGATGTTCTTGTTCTTCACAGAAATTTCTGCTTTTTTTACCCAAAGTAGCAAGATGATTTGAGGAGTTTGATGTTAATAAGGGTGTTGATGAATGCACAGCAAGGAGTAGATCAAATCTGGAGATTTTCGTGAGGGTTTGAAGTGGTTTGGAGGGGTATTAGGTGTGGAGAAGGAGTAGGTGTTCTTAGTGTAGTGTGTGTGTGTTCTTGTTGCTTGAAGAAAATCGAGAGAGAGAGAGAAGAGAAGCTGCCGATTTTTCTGAGAAGTTGTGGCTGCCGAAATTCTATAGGGTTTAGGGAGTGACTTCTCTGATTTGGAAGGGAAATGAAAGACTAATTGTTACAATCCTTGAAGAATATTTTTTGGAAGAGAATTTGGAAACTAGATATTCCAAGAATATCTTGATTTTTCTGGACAGCTTTGAAGTCTCCTATGGCCGACTGGATTGTGCAATTTTCTGGGGATTTAAAGCTGGTTAAAGGAGCCTTGTGATGGCTGAAACTAGGTGCACAATGGTGGAGAAGATGTCTAATCAATTGAGCAAAATTTTATGGAAAGTTGTTAAATAAGATGGCTGAAATTTTGGAAAGTAATCAAGCAAAATTGCAGGGATTTGGTTGAGAGATTTTCAGTCAGCCATGGAGGGAATTTCGTGCAGAAGCTTCAGGGAACAATGGAGCTCTGTTAATGGAGGTTTAAGGGAGGTTTTGACAGAAGTAGGTTAGGGTTTTCGGTTGAAATAAAATAGGAAACAAACTGGACAAAAATTCTGCTCAGGAATTTCGCTGAACAGAAATTTCCTGGCAGAATTTTCGTCTACCATTTCCAGCAGATTTGCAGCGAGTTTTGAAGGGTATTTCAGAGGTATTCAAGGCTGGTTTCCAACCTTCTTTATGGAGGAAAAACATGGCTAAGGTTCTGCACAAAATCTGGGAGAAAACAGCTTGATTTGGAGCTCACAAAGCTGATTTTCGTACAGAAATTTTTCCTGTTTTACTCCAGCTTGTGCAGTCCGAATTTGGGCAAGAAACTTTCAGGTTTATACTGATCCTAAGACCATTTTTCTGGTAGCATTTGGGAGGAAATGTGAGCTAGAATTTTCGACCTTTTGAAGGTACAACAAGCTGGAAAATTTCAGCTCATTTCATGAAGATAGATGAACTAAGTTAGAGGGAAAATTTCAGCAAGCTTTCAAGGGGAATTTTCCTCTTGAATTTTTTTCCCACAAATCATTTACATTTTCCAAACCATGAGAAGCCTTTTACTAGGACATTTTGATCCTTAAAGACCTTAGTCCTCTACTGAATTTTCTGGAAAGGAAAAGGATAGAACACCTTGCTCAAACTAAGGAGTTGGAAATTAAGAAAAGCTAACGATCAAGGGAGAATGAATTCCCTTTTGGCATTTTGCGAAGAACAAAAGAGTGAAGTGAGAATTCTCCTAACATGTCTCTCCTAGGACATCATCACCCCATTGATCTAGGCCCTCATGGCCGAAACCATCCTTTTCCAAGCAAAATAAAATTTACTCAAGCTAAAGCCTCTATGATGGACTTTGAACCTTAGACCTCAAGAATTAATTCCAAGGCTCTAACCACTAAACCACAACAACTTTTGTTGCTATTTCTACTAGAAAAATTATTTCCTATTCAATCCACATGCTATCTCCTTATTTTCACCTCGGGCAAAAATTACCATTTTGCCCCTCTCACACGTCACTCACCAACAAGACTTCAAGATAATAAAAATCAAATTCAAAGCACATAGAAATCATATGAAAACATATTTAATCATGAAATAAAGCATGATATGCATCCCAACCCCCTTACTCTAAGGTTGGTCTTGACTGGGGTTTCACACCTCTGGTGCGATTCCTGCAAGGCTCCTACTCCGTCTGTGCATGTATATGAACGCCAACCTCTCAATCTTCCAATATATGGCCTACTTAATCCACGTTTGGTGAACAACTCACAGGGCTAAGGAATTTTTCTTGGAGAGAGAAATGAGGCATCTATTTTTTTTCTCACACAAGAAAAAAAAAACAACATTCTCCCTAAACCCAGAGAAGAGGCAGTAAAAAATAACGTACTTCTCTATTCTCCTGTTTAACCTAAGTAAAATCCTATGTTAAATTGGATTGGCCTATTGGACTCTTAATTTAGCCTTTTGGACTAAATTAATTATTCTAATTAGAACCAAATAAATAGCCCAATAAATAATTAATTTTTCAGCCCAAATAAACCAGTCCAATTAACAAGCTTATATTAGTTTAGACCCAAGTCAATCTTTAATTACTCAAATTGGGCCAAAGCCCTGAACAATTAATTAATCCACTAAATTAATTTAATTAATTCTCTCTCTCTCTCTCTATGGACCTTTATTTTATTCTAACCCAATATTTAAATTAGACTACTTAAACAAAATAAATTTAATTTAAGACCAACTCCTTAGCCTATATATAATTAGGACTCACGGTCTATACTGGGGACCAAAAGATACACCGCCTTGCTATTAAAATGACCAAAATACCCTTGCAATATAAATAACTATATTTTGCATTTTAAATATTTTCTAATATCACCATAAGGAAATATTGACCCCAAGGACAATGATGCGTTAGCAAAGTCTCCGACCTATAGGTGAAATGACTAAAATACCCCGCTATACATCGCTGTACATTAGAAAGAAAGAAATGTACTAACACCTCTATAAATGACATCTACCATCTTTAGGCTACTAGTCCAATGATCCATGACTTCCTAGATTGTTTTCACTTTCCAAGGGAGCTACCCTAAAGCAAACATCCAAGTTATGTTTCCCATGGCCCTGGATATTTAGATCATTCAAACAACCACAAGGGGCGATATAGTATAGAAACTATCTTGTACAAGTCTGTCTTAACTAACTAGTCACACATACTCAACATGCAAGTATATTGGTCCTACGATATAACCTCAACTATAGAATGTCAAAGTACATGCTTCCAACTTCATCAGACCACCAACTCATACTCAAGTCGTAGAGTACTAGTTTACGCTATAGTAGTAGTCTAAGTTTCTACCATATAGTACATTTAGAAACCACTACTATAGGTCATGTTCTACGTATTCGAAATACACTTACGTCATGAAGTGGGTGGACTACTCACTGGCTAAAGGTAAGCCATTCCCCATTTAGAATTCATAACATAATAACCTAGACATGATGAGATTCCCATTCTCATCAATCGATTAGAATGAACGTTTATGTGTTAAGTAACCCATAATCCATACCTTACTATGAAAGACCACCATTCACATGGACTGTTAGTGTTCTGCCCTAGAGGCAATCACTTGTACATTGTATATGACACATTTTATTTCAATAAAAGATATTATTTATCTTACAGTTTCTTTTGTTTACTTTTAAGTAATATAACTGTTCGATAAATTCTCTAGTACAACACTGTGTTAAGGAAATCATGATAGAGATCATGAATGAGATTCCTACTACACTGTATAGTGTTAGTACTTAAATAGTCTTTAGTCATAGTATTAATAAGACAGGCCATCATTAATGCGTTAAAATTAGCATGTGTTAGACTTCCTGATTTGATCAGGCAGTGGTTCTCATATCTGTAAGTATTGAGATACTCAAAGTTAACACATAGATGCTTGTTAATGGAACAAGTTCATTGGATGACCTAGCTTTGAGATAATGACATGGATAACTATTTAGTGCCAGTGATATAATCTCAATATAGCAAACGTGCAAGTATCCTTAAACTTGAGATCTCCAAGATACTTTGTTTGCTGAGTATTGTACTTTGATTCCAATCTTTGGAGCTCGATCGAGGACCACCCATGGAATGGATATTGAATACATTGTGAGGTAAACAAAAGTAGTTGGGAGGGTCAATAAAGGATTCTCCACTCCTAATAGTAGGGGCGAATATCTCACGGCCACTTGTAGAAATTACTATTCGAGAAGTCCTTGGCCAAGGCGATTGTGTATTGGAAATAGTTCCAATTGATACACATCTAGAGTAGTGGGTTCCTAGAATAAGTACTATTGTATTCGGGCCAGAATTAATTCTGGAGAGAGTTGGCACTAATTTTGTACTCCAAACCGAATGAGATATTGTATGGTAAAATGAGTTAATTGCACTAAAGTTTGTTATTGAAGGGTTCATATCAAGCCACTTTACTTCCTAGACTCTTGGGTGGTCATGATGTGTTACTAGATACCACTCATGATGTGGGAATATGGGTTTATTAGTTGATGAATTAATAAACCAATCATAATTAGAATTAATAGAATTAATTCTAATTAATTATGGATTATTAATCTCAAATACGTTTGGATTAATTCATATTCTCTACCAATTGACTGAGAAACCTAATAGGTCACACACAATAGAGGATTATATACTCAAGATGTTCTTTGATAACATAGTGCGGTTAATTGCGAAAAAGAGAAGTTGTTGTGGCCAAATTATAATTAGTTATAATTAATGGTTCAAATTGTAATTGTGAGAACTTGATGTTTCCAATTACAATTAGGAAATTCAAACTATTTTAGAATTCAAAGATTGGAGTATATTTGGAGCAGGATTTTTCGTGTGATATAAAGATACACTCGAAACCCTAGCTGATTTTGTGTAAGACACGAAAATAACTCCAAACCCTAAGGCAAACGATTTCTCTCTTCTCTATCTCTCACGATTGTTCTTGAGAAACCCTAGCCACCATCTTTTTCTGCTAGCACAGGAAATTTTGGTGCTTGAGTATTCTTCTGTGTGGATTACTGTTAGAGATAATCACATATTGTGATTATAGTGGTTAGACATTCAACTCTCATGGAATTTGATCAAGAGGATTGCTGGATCGCGCCTCGACTTGAAGAAGAAATTTTTGTTGTTCGAACGATCAAAGAAAGGTAAAAGCTATTACGTTTTTTATCTTTATGTCTTGTTTTCCACACATATGCGGGTCTTGGGATGGTATCTCGTTTTATTTTTTGATGCGCCGTATAGGATACAAGCCTTAGATACCCAACATGGACCTCTTACTTAAACACAATGGGTCTTTTCCAAACGTAATTATGCACAAATAAAATGTAAATTCACAAATAATTTCTGAAAATAAATTCTTTTATTAAAACATTTGATATTTACATTAGAAATCTAGTTTAAGAAGACATATTTCTCAACATGTGTGTGTGTGTGTGTGTGTGTGTACATATATATAATAATTATATGTGTGTATATATATGTGAGTGTTGTGCATGTCTGTGTGATAGGGCCTAAATTAGTCATATATTTCCTAGCTATTTGAGGCTATTTTGTGATACATTTTATTCAATAACTCGTTATATTCCTTTATATTTGAGACTTTACCCTTAGAAATGTATTTTGTGCATTATTTCAGATTTTAGAGGTAAAATAAGATAAAAACGTCACAAAACAAAATTGAGGCAGCGCCGACCATGACAGGGGAACCGGTGCCGGCCACGTGCTACTAGCACTGTAAAACCCCACCAAAAGCTAACCCTAGAGTAAGGGGGTCGAGATGCATATCATATTATTTTGCATAAATATATATATATGTATATATATATATATATATTGAATGATTTTATGTGCTTTAGAATTATGATTTATATGCTAAAAGGCTTAGTTATGCTGATTGAGTAGGAGGTAAAATGGTAATTTTGCTTGAAATAAAAATAAGAAGATAGCTTGAGGATTGAATAGGAAGAATATTTGAGAGAGAAAATAAGAATAAGAGTTGTTGTGGTTTAGTGGTTAGAACTTTGGAATTAATCTATAAGGTCATGAGTTCAAATCCCATCATTTAAGTTTTCTCATGATTATTTCAATTTAAGGTTAGATTTTTGTCTCTTGCATTCCATAAGTAAAAAAAGAAGTGTTGTCCTAGGGGAGACATGAAAAGAATGTCCTAATCCTATTCTTATGTCCTAAAAAGAATTCTTAAGGGATTTATGTCCTTTTATTCCCTAGCTTACCCTAAACTCTTTACCAATTAAATTTGTTCAAAATTTATCCAAATCTATGTTTTTAATTCCAAAAAATTCAGCAAGGATTCTTGGCCTTTGAAATTTCGAAAATGATTCTTAGAGGTTGGAGATTGGACTAAAAATAGGGAAGGAGTTAAGGAAGGTTCCCAAGAGAAATTAATCTCCATGGTTGAGCCTTCAAACTCCACTCCATAGTGTTCATATCCTCCAGAAAAAGAATCTGAAAATTTTCCAGATTCTTGAGCAGCCTAGTCTTCGAAATGTTAGTGTTGTGCCCTAGATGCAATCACTTGTACATTGTATAGGACATATTTTATTTTAATAAAAGGCATTATTTATCTTACAGTTTCTTTTGTTTACTGTAAGTAGTATAACTGTTCGATAAAGTCCCTAGTATAACACTGTGTTAAGGAAATCATGATAGAGATCATGATATGAGATTCCTACTACACTAGATGGTGTTAGTACTTAAATAGTCCCTAGTCATAGTATTAATGAGACATGATATCATTAATGCGTTAAGACTAACATGTGTTAGACTTCCTGATTTAATCAGGCGGTGATTCTCATAACCGTGAGTATTGAGATACTCAAAGTTAACACATGGATGCTTGTTAATGGAACACGTTCATTGGATGACCTAGCTTTGAGATAATCACATGGATAACTATTTAGTGCCAGTGATATAATCTCAATATAGGAAATGTGCAAGTACCCTTAGACTTGAGATCTCCAAGGCACTTTGTTTGCTGAGCATTGTACTTTGATTCCAATCTCTAGAGCTTGATCGAGGGCCGCCTATAGGATGGATATTGGGTACATTATGAGGTAAACGAAAGTAGTTAAGAGGGTCAATAAAGGATTCACCACTCCTAATAGTATGGGCAAATATCTCACAGCCACTTGTAGAAATTACTTCTTAGAAAGTCCTTGGCCAAGACAATTGTGTATTGAAAACAGTTCCAATTTATACACATCTAGAGTAGTAGGTTCTTGGTACAAGTCCTATTGTATTCGGGCCAGAATTAATTCTGGAGGGAGTTGGCACTAATTCCGTACTCCAAACCGAATGAGATATTGTATGGTGAAAGGAGTTAATTGCACTGAAGTTTGTTATTGAATGGTTCATGTCAATCCACTTGACTTCCTAGACTCTTGGGTGGTCATGATGTGTTGCTAGATACCACTTATAATGTGGGAATATGGGTTTATTAGTTGATGAATTAATAAACCAATCCTAATTAGAATTAATAGGATTAATTCTAATTAATTATGGATTATTAATCTCAAAGACGTTTGGATTAATTCATGTTCACTACCAATTAATTGGGAAATCTAATAGGTCACACACAATAGAGGATTATATACTCAATATGTTATTTGATAATATAGTGGGGTTAATTGAGAGAAAGAGAAGTTATTGTGGATAAATTATAATTAGTTATAATTTATGGTCTAAGTTATAATTGTGAGAATATGATGTTTCCAATTACAATTAGGGAATTCTAATATGATTAAAAATCTCAATTTTGGGAAGGGAAATTTCGTGTGACATATTAACAAGACACACGAAACCCTAGCTGAAAAGTGACACACAAAAAACCAACAACACTCGACCTTCTCTTCTCTCTATCTCTCTCGATTGTCTTGAGAAACAACCCTAGCCGCCATCTTATTTCTGCTAGCACAGGAAAGTTTGGTGCTTGAGTATTCCTCTATGTGGATTACTGTTAGAGATAATCATACACTGTGATTATAGTGGTTAGACATTCAACTCACGCGGAGGTTGATCACAAGGATTGCTGGATCGCACCTCAAATTAAAGAAGAAAATTCGTTCTTCAGACGATCAAACAAAAGTAAAAAGCTACTGCCTTTATTATATTTATATCTTGTTTTCCACACATAAGCGGGTCCTGGGATGGTATCTCGTTTATTTTCTGCCGCGCCGTATAGGATACGAGCTTGAGATACCCAACAGTGGTATCAGAGACATGCTATGTGTGGTCTACAGACATTGTTTTGGCATGAAAAACTATTTTCATGTATTCGTGCTTGTCTTTGTTCGCTGTGAAAATCGTTTTCACTCGAGTTGAAATTGTTTCGAGCTTTGTGGGTTAGGTCCGTAGCACAATATGATTGTGTAAAAGTTATAGCATATTTTGAAAGGTGCTTTCTTTCTTTATGTGCTGAAAATTTTCTGCAGAAAAACGTTTCCTTAAACATGGTAGTTGCCCTCCGTTTCATCTTGTGAATTTGGTTTTCTGTTTTGTTTGTCTAAACTAACAAATTAGTGGTTGTTTTGATATTCAAAATAGAAAATTCTGTTGAGAATTGTTCTCACTAAAAATTTGTAGAAGATTAGGGCACTAGAAATTGTTTCTGGAAAAATTTTCTGAAAAATGCCACCACTTCCCGACTACAGTTGGCGCCGGCTCTGGCCTCCAAACAAGCACCGGTTCCGTTCTGTTCATGATGTCTAGAAATTATTTTGGGAAAAAAAAATTGGAAACCAGAACAGAGCCTGCGCTTGTAACACCCCGCTACCTAGGGCCGCCGGGGCCGGGGATGTCGCCCCATCCAAAGGACAAGGGGTCTTTATAACGAGGTCACACAAATAAAATAGCGGAATAAAAATAATAAAAATAATACTTCAACTTAAGATTTATTACAACCCAAGAATAAATCCACGAATTCCCAAAAGGAAACAAATCCATAAATAAAATTATCCACTCTCGTCTTCCTAAAGCAATACATAAAATCAAAAGACACATACTCTTCCAAGGCAGATAACACTAGCTACTCATCCCCACAATAGGATCGGCCTGAAATCATGGTAAAAAGGTGATGAGACAGAAATCTCAGTAAGTCCGTGCGTGCTTTGGGTGTTCAGTGAAAACAGTTCGTGGATGCGAAGTGTGAAATCTTGATAAGAGAAATATTGGCAAGCAATAAACATTAGTCAAAAGCAAGAGTGGCGTTTTGGCTTTTCCAACCATACATAATTTATAAGATCAACCACTCGAAAGAAAGGATTATGGGTTACCACACGTTGGGCCCCATAATCGGTCAGAATGCCTAACACTTTATGCAGACTGACAAAAGGTAGGTGATCGGCCTACCGGGCAAGATACTCCTTCTTCTCTATACCCAAACAACAACCGGGTGTCCATTCCGACAAAACATAGTCACTTGACTGAAATAAAACAAACTGCTAGCTCGGACCGGCCTGACTAAGTAGTACTGACGTTTCTCTAAGTTGAGCTTATCTTCTGGAGGTGGCCTCCTGCCAGAAGACTCACTCTTGCTCTTCAAAACTAGTACTACTAGCCTACCCTTGTTGAGTACTCAACGTATCATATCCCACTTGGGGAGAAAATGAACAAAATACAGTTCCACTTGAAAATGACATTTAAGGTTTTCCAAAGTCTGGGGCAAAACTGGTTTTAGAAAGAGTTTTAGGTTTTGAGTAAAACCGCCCCTTGATTTGCAAATAATTTATTTGTCTGAAATGAGAATGGAAATAATCCTCAATTGCCTTTACAGAAATGAGTGACCATGCACTCTACATTTGGCTTGCCATAAAAAAAATCATTTTTCATCAAACAGGTTTTATGCAGGAGCTTACATGATCCTTGCTCACAACAAAGGTCTCCAATAGCTGACCTAACCCACATAGGGTAAATACAAACCACAATCAAACTCAAGCCAAAGACTCACTTTCTCAAATAAAACTAACTCAACTTACTACAGTCATATCCCTAGTGTCCCAAGCTTTAAGGCTCAATAATAAATAAAAGGGTTTATAAAATAATTCTAATTTAATATTAAAATAACTAGAGTTTGGGAAATAGGTACAAAAAGTTGAAGGTTTAAATCTTGCTAAAAATGAATTATGGTTTATTTGAAAAATGGTCCAAGGAAGTATTAGGTAAAATAATGATTTATTAAAAATTTAGTTGTTAGAAAATAATTGATAGCTAAAATTTGTTGAAAAATAAATTTAATGAGTCTTGCTTGAAAAATAATAAGCAAATCCTTAATGGGTATTGATTAAAAGATAATAATTAAATTTTTAGTAATAAATATTTTATTAATTATAATTATTTCCATAAAAGGCTTTAATTGATTTTAACATTTTAAATAATATATATATATATATATATATATATATTCAGCAAAAACTATTATTTATTTGACTAGAATATCACTATTTTATATAAAAGGCCAAATCCACATTTTTCCATGGTTTTCAAAATTTTACTAGAAAAATCATATTATTAAATATTTTATTAATGAAATAAAGATTAGCTTAGGGATAACTAGATCATGAATATATTTCTATGGCTAACCACAAACATGAACATATGCAATCCTTCAATTCATCAAATCATCCAAATCATGCATACAAGCATAGATCTCAATTTATCAAAATATGATCTAACCCTTACTGGCATAAATATGATCATGGCTTCAATAGTCCAACATGAATATAAATCCTATTCACCAAAGGTGACATAATCTCTAGCATACTTTATCACAAATACTACCTATGACATGGAGACATGCATTAAATCTCAAATCATCATACAATTGACCAAAATAATCCATCCATGCATAAATCCCATCTCCTTCATATTCATACATACATTCATGCTTCAACCTCAACAATATATACTCAAACCTTATCCGCAATCCATCATCTATCAACATCATCCTAGAGACATGAATCTAGAATTTAAAAGAAAGATGGAAGGCACTTACTTGGTTGATGAATGCCTTGAAGGAGTTTAGAATGGATCTCAACTCCTAGATGTCTAACTTTGTCCAAGGGAGATGGCGAAAGCATGTTCATGGGAGAAAAGGTCATCCGGCCAAGAGAGGGGAATTTTTGGCCATGAGAGAGAGAGAGACCATTAGCTTTCTTATTCACATAGGCTCTCACTAGAGATCAAGATTGGAGAAGATGAAGCTGTTAGAATAAATTACCTTGAAGGTGTTCTTGACCTTAACAGAAATTTCTGGTTTTTGATCCAAAAGTGCAAGTTGGATTTTGGAGTTTGATGTTAAAAATGGTACGGATGGAATCACAGCAATGAATAGATGAAATTTGAAATTTTTAGAGGTAGTTTCAAGTGATTTGGAGAGGTATTAGGTGAAAGGAAGTAGTGGTGTTCTTGGTGTAGTGTGTGTTCTTGAAGGTTGAAGAAAATCGAGAGATGGTAATGTGCAGCTGCTGAATTTTTGTGAGAGATAGGGGTGGACGAATTTCTGTAGGGTTTAGGAGGTTGATTCTCTGATTTGGAAGGGAAAAGGAAAGGTTAGTTGTTACAATCTTTGAAGAATATTTTTAGGAAGTGAATTTGGAAACTAAATATTCCAAGAATATCTTGATTGTTGGACAGCTTTTGGAAATCTGCCATGGTCGGCTGTTTGAGCATAATTTCTATGGGATTAAAGCTGGCTTATGGAGGCTTATGGTGGCCGAAAGTAGGGTGTACAATGATGAAGAAGAAGTCTGGTCCATTGAGCAAAATATTATGGAAGGTTGCTAAATAAGATGGCTGAAATTTTGGAAACCAATCAAGCTAAATTGCAGGGATTTGTTTGAGAGATTTTTTGACAGTCATTAGTGGAATTTCGTGCAGAAGTTCAAGGGGATCAATGGAGCTCTATTGATGGAGGTTTAAGGAAGGTTTTTATAGATTAAGGTTGGTGTTTTGGCTGGAAGAGAAAGAGGAAACAAGCTGGACAAATTTCTGCCCAGAAATTTCGCTGCACAGTGATTTTTCTGGCAGATTTTCGTCTGCTACTTCCAGCCATTTTGCAGCGAGCTGGAAGGGGGGTTTAGGGGTATTCAAGGCTGGTTTACAACCTTCTTTATGGAGGAAAAACATGGCTAAGGTGCTGCACAAAATCTGGGAGAAAACAGCTTAGTTTTGGGCTCTCAAAACTGATTTTCGTACAGGATTTTTTTCTGTTTTGCTCCAGCTTGTGCAGTCCGAAATTGGACAAAAACTTTCAGGTTTCAAACTGATCCTAAAGACCATTTTTCTGGTAGCATTTGGGAGGGAATGTTAGCTAAAAATTTTGACCCTTTGAAGGTACAACAAGCTGGAAAATTCCAGCTCATTCTATGAAGAAAGATGAACTAAGCTAGAGGAAAATTTCAGCAAGCTCACTAGAGGGATTTTTCCTCTTGAAACTCCTCACAACTCTTCCATATTTTTCAGACCATAAGGAGTCTTTTACCAAGACATTTCGATCCTAAAAGACCTCAGTACTTTACTGAATTTTCTGGAAAGAAAAAGGCTAGAACACCTCGATCAAACTAATGAGTTGAGCATTGAGAAAAATAAAAGAACAAGGAAGAATGAATTTCCCTTCAAGAATTTCGAGTAGTGTAAAGAGTGAAATGAGAATTCTCCTAACATGTCTCTCCTAGGACATTATCACCACCTTGTTCTAGTCTTTTAAGGCCGAAACTAATCCTCCCTAGGCAAAAATAAAATTTAATCTAGCTAAAGCTTCTATGATGGAATTTGAACCCTAGACCTCAATAATCTATTCCAAAGCTCTAACCACTAAACCACAACAACTCTTGTTGCTATTTCTACTAGAAAAATTATTTTCTATTCAATCCACAGGCTATCTCCCTATTTTCACCCCGGGCAAAAATTACCATTTTGCCCCTCTCACACAATACTCACCAACAAAACTTCAAGGCAATAAAACTCGAATCTAGAACACGTAAAAATTCATATGAGAATATAATTAACCATGAAATAAAATATGATATGCATCCCAATCCCCTTACTCTAAGGTTGGTTTCGATTGGGGTTTCACATCCTCCCCTCCTTAGTAGAATTTTGTCCCGAAATTCTAGTATACCTCTATTTCAGCTCGGGATACTTCCATTTAACCCACTCTTTCGATTCCCATGTGGCATCCTGCGTGCCATGATGCTCCCACTGAACCTTGACCATCGGGCACGGGCAATTTCAATCTATCACATTCCCATTAACATGGCCAATCCAATTTGTTATAGCGATGCGCAGGATTAGAATAAATCATAATGTCTTCATAATAGCAGGCTTACTTTCTCTTATTGCTGCATCTGCTTCTAGTACTTCCATATTTGGTCTCCGGCATTCACTTGAGATTCCTATCCTCACTTCCTGCGGCTCCACCAATGTCGGCTCGACTGGCCGAGCGAGCAAGCATTGTTGGGTTTCCTTGGTTGGTACTTCCAATTTTTGGACAGTTATTCCTTATATGCGAAGGGTCCCTCAAATATAGCATTTTCGGTTCTCCTTCTTAGACCAGCAATCCTTCATCTCGTGCCCCCTCCTGCCACAGTGATGGCAGGTTATTGCATTTGCAGTGGCCCCAGCTAGCGCGGTCCGTGCTTGTTTTCCTTTATTTTCATGTTGCTGCCCTGCAGGCCTCTTAGGAGTAACATGCTCAGATAAGTTCGATGCTTTGCTATCTGCTCTACCTTTATCCTCATTCTCGATACGAGTTGTGGCTTCCACCGTTGCAGCATAAGTCGTTGGTGAGGATGGTGCCAATACCCTTCTAAGTTCCTGTCTCAATCCCTTCATGAACTGCCGAGTACAGTTTTGCTCTAAATCTATTAGCCATTGACAGTACTTGGATAAGCAAGTGAGTCGAGTAGCGTATTGAGTTACTTCCCCTGCTTTAAGGTCTGGAACTCGTCTTCTTGCTTAGGGTACCTTCGCTCGGTTGGAGTCAGCAGAATTCCAGCCTTCTTACTGCATGCCTGGCCCAATGACACATCAATTGGAACTTTAGACCCCGATCCCATATTCGGACCACTCCCTTCACCCTGGTTGGGTGGTTGCATCTGGGCTGTCTCGACTTCCAGTACCACTTGATAGGCTCCCGGAACCATTCTGCTTGTTGAAGCTGCACGGCGCTTAGGTGCCATTCTAAACCATACCCAGATGATGAATGTATGCATTTAAGTTTAAAACATTTTGAGCATGCATTCACATTCAGGTTTATGTAAAAGAAAATCAGATGCAAATATATATATATTTTTTTTTTTTGAAAGAAAATTTGATGTTATTATTTAGGGGAAAACCAAACAATAAATAAACTCATGTTTCTCATAAAATAATACTTTCATAAAGAAGGGTTATGACACGTGATACCCTTTTATTTAGCAAAATAATCTAACCCTATAAGCAACATGCTTCTTTGAAAAGAATAAATGAACAAAAGAATGCAAATCCCAAAAGAGAGAGAAAGAGCAAATACTGCTAATCTTATACACTCTACTCGCCGCTAGAGTCAATAGAGGCATCCGGATCGTCAGAGGCTGGTTCCACGAGTTACCCCACGGAGCTATTGGGTTTTCCCACATAATCCCTCGCAAAACACTCATTCTCACTTGGCTGACCTAAATCACCCTTATTGCCCTTCTTAGTTCTCATAGCTGCCTCATAAAACTCATCCAAAGCCAATCTAATCGCACCCTTAGGTGCAGGCCTCTCGTCCTCCGAGTCGTACAGGTCAAACAATCCCTCTCTCCTTAACTTAGCATCTATACCCAGTCCATATCGAAGTCCGCTCCTCTTAGGTCCCTATTCTAGCTTCCCTTTCCTCTTATCTTCCATTCCTAAAGCGGGCTTCCTAAGTTCTCTTAATGCCGGGGTAAATCCATCCCTCAGCCTATAACCCTCATCACTGGACTCCTTGCGGTCATAGCAAGTAAAAGTCCTATCAAACTCACCTATCTTTGGGGTCCTGAGAGCCTCAATCGCATCCTCATCCTCCTCCTCTATCCCATCTATCTCTTCCTCATTCTCATCATCACTCTCATCCCAAAACTCATTTGCCTCCCCTTCGCTCAGCCCAGCCATCTCCTCATCTCCCTCACTCTCACTAACAAGCTCATCTACCTCACCCTCATCATCCCCATAGTACTCGCCTAGGCCCCCATCAACCTCCATCTCTAACTCATCAACCGGGTCATCTAGCATAGACGGTTCATGCTCTACTCGTCTTCACTCAAAAACCAACCTCCCTCCGGCTCTGTCTCCGAATCAGACGAGGGTGGATCCACTACAGGTAATGGGGCAGGTGGATCCCCACAACCAGCGGGCCAGTCTCTGACGGCCGATGCAGCTCTCTTGACCATCCTATAAACAAAACATAAGAATTAGAACCAGATCAAAATACTTAAGAATTAGAAATCCAGAAAACCAACTGATTGCCTAAACCTAGTCTCTGAAACCACTTGTAACACCCCGCTACCAAGGCCCGCCGGGGCCGGGGATGTCGCCCCGTCCAAAGGACAAGGGGTCTTTATAACGAGGTCACACAAATAAAATAGCGGAATAAAAATAATAAAAATAATACTTCAACTTAAGATTTATTACAACCCAAGAATAAATTCACAAATTCCCAAAAGAAAACAAATCTATAAATAAAATTATCCACTCTCGTCTCCCCAAAGCAATACATAAAATCAAAAGACACATTCTCTTCCAAGGCAGATAACACTAGTTACTCATCCCCACAGCAGGAACGGCCTGAAATCATGGTAAAAGGTGATGACACAGAAATCTCAGTAAGACCGTGCGTGCTTTGGGTGTTTAGTGAAAACAGTTCCTGGTTGCAAAGTGTGAAATCTTTATAAGAGAAATATTGGCAAGCAATAAACATTAGTCAAAAGCAAAAGTGGCGTTTTAGCTTTTTCAGCCATACATAATTTATAAGATCAACCACTCGAAAGAAAGGATTATGGGTTACCACACGTTGGGCCCCATAACCGGTCAGAATGCCTAACACTTTGTGTAGACTGACAAAAGGTAGGTGATCGGCCTACCGGGCAAGATATTCCTCCTTCTCTACACCCAAACAACAATCGGGTGTCCATTCCGGCAAAATACAGTCACTTGACTGAAATAAAACAAACTACTAGCTCGGACCGGCCTGACTAAGTAGTACTGACGTTTCTCTAAGTTTAGCTTATCTTCTGGAGGTGGCCTCTTGCCAGAAGACTCACTCTTGCTCTTCAAAACTAGTACTACTAGCCTACCCCTGTTGAGTACTCAACGTATCATATCCCACTTGGGGAGAAAATGAACAAAATACAGTTCCACTTGAAAATGCAATTAAGGTTTTCCAAAGTCTGGGGCAAATCTGGTTTTAGAAAGAGTTTTAGGTTTTAAGTAAAACCGCCCCTTGATTTGCAAATAATTTATTTGTCTGAAATGAGAATGGAAATAATCCTCAATTGCCTTTACAGAAATGAGTGACCATGCACTCTACATTTGGCTTGTCATAAAAAAAATCATTTTTCATCAAACAGGTTTTATGCAGGAGCTTACCTGATCCTTGCTCACAACAAAGGTCTCCAATAGCTGACCTGACCCACATAGGGTAAATACAAACCACAATCAAACTCAAGCCAAAGACTCACTTTCTCAAATAAAACTAACTCAACTTACTACAGTCATATCCCTAGTGTCCCAAGCTTTAAGGCTCAATAATAAATAAAAGGGTTTATAAAATAATTCTAGTTTGATATTAAAATAACTAGAGTTTGGGAAATAGATACAAAAAGTTGAAAGTTTAAATCTTGCTAAAAATAAATTATGGTTTATTTGAAAAAGGGTTCAAGGTAGTATTAGGTAAAATAATGATTTATTAATAATTTAGTTGTTAGAAAATAATTGATAGCTAAAATTTGTTGAAAATAAATTTAATGAGTCTTGCTTGAAAAATAATAAGCAAATCCTTAATGGGTTTTGATTAAAAGATAATAAATAAATTTTTAGTAATAAATATTTTATTAATTATAATTATTTCCATAAAAGGCTTTAATTGATTTTAACATTTTAAATAATATATATATATATATATATTTTCAGCAAAAACTATTATTTATTTGTCTAGAATATCACTATTTTATATAAAAGGCCAAATCCACATTTTTCCATGGTTTTCAAAATTTTACTAGAAAAATCATATTATTAAATGTTTTATTAATGAAATAAAGATTAGCTTAGGGATAACTAGATCATGAATATATTTCTATGGCTAACCACAAACATGAACATATGCAATCCTTCAATTCATCAAATCATCCAAATCATGCATACAAGCATAGATCTCAATTTATCAAAATATGATCTAACCCTTACTGGCATAAATATGATCATGGCTTCAATAGTCCAACATGAATATAAATCCTATTCACCAAAGGTGACATAATCTCTAGCATACTTTATCACAAATACTACCTATGACATGGAGACATGCATTAAATCTCAAATCATCATACAATTGACCAAAATAATCCATCCATGCATAAATCCCATCTCCTTCATATTCATACATACATTCATGCTTCAACCTCAACAATATATACTCAAACCTTATCCGCAATCCATCATCTATCAACATCATCCTAGAGACATGAATCTAGAATTTAAAAGAAAGATGGAAGGCACTTACTTGGTTGATGAATGCCTTGAAGGAGTTTAGAATGGATCTCAACTCCTAGATGTCTAACTTTGTCCAAGGGAGATGGCGAAAGCATGTTCATGGGAGAAAAGGTCATCCGGCCAAGAGAGGGGAATTTTTGGCCATGAGAGAGAGAGAGACCATTAGCTTTCTTATTCACATAGGCTCTCACTAGAGATCAAGATTGGAGAAGATGAAGCTGTTAGAATAAATTACCTTGAAGGTGTTCTTGACCTTAACAGAAATTTCTGGTTTTTGATCCAAAAGTGCAAGTTGGATTTTGGAGTTTGATGTTAAAAATGGTACGGATGGAATCACAGCAATGAATAGATGAAATTTGAAATTTTTAGAGGTAGTTTCAAGTGATTTGGAGAGGTATTAGGTGAAAGGAAGTAGTGGTGTTCTTGGTGTAGTGTGTGTTCTTGAAGGTTGAAGAAAATCGAGAGATGGTAATGTGCAGCTGCTGAATTTTTGTGAGAGATAGGGGTGGACGAATTTCTGTAGGGTTTAGGAGGTTGATTCTCTGATTTGGAAGGGAAAAGGAAAGGTTAGTTGTTACAATCTTTGAAGAATATTTTTAGGAAGTGAATTTGGAAACTAAATATTCCAAGAATATCTTGATTGTTGGACAGCTTTTGGAAATCTGCCATGGTCGGCTGTTTGAGCATAATTTCTATGGGATTAAAGCTGGCTTATGGAGGCTTATGGTGGCCGAAAGTAGGGTGTACAATGATGAAGAAGAAGTCTGGTCCATTGAGCAAAATATTATGGAAGGTTGCTAAATAAGATGGCTGAAATTTTGGAAACAAATCAAGCTAAATTGCAGGGATTTGTTTGAGAGATTTTTTGACAGCCATTAATGGAATTTCGTGCAGAAGATCAAGGGGATAAATGGAGCTCTGTTGATGGAGGTTTAAGGAAGGTTTTGATAGATTAAGGTTGGTGTTTTGGCTGGAAGAGAAAGAGGAAACAAGCTGGACAAATTTCTGCCCAGAAATTTCGCTGCACAGTGATTTTTCTGGCAGATTTTCGTCTGCTACTTCCAGCCATTTTGCAGCGAGATGGAAGGGAGGTTTCAGGGGTATTCAAGGCTGGTTTACAACCTTCTTTATGGAGGAAAAACATGGCTAAGGTGCTGCACAAAATCTGGGAGAAAACAGCTTAGTTTTGGGCTCTCAAAACTGATTTTCGTACAGGATTTTTTTCTGTTTTGCTCCAGCTTGTGCAGTCCGAAATTGGACAAAAACTTTCAGGTTTCAAACTGATCCTAAAGACCATTTTTCTGGTAGCATTTGGGAGGGAATTTTAGCTAAAAATTTTGACCCTTTGAAGGTACAACAAGCTGGAAAATTCCAGCTCATTCTATGAAGAAAGATGAACTAAGCTAGAGGAAAATTTCAGCAAGCTCACTAGAGGGATTTTTCCTCTTGAAATTCCTCACAACTCTTCCATATTTTTCAGACCATAAGGAGTCTTTTACCAAGAGATTTCGATCCTAAAAGACCTCAGTACTTTTCTGAATTTTCTGGAAAGAAAAAGGCTAGAACACCTCGATCAAACTAATGAGTTGAGCATTGAGAAAAATTAAAGAACAAGGAAGAATGAATTTCCCTTCAAAAATTTCGAGTAGAGTAAAGAGTGAAATGAGAATTCTCCTAACATGTCTCTCCTAGGACATTATCACCACCTTGTTCTAGGCTTTTAAGGACGAACCTAATCCTCCCTAGGCAAAAATAAAATTTAATCTAGCTAAAGCTTCTATGATGGAATTTGAACCCTAAACCTCAATAATCTATTCCAAAGCTCTAACCACTAAACCACAACAACTCTTGTTGTTATTTCTACTAGAAAAATTATTTTCTATTCATTCCACAGGCTATCTCCCTATTTTCACCCCGGGCAAAAATTACCATTTTGCCCCTCTCACACAATACTCACCAACAAAACTTCAAGGCAATAAAACTCGAATCCAGAACACATAAAAATTCATATGAGAATATATTTAACCATGAAATAAAATATGATATGCATCCCAATCCCCTTACTCTAAGGTTGGTTTCGACTGGGGTTTCACAGCGCTGGCTCTGGCTTCCAAATTGGCGCCGGTTATGCTCTGTTTTACATGATCCAGCTGTTTAAAATAAAAATATATATTTATTTATCTTCTGGAATAGAATTTTGAAAATGAAAAAATCTCATTTGATGAGAGGCGGCAAAATAAAAATTTTTCCATAGGGGCGCTGCCCCCTAACCCCCGCAAGGGGTGCTGCCCCTTTGATCCCGCCCGCTGACCGGCCAGCAGGACCACCATTATCGTTGCGAGACGGGACCCAAAAGCATTTTATCAAAATTAGTTTTGAGACAAACAATTTTAAATATTTTTAAAATAGTGATTTTGAAAATTTAAAATTAATGTATTTTTCTAAAATATGAATTTTAGAATTTGTTTTATTTTTCCAAAATAGTGATTTTGGAAAAATAAAAGTATATATTTATTTTGTTTAAGCATAGTCAATGGCATGGTGGATGGTTATGGACTAAAACCAATTATATCTGTTCATGCATTTTATAGTTTTGGTTTTAATGAAATCGGGCCTGCGTGTCCTGCCTTCTCTAGAATTCTTGTGTAATTCTCTTCTCATCTAACTCCCCTTGAATGCAACTTGAGGTTTTTTCTCTTTAGGAAATTATGTAATTAGTTTACATAGGTTAGATAGGTGTAGAATTATTTTTAATTTTGGAGATGGCAACCAAAACATGGCGAGAATGTAAGACCTTCTACTTGAATCACGCATGAACACATAGTGTTAACTATATTAATTTCTTTTATGGCTCAAAGAAATTAATTTAGGGTAGAGTCCATAACCATACCACATAATTGCTTTATTACCATGATTATCAATTATGTGATTTATTGATTTTTATGCATGTCATTCAACGAAATCACTAAAAGGAACAAATCCAACCTAATTCCTTCCGTTAATGTAGTAAGAACAAGAGTCTTTTTCGAGACTAGGTTGTTGGGCAAACCCAAGCCTACATGACATCGGCCATGTTCAAGCTATGGAGTTAAATTCCTTTGGAATTCAATTCCTGATTAATGGGTCGGGTTTAACTAAATTCTTTATCCCGGCTGGGCAAATACAAGCATAAAAAAATTTAGAGGAAAGATTGAGGTAGCCCAAAAGGCTTTAAGATTAAAAGCTATTAATCACCCAATGATCCAGTAGTTTACATACGATGTAATTGGTATTGGATACCTACCAATGAACTTAAGGGTGGCTTGTTAAGCAAACCCAAGATTATTCTTGAGGAATTTGGATACCGGTCCAGTAGGAAAGCTTCCAACGGGCTTTCCTGAATCAATAGTGGGGGCTATTGGTTTGTGTAAAATAGTGGAGTAAAAATGTGTTTAATTAAAGTCCTAATTATTTGCATATCATGTGCATATACAAGTAGCTAATGTTCTCTGTCTTTACATCTAGGTCACTTGCATCATGTCAACAAACCTAAACTTACGTAGCATCTTGAAAAACCAACAAGTTAACTAAATTAAACTATCTCGACCGGTATAGAAATTTGAGAATCGTTCTCAAATCGAAAAAGTGGTTCTACGTGCTAGAAGCTCCTATTCCACCACAAGCAGCCTAAGATGCTCATGCTGATGAGCATGCTATCCATAAGAGCCATAAGGAGGATAGTGATACAGCATCATGTATTATGCTGGCATCCATGATTCCTGAGTTGCAAAAATAGCACAAGCATATGGATGCTCAATCGATCATTTTACATCTTCGAGAGTTGTTTAATGCCCAAGCCAGAATTGAGATATACGAGATCTCGAAGTAACTATTCCGTTGCAAAATGGCAGAGGGTTCTTCTATGGCCACTCATGGGCTGAAGATGCTGGGCTTAATAGAGAAGCTTGGATCTCTCAGGTTTGCAATGGATCATGACTTAAGTGTTAACTTAATTCTACAATCTTTGCCTAATAGTTTCTCATAATTTGTGATTAACTATCAGATGAACAAGATTGAATCCATCATTCCTGAGTTGATCAATCTTCTCAAAACTACAGAGTCCTCCATGAAGAAGGATTCCAATGCAGTTTTAATGGTAGAATCTTCCTCTTCTAAGAAGAAAGTTCAAAAGAAGAAGAAGAAGGCTCCCATAAAGCTCAAATGTGGTGTGAACAAAAAGGATGCAGCTACCAAGGGCCCATGCCATCATTGTGGGAAGATGGGCCACTGGAGGCGTAACTACAAAGACTACTTGGAGACCATTAAGAATAAGAAGTAGAAGGAGAAGCTTACAAGCACTTCTACTTCTACTCTGGGTATGTTTATGGTTGAGATAAATACTGCCTTTAGAAATGAGAGATGGGTATTGGATACTGGATGTGGATCTTATTTGTGCAATAACTTGTAAGGACTAAAGAGCAGTAGAAGGCTAGAGAAAGACGATGTGGACCTACGTACTTCAAATGGGGTAAAGGTTGCAGCACTTACTGTAGGGACATACGAGCTGAACCTGCCTTCGAGATTAATTCTAGAACTGGAAAATTGTTATTATGTACCAATTTTAATGAAAAACATTATCTTAGTTGCGTGTTTAGACTTATGTGGATTTCATTTAATATTTAAGAATGAATGTTGTTATTTTTCATTGAATGATATTCACTATGGTTCAGCAACTTTGGTTAATGGTTTATATGTTCTAGACTTGGATAATCTAATTTTTAATATAAATAATATGAAACCTAAAATAGAAAACTCTAACACCTCTTACTTATGGCATTGTCATTTGGGTCATGTAAACGAAAATCGTGTTTCTAAGTTACACAAACTTGGTGACTTATGGTCATTTGATTATGAATCATATGGCATATGCAAGCCTTGTTTACTAGGTAAAATGACTAAAACTCCTTTTCAAAGAAAAGGAGAGTAGGCCAAGAAGTTATTAGAGCTCATACATTCTGATGTATGCGGCCCAATGTTAATACAAATAAAAGGAGATTATAACTATTTCATAACATTTATCGATGATTTCTCACGATACGAGTATTTGTATTTAATGAAATACAAATCTAAGGCCTTTAAAAGGTTCAAAGACGTCAAAAATGAAATAGAGAAACAACTTGGCAAAAGTATTAAGACTATAAGATCTGATTGAGGAGGAGAATACTTGAGCCAAGAGTTTTTGAGTTATCTTAGAGATAATAGGATATTATCTCAATGGACTATACCACATACATCTCAAAATAACGGTGTATCTGAGAGAAAGAATCGAACCCTTCTAGACATCGTACGCACCGTGATGGCTTCTGCAGACTTTCCAAAATCATTTTGGGGGTATGCACTAGAGACTCTGTTTATAGGCTGAACAGAGTTCCAATAAAATTGGTTGATACTACCCCATTTGAGATGTTCTTTGGTAAAAGACCAAAGTTATCTCACTTACGAATATAGGGTTGTCCTGCCTTTGTTAAAAGGCCACAGTCAGACAAACTTGACAGTAAGTCTGACAAGTGTTTGTTTGTTAGATATCCGAAAGAATCCTTCGAATATTACTTCTATCTACACTCCGAAAATAAATTATTTATTTCAAAGCATGTTGTCTTCTTAGAGAAAGAGCACATGCTCAAAGGGGACAGTGGGAGTAAGATTGAACTTAGTGAAGTTCATGAAGATCAAACAAATGAGGATCAACCGTCTAACCCCACATCTATTGAGAGAATAGATGAACCTTCTAATACATAAAAACCTCGTAGATCTAGTAGGATACGTGTGGCACCTGAGAGATATGGATTTGTCATTAGTGACCACAATGATATATTGCTCGTAAATGAAGATGAGCCTACTACCTACAAGGATGTTCTGAACAGTTCAGAATTTGGCAAATGGCTTGAGGCCATAAAGTCAGAGATGGATTCCATGTACGACAACCAAGTATGGACTTTGGTTGATCCACCCAAAGGAATTAAACATATTGGGTGCAAGTGGGTTTTCAAGAAGAAAACGGACATGGATGGTAACCTAGTTACCTATAAAGCACGACTAGTGGCGAAGGGTTATCGTCAACAACATGGTATTGACTATGATGAAACCTTCTCACCAATAGCCATGTTGAAATCCATTAGGATACTCCTAGCCATTACTGCTCATCATGATTATGAGATTTGGCAAACGGATGTGAAAACAACTTTCCTAAATGGAAATCTGACTGAGGAAGTGTATATAACACAACCTGAGGGTTTCACATCCAATGATAGCACAAAGGTGTGCAAGAGGCAAAGGTCCATTTATGGACTTAAGCAAGCTTCTAGGAGTTGGAACATCCATTTTGATGAAACAATCAAAGAGTTTGGTTTCATTCAAAACATGGATGAGCTTTGTGTATATAAGAAGGTTAGTGGGTACGCAATCATTTTCATACTGCTTTATGTAGAAGACATATTGTTAATAGGAAATGATATACCTATCTTGCAAACGGTTAAAGTTTGGTAGTCCAAACAATTCTGCATGAAAGACCTTACAGAAGCTTCTTATATTCTTAGAATAAGGATCTATAGAGATAGATCCAAAATGTTGCTAGGTCTTTCACAGTCTACATACATAGATAAAGTGCTAAAGAGGTCTAGCATGGATCAATCCAAAAAGGGATTCTTACTCATGTCACATGGTGTAAGCCTTTCGAAGTCGATGTCTCCCAAGACACAAGTTGAAAGGGATCGCATGAGTAAGATTTCATATACCTCGACAGTTGGATCTATCATGTACACTATGATATATACTAGGCCCGATGTATCTTATGCTCTCAGTTTGACGAGTAGATACCAATCTGACCCTAGTGAGGGTCATTGGGCGGTTGTAAAGAACATTCTTAAGTACTTATGAAGGACTAAGGATATGTTCTTAGTATATGGAGAAGGTGATTTGAAAATAAACAGGTATACTGATACCAGTTTTCAATCTGACAAAGATGATTTCAAATCACAATCTGGCTACGTGTTTACATTATGCGTAGGGGCAATAAGTTGAAAAAGTTCCAAACAAGAGACTATTGCTGACTCTACGACAGAAGTTGAGTACATGGCTACTTCTGAAGCAGCTAAGGAAATAAACATAGAGAGAGTTCCCTCGGATGAGAACATAGCTGGCCCGCTTACAAAAGCACTATCCCAAAAGAAACATAATTGTCAT
Source organism: Voacanga thouarsii (assembly GCA_026120185.1). NCBI lineage: Eukaryota > Viridiplantae > Streptophyta > Magnoliopsida > Gentianales > Apocynaceae > Voacanga > Voacanga thouarsii. Next base: position 59,908 of record JANUWF010001505.1, read on the forward strand.
GTTGAGTCATTTGGTATTAGATACATGAATGATTAGCTCTAGTGCAAGTGGGAGTTTGTTAGTATTGTACCTTAGAGGTAATCACTTGTACATTATATATGACACATTTTATTTTAATAGAAGGCATTATTTATCTTACAATTTCTTTTGTTTACTGTAAGTAATATAACTGTTCGATAAAGTCCCTAGTATAACACTGTGTTAAGGAAATCATGATAGAGATCATGATATGAGATTCCTACAACACCGGATGGTGTTAGACTTAAATAGTCCCTAGTCATAGTATTAATGAGACAGGATATCATTAATGCGTTAAGACTAGCATATGTTAGACTTCCTGATTTGATTAGGTGGTGGTTTTCATAACCGTGAGTATTGATATACTCAAAGTTAACACATGGATACTTGTTAATGGAACAAGTTCATTGGATGACCTAGCTTTGAGATAATCACATGGATAACTATTTAGTGCCAATGAGATAATCTCTATATAGCAAACATGCAAGTATCCTTAGACTTGAGATCTCCAAGGTACTTTGTTTGCTGAGCATTATACTTTGATTCCAATCTCCGGAGCACGATCGAGGGCCATCTATGGAATGGATATTGGGTACATTATGAGGTAAACGAAAGTAGTTGAGAGGGTCAATAAAGGATTCACCACTCCTAAGTAGAGGCGAATATCTCACGGCCACTTGTAGGAATTACTACTCGAAAAATCCTTGGCCAAGGCGATTGTGTATTTATTGCTTGCTAGCACTTTCTCTTTTACAATTTTTATAACTTGCATACATGAACTATTTTACCTGAAACACTCAAAGCACACACGGGCTTGCTGAGATTTTTTATCTCATTACCTTTTATGCCATGTTTTCAAGTCGAACCTGCTTGTGGAAATGAGTAGTTAGATTTGTTGCCTGCTTTGAAGACTTTTAAAGTATTGTCTTTATTTTCGTTTGTATGACCTAGTTATAAAGACCCCTTGTTCTTTGGATAGTACGACATCCCCAACCTTGTTGGGTCTAGGTAGTGGGGTGTTACAAGTGGTATCAGAGCCTAGGTTTAGGCAAATATTGATAGTATATGTTTTGTTTTATTAAGTTTAAATCTTTTACCTAACCTGTCTTGTTCATGCTGTAGGATGGTTAGAATGCTTAGAACCGCAAGGAAAGGGCAGCAATGGCATCCTCCCGTCCTTATCTACCCGGAAGACTTACCCGTGCCTCAGCTTGCACCTTAGCCTGCACCGCAACCAATTATTCCCTTGGATAATAGCAATGACGATGAGGTCCAGATCTTTGAGCCACCCCCAATACCTGTGATAGACTTGGTTACTAATGGTGAAGATGAGGAAATTGATATAGAATATGTTCCACACCCTCCTAGTCCCGTAGTTAACTTGTCAGCTGATAGTGATAATCCGGGAGAGATAGATTATGAATCTTCACCTAAACCTTCCTTTATACTCCCACCCAACCAGGTTGAGACCAAGGAGAGTTCTAGGTGACCCAGGAAAGAACCAATGGATGGGTTTGCAAGTGGGGCTGGGATAGACTTTACTAAGAATTCCGGGGAATGGTTATATGAGGCCAATTTTGAGGACTCCGATGAGGACTAGGAAGGCTAAGTGCTGCTATGATTAGGATGTTTTATTTACAGCTTTCCATAAACTTCTATGTTAAGGATTTCATTCATGGTTACTACTTTAATTTCCATTTTATACAAATAAAAGTACTTGGAGTACTTTAAGGTTTGAGAGAAATTTATATGCAATTCTTTATACAAAACTTGCATTTGATTTCCTTTTACTTAAATCTGAATGTGAATACACACTCAACTGAAATGATTTAAAGCTTGAATGCATAAACTCATTATCTGGGTATGGTTTAGAATGGCACCCAAGCGCCATGCAGCCACATAAGGTAGAAGAGTTCTGGAAGTAGAACCTGTGACACCAGAGGTTGAGACGACACAAATGCAGTCACCCAATCGGGGAAATGAGAGTGAGCCAGATTTGGAAATGGGGTCAGAAGAACCTGTTGGAGTGATAATGGGGTAAGCCTTCAGCAAGATGGCTGAGATTCTTCAGACTTTGATTGAGTGGAGGAATCTAAGGGGAAAGGACAAAGCTTTGGAGCGATTTTTAAAATTCCAACCGCCTATCTTCTTGGGAGAAGCTTAGCAGGATCAGAAAGAGGAACAATGGATGGAGTAGATGGAAGACATCTTCGCTACGCTTTAGTAAACGGAGAAGCGGATGGTGAATCTCCACCTAAAACTTCCTTTATACTCCCACCCAACCAAATTGAGACTAGGGAGAGTTCTAGGCGACCCGGGAAAGAACCAATGGATGGGAAATGATTGGGAGATGATTGACCAAGACTAGACAAGTATATCCCTCAGTGGATAGTTGAGACGCAGGAAGATGAGTTCCAAAATCTAAAGTGGGGAGGCATAATGGTAGCTCAATACGCGGCACGGTTCACCCAATTGTCAAAGTACTGCAAGAGGCTAGTGGACACTGAGCAGAACAGGATAAGGCAGTTTGTCAAGAGGCTAAGGTAGGATTTGCGAAGGGCATTGGCACCTTCTCCACTAACGACCTACTCAGGGACCATGGACACAGCCACCCGGACTGAAAATAAGGACCGCAACAGAATAGCACAGAGACCTTTTCAGTCGCTAAGACAACCACCAGGACCTTTTCAGAGGTAGCAACCTAATAAGCGTCCTACCAACCAGCAGTGGCAGAATCGAGGAAAGTAAGCTCAGACAACACCGGTTGGTCCTACGCAAAATCTTCCTGCTGACAATGTGGAAAAAAAGGCCACACAGAGAAAAATTGCTGGTCCAAAGGAGGTGAGCAGAAATGTTACCACTGCGGAAACCCGAACCACCTGCGGAACGCCTGCCCTAAACTTCACCGAGTCGGGCAAGAAAATCCGACTCAGATCTCGGGGGCCAATCGAGCTAATGTTACAGGAGCATCCGAGAGTGAAGTGCAGAAGCCTCAGGTGAAAGAAAAAGTTTCCGCTCTCAACCGAGAGGAGGTTGGAGCTAATGCGGTAGTGGTGGAAGGTACATTTACTATCCAAGGTCATTCCATTAATGCATTGATAGACCCTGGATCTACCCATTCCTACTTAAACAAGATTTGTGCATATCATTGAAGTTGGGATGGAGTAGAACTACCTTTTACTCTGTTGGTGAGTACGTCTTTGGGGAAGATGGTACAAGCAGATCGGTATATGCGAAATTGTAAAATTGAAGTGGGGAGAAAAAGCTTGGAAGGAGATTTAATAATCTTAGCTGTTGAGGATTATGATTTGATATTGGGAATGGATTAGCTAGAGAAGCATGGGACTATAGTAGACTGTAAGAATAAATCGGTTTAGTTCATTAGACCAAGATGTGATGTGTTGGAGTTCAATGGCAAGAAAGTAAAGGAATTGAAGTATTTGATAGCTGGGGCTAAAGCTCAGAAATTGTTGAAGTAAGGATGTCAAGGATATATGGCTTATGTGATAAACAAGCCGAAGGACCAATGCACTCTAGAGGATACCGAGATAGTAAAGGATTTTTCTAACGTGTTCCCTGCGGGATTCACTTCTCTACTTTCCAGCCGAGAAGTTGAGTTCACCGTTGATCTAGTTCCAGGAGTGGAACTGGTGTCCCGGACTCCATATCGGATGGCACCGGCAGAACTGAAAGAATTGAATGAGCAGCTAGAAGAGTTGGTGAGGCAAGGCTACATTTGACCTAGCACGTTACCCTAGGGAGCACCTGTGCTATTTGTGAAGAAGAAGGATGGGACTTTGAGGCTGTGTATCGCTACCAGGGCATGAATAACCTAATGATCAAGAATAAGTATCCCCTACCACTGATTGACGAGCTATTCAACCAATTGCAAGGATCCAGTTGTTACTCCAAACTGAATTTGAGGCAAGGATACTAACAAGTGAGGATAAAAGAGAAGGATATCCCTAAGACAGCCTTCAACACAAGATATGGTCACTTTGAGTTCGTGGTGATGCCATTCGGGGTAACCAATGCCCCAGCGGTATTTATAAATTTGATGCATCGAGTATTCTAACCCTACTTGGACAAGTTCGTGGTGGTGTTCATTGACGACATACTCATTTACTCCAAGAGCCCGGAGGATCATGCAAAACATTTGAAGCTAGTATTGGAAAAGCTAAGAGAGCACAAGCTTTTCGCCAAGTTTAGCAAGTGTGAGTTTTGGCTAGATAGTGTGGCATTTCTTGGCCACATGGTGACCAAGAATGGGATCAAAGTAGACTTAGTGAAAGTTGAAGTAGTTTCAGACTAGAAGCAACCGGAGAACATCACTAAGATTCAAAGCTTCTTGGGATTAGCTGGTTATTATAGGAGGTTTATTAAGGGATTTTCAACGCTCGCATCGCCTATGACCCAACTGCTGAGAAATGACGTACCATTTGTTGGAGTGAAAAATGTGAAAAGAGTTTCCAAGAGCTGAAACAGAGATTAATGACAGCACCAATGTTGAGTCTGCCAGAGGAAGATAAACCTTACACACTATATGTCGATGCTTCGAAGAAAGGTTTGGGAGTAGTTTTGATGCAAGACCGAAAAGTGATCGCCTATGCTTCTCGAAAGTTGAGGCCTCATGAAGTCAATTACCCCACGCATGATATAAAGCTGGCTGCCATTGTGTTCGCTTTAAAGAAATGGCGGCACTACCTATACGGAGCGGAATATGAAGTGTTCACTGATCACAAGATCCTGAAGTACATTTTCACCCAGAATGACTTGAATCTGAGACAGTAGAGATGGATGGAATATTTGGAAAAGTACCATTGTCCAATCAACTATCATCCCGGGAAGGCCAATGTTGGTGCTGAAGCTCTGAGCAAAAAAGTCAGCATGGCCAGGCTAAGGGTACAGGAGGTTCAAGTGGTTCAGGATGTGTTGGATAGAAGAGCGGAAGTGCAAGGGGAGAAAATTGTTGTTAGCAACCTAAAGTTGATACCAGACCTAAGGCAGGAAATTATTAAAGCTCAGCAAAGTAATAAAGAATTTCAGATTTTCAAGGACAAAGAGCTCAAAAGGCAAGGCAGTGAATTCCAACAGGACGAAGCGAGAGTTTTATATTTCAGAGATCGGTTGTGTGTACCCAAAGAGCACCAATTGAAGGACAGAATTTTGGAGGAGGCGCATAAGAGCAAGTACACCATTCATTCGGGAGAGGTCAAAATGTATCAGGATCTTAAAATGGCTTATTGGTGGCCCGGAATGAAGCGGAACGTGGTCAAGTATGTCTCGACGTATCTCACCTGTCAGAAAATCAAAGCGGAGTACAAGAAGTTAGCAAGATTGTTGCAACCGTTACCAGTGCCTGAATGGAAATGGGAGGAAGTGACCATGGACTTTGTTACCAGACTCCCTATGGCAAGGACCCAAAAAGACGCCATATGGGTAGTGGTGGATTGACTAACCAAATCAGCACATTTCATACCAGTGAATGTAAGGGATTCCATGGAGAAGTTGGCTCAGACCTATGTGCGAGAAATAGTCTGACTGCATGGATTGCCTTCAAGTATTGTGTCTGACCGAGATTTGAGATTTACATCCCGATTTTGGGACAAGTTTCAAGAATCGATGGGTTCTAGTCTGAAGTTCAGTACGACGGCACATCCGCAAATCGATGGACAGTCAAAAAGGGTTATACAGATATTAAAGGATATGCTGAGAGCCTGTGTATTGGATTTCCGGGATAAGTGGATCGAATGTGTGCCATATGCAGAGTTATCCTACAATAATAGTTATCAAGCTTCAATTGGAATAGCTCTGTGTGAGGCACTGTATGGGCATAAGCGTCAGGTACCACTATACTGGAGTTAGTCAGAGGAAGGCCATATATGCAAATCTAGGGAAGTCTGTGTTTAGAAAATGTTGGACAAGGTCAAGTTAATCAGGAAAATGTTGAAAGCAGCCCAGAGTTGACAAAAGAACTATGCAAACAATAGGCGGAGTGTAATACCCCACCCAAAACCACCTTTGAGATCTTGCTAACCCGATTGTTGCAAGGTAAGGGAATACTTACCCTTAATGTCAAAATTAAGGTTTAATATAGTGGATGATGGATATGAGTTGTGATGGTCAAGTCGAGACCTTTTTGACATATTATTCATGTTTTTGATGGATATATGATCATAGTATATGTACTTTGAGGATTAGATGATTTATTTGAAGTTAGATAATGGATCGTGATTTGTTATGGGAATAAATGAGTTTAATGCATGTTTGAATCGATTGAGACCCTGATCATGATATTATGTGATTCTAGATCAAGAGGATATTTAAAGGAAGCAAGCTGTGATTTTGTCTTGTCTACCTAAGGCATATCAAGTAAGTCCTTGCATAAACTCTTTTGTTAAATGTTGTGATGGTAAGTCCTTACATAAACTCTTTTGTTAACTGTTTTGATGGCAAGTCTATGTTGTAAAGCTTTGTGAAGCTATTGTGAGCTATGTTTGCTTGGGTTGTAAACGTGGGTATTTATTCTTTAAACGATTTCGTCAAACTAACGATTTTATCAAGAAAACTATTCTTTTCCTAAATTTTTAGAAAAACTCTTTTAGAGAAAAACCACGTTGTACAAAGCCAATGTTTGGAAATGTTGTGAATTAGGAATTGACGAATATGTTCGTTGAGTATTCAATAAGGGTAGGCTAACAATACTGGTCTTGGAGAGCTTGAGTATGTCTTCTGGCAGGAGGCCACCTCCAGAAGATAAGCTCTGCTTGAAAAGGTGACAGTATTGGTTGGTCAGGCCGGTCCGAGCTAGCACTTGTACCTGAAATGTATTGTTTATTTTCCCAGCATGGACACCCGGATGGTTTTGTTGGGTGTAGAGAATGAGGAGTATCTCACCCGGTGAGCTGTACACTCAGCTTGATCAGAACGCCCAACGTGTGGTAATCTGATCCTGTCTCGGTACACAAAGTGTGGTGCCTTGACCTGTCTTAGTGAACAAAGTGTGGCACCTTGACCATTTTGTTCTCATGGAGCCCAACGTGTGGTGACATGACTGTTGACTCGAGTGGATGATTTGTTTTGTATAAAGCGTGATTATGAGAAAACCCACTCCTTGCGAAAAGAGATTATTTATGACTTGTCAAATGTTTCTACAAATGTTTTACACTATGCATACACGTACTATTTAAAACACCATGTGCACATACAGGACTTACTGAGATTTAATCTCACACTATTTTATATCATGTTTTCAGGAGATAGATTGTGCTGAGCCAGTGGGGGCATGTGATAGATGAAGCTTTTGTCCTTTTTATTCCATTGTGCTCTAGGAGACAATTGTTGTTTAAGCTTTTGAACGATATTTGTTTTATTTCACATTGCTCCAATTTGAGCCGGATGTAATAAGAGTTTTTTCTGTATTTATCTAAGTCTATTCTTTTGAGGTCGCCTTTATATTTATACCTCACTTTAAAGACCCCTTGTCCTACCGGACGGGACGACATCCCCACCCTTTTAGGGTACGTAGTAGTGGGGTGTTACACGGAGAGAGTTAGAATTCCATGTAGGAGATAGTGTATTCCTAAGACTGACACCGAATAGAGGAATCTTGAAGCATCCGAAAGATGGGAAGCTGAATCCGAAGTATTTAGGACCATTTCCGATAAAGGAGAGAATTGGGCCGGTGGCATATCAATTAGATTTGCCAGAGAGGTTGATAGGAATTCACGACGTATTTCATGTGTCGCAGCTGAAGAAGTATAATGCTGATCCCAGACATGTTTTGAATGAGAAGCCGTTAGTGTTGCAACCCGGCCTGAGCTATGTGGAGAAACCCGTGAGAATATTGGATCGAAGTATCAAGACTTTCCGGAACAAGCAGATTCCGAAGGTAAAGGTGCAGTAGAACCATCATGGCACACAAGATGCCACTTGGGAAACAGAAGAGTGGGTAAAGCGGAAGTATCCTGATCTGAGATAAAGGTATGCTTGAATTTTGGGGCGAAATTCTTCTAAGGAGGGGAGGATGTGAAACCCCACCAAAAGCCAACCCTAGAGTAAAAAGGTTGGGATGCATAGCATATTATTTTGCATGAATATATATATATATATATATATATATATATATACATTGAATGATTTTATGTGCTTTAGAATTATGATTTATACGCTAAAAGGCTTAGTTATGCTTATTGAGTAAGAGGGGTAAAATGGTAATTTTGCTTGAAGTCAAAAATATGAAGATAGCTTGAGGATTAAATAGGAAGAATATTTGAGAGAGAAAATAAGAACAAGAGTTGTTGTGGTTTAGTGGTTAGAGCTTTAGATTTAATCTATAAGGTCATGAGTTCGAATCCCATCATTTAAGTTTTGTCATGATTATTTTAATTTAAGGTTGGATTTTCGTCTCTTTCATTCCATAAGTAAAAGTAGGAGTGTTGTCCTAGGGGAGACAAGAAAAGAATGTCCTAATCCCATTCTTATGTCCTAAAAAGAATTCTTGAGGGATTCATGTCCTTTTATTCCCTAGCTTACCCTAAACTCTTTACCAATTAAATTTGTTCAAAATTTATCCAAATCTATGTTTTTAATTCCAGAAATTTTTTCAAGGATTCTTGGCCTTTGAAATTTCAAAAATGATTCTTGGAGGTTGGAGATTGGACTGAAAATAGGAAAGGAGTTAAAGAAGGTTCCCAAGATAAATTAATCTCCATGGTTGAGCCTTCAAACTCCACTCCATAGTGTTCATATCCTTCATGAAAAGAATCTGAAAATTTTCCAAATTCTTAAGCAGCCTAGTCTTCAAAAATCTTAGCCATCTCCCTTACTCAATTGCTTCTAGAAAAATGGCCAATTTATTTAGCTTGAAGCCTGGAATTCTTTTGCAAAAAACCAGACTGCACAAAGTTGTGCAAACCAGAAAAAAATTCTAGACAGCTTCGATGCATGGCAACCGAAAATCAAAGCTGTTTCTACTTCCTTCAAACCAGTAAATTACCTCTACTTTTTCTGCATAAAGAAGGCTGGGAAGTAGCCTGAAAGGGCCCTCAAACACCTCTCAAAACCCTCTGCAAATCGGCTGGAATATTCTAGAAAAAAGTGCACAGAAAATTCTACAACCATTCGAACCACAACTTGAAAAATTCCAGCCTCGTTCTCTTCAAACCTTGTCGGAAAATCACCCTTAAATCTCTGCCATGAACTAAACACCATTACCCCCCCCCCGCGCTCCACTTACCATGCACAACTGGACCCCATAGCCTCTGAAACCCCATTCGGAACCAACCTTAGAGTAAGGGGGTTGGGATGCATATCATATTGTATTGCATGTTTAAATATATTTTTATATAATTTTATGTGCTTTGGATTTGTGTTTTATAGTCTAGAGGGTTGAATTATGATTATTGAGAAAGAAGGGCAAAATGGTAATTTTTGCTTGAGGTGAAAATAGGGAGATAGCTTGAGGGTTAAATAGGAAAAATATTTTAGGGAGAAAATAAAAACAAGAGTTGTTGTGATTTAGTGGGTAGAGCTTTAGAATTAATTCTTGAGGTCTTGAGTTCAAATTCCATCATTAGAGCTATAGCATGATTGAATTTTATTTTTGCTTGGGAAGTGATATTTTCAGCCTTAGGTGCTTTAGAATAGGGTAGAGGTGTATCCTAAGGGAGGCATGATAGGAGTATCCTAATGCTACTCTTTTACCCTACACAAAATTCTTAAGGGGAATTCATTTCCTCTTGATCCTTAATTTTCCCTATTTCTCAATTCATTAGTTTGTTCAATTTGTTCAAGACAGTTTTATTCTAGAAAAAATCCAGCAATGTGCTGTGACTTTCGAGGTTCAAAATGTCTTAGTGAAAGACATCTTGTGGACCGAAACCATGGAAGAGGGGGAAGGATTCCAAGTGAATTAATTTCCCTAGTGAACCTTCTAAAACTTCACTCTAACTATGTTCATTTTCTTTCATGTATTGAACTAAAATTTTTCCAGCTTCTTGTGCCTTCAAAGTGTCAAAATTCTTAGCCATTATTCCCTCCCAAATGCTGCCAGAAAATGGCCCTTTTGATCAGCTCGAAACATGAATTTTCCTGGCCATTTTCGGACTATACAAAGGCTGTGCAAAACCAGAAAAATCCCTGGGCAAATTCGCAGCTTTGCAGGTCCGAAACCAAACTATTTTCTTTCAATTTTTGTTCAGCGTCTTAGCCACGTTTTTCCTCCATAAAGAAGGCTGGAAACTAGACTTGAAAGACCTCTGAAATTGCCTTCAAATCCTCTACAAATCGGCTGGAAAACGGCAGCTAAAACTGCCCAGAAAAATTCCAGCCCTTGCGAAAATCCTGTGCAGAATTTTTTTTCCAGCTTGTTTCCTAATTCAGCCCTAGCCGAAACTCCACCCTTCTTCTGCACAAACCACCCTTAAACAGCCATGAACTCCATTGTCCTCCCCAAGCTTTTGCACGAAAATCCAATCATGGCTGCCCTAAAAGATTTCCAAAAAAATTACTGCAATCATACCTTGATTGGATACCAAAATTCCAGCCACCATAATTTAGCAACCTTCCATAAAATGTCCCTCAAACAACCAAACCTTTCCTTCACCATTGCACTCCTTCCTTTCAGCCACCATTAACCTTCTTCACTCAGCTTTCATCCAGCTAAAAACACTGATCAAACAGCGGGCCATCACAGCTTTCAAAAGCTCTCCATTGATCAAGATATTCTCAACATATTTTGTTTCCAAATTTCATTCACTAAATTATTCTTTTAGGATTTCAACAACCAGCCTTTCCTTTTCCTATCAAACCAGAAAATTCAAATTCCAAAACTCCTCAAAGAGTTCAGCCAACCCTAATCCCTAAGAATTTCAATAGCTTCAACCAAAACTCTCTCCATTCTCTTCAACCTTCAACCACACATAGAACACCAAGAACACCTACTCCTTCTTTCACCTAATACCTCTCCAAACCACTTCAAACATCTTTCAAAAAATTCCAAATTTCATCTACTCACTTCCGTGAGTCCATCCATACCATTTTTTAACATCAAACTCCAAAATCCAACTTGCTCTTTTGGATTAAAAAATCAGAATTTTTGTGAAGGCTCAAGAACACCTTCAAGGTAGGTTTGTTCAATCAACTTCATCTTCACTAATCTTTGATCTCTAATGAATATGTATATGAATAAGCATGCTAATGGACTTTCTTCTTCTCTTTTCTCTCTCTCTCTCTCTCGGCCGAACACCCTCTCCCTCTTGGCCGAATGACTTCTTCACCAATGGACATGCTTTCTTCATCTCCCTTGGATGGATTTAGACATCTAGGAGTTGAGATCTATTCAAAACTCCTTCAAGGTACTTATCAATCAAGTTAGTCCCTTCAATCCTCTTTTTAGGCTCTAGATTCATGTCTTTAGGATGATATTGGAAGGAGATGGGCTATGAGTGTGATTTAAGCATGTGTTGTTGTGATGAGTTGAGTGTGAAGCATGAATGAATGTGTGTATATGATGGAGTTGGGGTTAATGCCTGTGATGATTTATCTTGGATGATATTATGATATTTTAGGGTTTAATGCATGTCTCCATGTTGAGAGTGATATCTGTGATCAAGCATGTTAGAGATTATGTCACTGTTGGTGAATAGGATTTATATTCAAGTATGATTGTTGAAGCCATGATTATGTTTATACAAGTAAAGGTTGGATCATGCATTGATAAATTTAGATCTATACTTATATTCATGATTTGGATGATTTGATAAATTGGAGGGAGTATATGTTCATGATTGTGGTTAGCAATAGGAATATGATCATGATCTAGTTGTCCCTAAGCTAATTTTATTCCTTCAATAAAATATTTAATATTATGATTTTTGCTAGTAATTTCGAAAAAACCCCAGGAATGATAGATTTGGATTATTATATATATAATAAGGATATTTTAGTCAAATAAATAATAGCTTTTGCTAGAAAAATAAAATATATAGATATTATATAAAATGATAAAGCCTTTCATGAAAATAATCATATCAAGTAAAATATTTATTATTAAAATTTAATTATTATCTTTTAACCGAAACCTATTAAAATTTATTTATTATCTTTCAATCAAGACTTGTTAAACTTTATTTTCAACTAATTTTAATTATCAATTACTTTCCAGCAATTAATTATTAATAAATTATTATTTTACCTAATACCACCTAGGACCCTTCATCAAATAAACTCTAAATTAATCTAGCAAGATTTAAACCTTCAACTTATTGATACCTATTTCCCGGAACACTAATTATTTTAAATATCAAAATTAGCCTTAGCTTATAAACCTTTTTATTTATTATTTGGCCTTAAAGCTTGGGACACTAGGATCATGGTTGTAGTAGTGAGTTGAGTTAATTTTATTTGTGAAAGTGGATTTTGGCTTGAGTTTTATTGTGGTTTGTATTTACCCCATGCGGGGTTAGGTCAGCTATTGGAGATCTTTATTGTGAGCAATGATCAGGTAAGCTCCTGCATAAAACCTATTTGATGCAAAAATGATTTTTTTTAATAGCAAGCCAAATATAAAGTGCAAGGACACTCATTTCTATATAGGCAACTAAGGATTGACTCATTTCTTATTTTAGTCAAATGAATTATTTGAAAATCTATAAGCAGATTTACTCAAACTCAAAACTCTTTCTAAAACTGATTTTGGCAAAGACTTTGGAAACCCTTAACTGCCATTTTCATGTGAAACTGTGTTTTGTTCATTTTCTCCCAAGTGGGATACATTCGTTGAGTACTCAATAAGGGTAGGCTAGTAGTACTAGTTTTGAAAAGCAAGAGTGAGTCTTCTGGCAGGAGGCCACCTCCATAAGATGAACTCAACTTAGAGAAACGCCATTACTACTTAGTCATATCGGTCCGAGCTAGCAGTTTTTATTTCAGTCAAGTGACTGTGTTTTGCCGGAATGGACACCCAGTTGTTATTTGGGTATAAAGAAGGAGAAGTATCTTGCCCGGTAGGCCGATCACCTACCTTTTGTCAGTCTGCACAAAGTATCGGCATTCTGATTGGTTATGGGGCCCAACGTGTGGTAACCCATGACCCTTTCTTTTGAGTGGTTGATTTTAATCATTGTGTATAGCGGGAAAAGCCAAAACGACACTCTTGGTTTTAACAAACTGTTTTCACTCGACACTCAAAGCACACACGGACTTACTGAGATTTTATCTCATCACCCTTTTTACCATGATTTTAGGCCGATCCTGCTGTGGGGATGAGTAGCTAGATATTGCCTGCTTTGGAAGATTTTCTAATAATTTATTTTGTGTAATGCTTTGGGAGATGAGAGTGGATAAATTTTATTATGGATTTATTTTTTATATTCTTGGGTTTATTCTTGGATTTATTCTTAAGTTGTAATAAATTTTAAGTTAAGATATCATTTTTATTCCACTATTTTAATTGTGTGACCTAGTTATAAAGACCCATTGTCCTTTGGACGGGGCGACATCCCTGGCCCTGGCGGGCCTAGGTAGCGGGGTGTTATAAGTGGTATCAGAGACTAGGTTTAGGCAAATATTGATAATGCATGTTCTATTTATTTAAGTTCCAATCATTATCTAACCTATCGTGTTTATGCTGTAGGATGGTTAGAATGCTTAGAATCACGAGGAAGGGGCTGCAATGGCATCCCCCTATCCCTATTTACCCAGAAGACCTTCCAGTTCCTTAGCCTACTCCTCAGCCTATTATCCCTTTAGAAGATAGCAGTGATGATGAGGTTCCGATCCATGAGCCACCCCAATCCCAATGATAGATATAAGTTTTGACAGTGAAGATGAGGAGGTAGCCATAGAGCATGTTCCCCACCCTCCTAGTGTTGGGTATCTTAGGCTCGTAGCCTATACGGCGCAGCGGAAAAAAAAACGAGATACCCTCCCAGGATCCATCTATGTGTGGAAAACAAGACATAATGAGGGTAAAGGTAACAGTTTTTACCTTTGCATGATCGTCCGAAGAATAAAAATTTCTTTTTCAAGTTGAGGCATAATCCAGCAATCCTCGTGATCAACCTCCACATGAGTTGAACATCTAACCACTATAATCATAGTGTGTGATTATCTCTAACCATAATCCACACAAAGGAATACTCAAGAACCAAAATTTCTGTACTAGCAGAAAAAGATGGCGGCTAGGTTTTTCTTTCAAGAAGAAAACGAGAAAGAGAGAGAGAGACAACAAGAGGCTGATTTTGTGTATCTTGCTCTAGGGTTTTTGTGTCCAATTTCAGCTTAGGTTTTTCGTGTGTATATTCACCAATATACACGAAATTTCATTACCAAAATAAGGGATTCTAATCCCATTAGAATTCCCTAATTGTAATTGGGGACATCAAGTTTTCATAATTACAATTTGGACCATAAATTATAACTAAATATAATTTGTCCACAACAACTTCTCGTTCTCGCAATTAACCCCACTATGTTATCAAATAACATCTTGAGTATATAATCCTCTATTGTGTGTGACCTATTTGGTTTCCTAGTCAATTGGAAGCGAACATGAATTAATCCAAAACGACTTTGAGATTAATAATCCATAATTAATTAGAATTAATCCTATTAATTCTAATCAGGATTGGTTTATTAATTCATCAATTAATAAAGCCCTATTCCCAGATCATGAGTAGTATCTAGCAACACATCATGACCATCCAAGAGTCCAGGAAGTCAAGTGGCTTGACATGAACCCTTCAATAACAAACTTCAATGCAATCAACTCATTTCACCATACAATATCTCATTCGGTTTGGAGTACGGAATTAGTGACAACTCTCTCCAGAATTAATTCTGGCCCAAATACAACAGTACTTGTACCAGGAACCCATTACTCTAAATATGTATCAATTGGAACTATTTCCAATACACAATTGCCTTGGTCAAGGACTTTCGAGTAGTAATTCCTTCAAGTGGCCATGAGATATTCGCCCCTACTATTAGGAGCGGTGAATCCTTTATTGACCCTATAACACCCCACTACCTAGGCCCTGTTAGGTATATGCCCTAGAGTCAATTTGTACTTATACTATTGTCATTATATTTTATATAATATGAGGCTTTCCTTTCCATGAATAGTGAGTTTTATTTTGTTGGTCATCAAGTACATGACTTGATAGTAAAACCCTATAATGAATACAATAACTGTTCTAAAACTGTCCCTGATCAATTATTATTATTGGAATAATAATAAATTAAGATTAGTATGTTTGTGACTTGATGGCTATGTTTTACTGGCCATGGATATTTGTGATATCGAGTCAAGATATAAATAAATGTTAGAGAACATTTTATTGGACATGACCCACTGTGAGAGTACTTCATGGAATATGTCATAAGTACTTTCTAGCCATAATAATATTGAAAGTCCTTCGACCTAAATTCATCATAGTTTCCTACTTGATAAATTCTATATTTTGACATTGTCTAAAGTTATCTTTAACCAAATAATAAATTAGACTACTGTTGGATATAGAATAAATCAAGGAGAGGAATATGATTGATTGTGAAGGAATTTGTCCCTCTCAGTTATGGGAGAGATATCTATGGGCCCCTTGATAAGTTAGACTGTTAAAAATGTATGGCCGTGCTCAAATATATCAATCTAAGATATTGATATCATTTGTTTGAACAATCTACTATGAAATCAAGAAATAATTGATTAAGCTTAATAAGGATGACATGCTCCGTGCCTTATGCTTAATCTGGATATCGTGTTACAAAAGAACTAAATATAAAATTATGGTTTGGTTCAAAGAGATCACCGATCTTCATTTAACCTAGATAGTTATAATGTTTTGCTAGAAACCGCTTATAACTTGTGGGCCATTTAAATATGATTTAGGTACACTGCCAGTGTTAAATGAACCTATAGGGTCACACAATAAGCGAACTTGTTAGGTTATTTTTTTTGGTAATCAGGTTCGATGAATCTGGAAATATGTCTAAGTTAATCGTACTTAGAAAATTTACCAGATACAATGAATCTGGAAATATGTCCACATTCGATGTATCTGGATGATGTCCAGATTATAAGAATCTGACTCGGTAAATTAATTAGTTAAATTACCGAGATAATGGCAGAATCTTATCATATCAGTTTAAATTTAATTTGAATTTAAATTAGAATATGATAAGATATTATTAGGGTTAGACTCTGAGAGGTTCGGGGGTTTTTAAGAAAACCCTAGCCGTCTTTTCAATAGTCTAATTTTTCTCGGTTGAGAACATTCGTGCCATTCTCTACCAGAAAAGGAAAAAAACCTCTCAAACCCTAGGCGCTAGCACTCTCCGGGTATCGAGTGAGTTCGCGGTGTGTATCCAATAGAGGACGTTCGCATACTGCAGCGTTTGGTGATTGTTCGGGTTGAACGTACAACAGCGCAACCAGAATTGAAGGATTTCGATTACAGCAACCAGAGGTAATTCTTAAACCTTAGATCATCTTAATCGTTTACTTGGGTCCTCGGGAGGGATTCGTGGATGTTTTCCTCGTTTAGGAGTCCACGAATTCTAACAGGCCCAACAGGGCCGGCGATGTCACCCCGTCCAATGGACAAGGGGTCTTTATAACTAGGTCACATATAATAAAATAAAATAAATACTTTAAAATTAGACTTATTACAACCCAAAAGATAAATACAGGAACAAATCCAAAATAAATTGTTTGCTACAATCTCTCAAAACATCCAAAAAGAAAATAACATGAAGTCTTCAAAACTTAGGCAACAAGTCTAGCTATTGACCTCCACAGCCAGATCAACCTGAAAACATGGTATAAAAGGTGCTGAGATAAAAATCTCAGTAAGCCCGTGTGTGCTTTGAGTGTTTCAGGTAAAATAATTCATGTATTCAAGTTGTAACAGTTTCATAAAAGAAAGTGCTGGCAAGCATTAAATAAGTATTGAAAATAAATAGTGGTGTTTTGCTTTTTAATCCACACATGTGCACAATAAATACAACCACTCAAATGGGTAGCCATGTGTTACCACACGTTGGGCCCCATGACTAAGCAACGGTCAGAATGCCACACTTTGTGCAAGCTGACAAAAGGTAGGTGTACGGCCTACCGAGTGAGATACTCCTCCATCTCTACACCCAAACTTACCGGTTGTCCACTCCGGAAACACACAATCCACATGACTGAAACTTGCTAGCTCGGACCGGCATGACCTACCGGACTGGCATCCTATTCAGGAAGGACTCACCCCTCAGAGGTGGCCGCCTACTGAGAGACTTACCCTAACCCTTCAAAGACTAATCCTGGTAGTCTACCCTTATTGAGTACTCAACGTTGATTGTCCCACTTGGGAGAAAATGGATCATACATTGCTTTATTTGGAAATAGCAATTAAGGGTTCTAAAATTCTTGTCAAAGTTGGGTTTTAGAAAAAGTTTAGCATTTTGTGTAAAACTGCTTGTTTGATTTTCAAATGATTTTCTTAACTGAAACAAATAGGAAAAATAGTCCTTAATTGCCTTTACAACATGAATTTCCGCACACATCGCGTTTGACTTGCCACAGTAATTTTTGGTCTTCACAAAATTCCATGCAGGAGCTTACCTGATTTTTTGCTTGCTCAAATTCAAAAGTCTTCCAAGGCTGACCTAACCCCGCCTGGGGTAAACACAAAACATAAGGTTACACTCAAGCTAAATTCACTTACACAAATAATCCTAGTTCAACTTATTACAATCACGACCCTAATGTCCTAAGCTTTAAGGCTAGCTGATAAAGAATTTTATAAAATAAGTCTAGTTTGATAAGTTAAAATAACTAGAGGTTCTAAAATAATTGCTAATAAATTATAGACTCAAATAATAATCCCTAAGTGTTATTACTAATAAATAAACTAAGGTTTGAATATTGAATAATACCAAGCCCTAAATAATATTAATAAATGGTAATTTAAAAATAGCTTTATTATAAATAAATAATAAATTAAAATTAATTTTTAATTAATTTTTAATAGATAATAAATAATTAGTAATAAATAAAATTAACAATAAATGAATTATATTAAATTTTTTGTTTAATAAATAACAAATGAATTTTAATATATATAATATTTATGGATATAGGCAAAAGTTTGAACTATGGTCTACTAGGTCATTATTATTATTTATATAAAAGATCTTATTTAATATTATACCTATGCATATATTATTTTTAAGGAAAAATATCATTTATTTGACTAGTAAAATATCAATATTTCATGTAACATCCCATTTCCAAAACTTCCAAGCAATTTTGAAATCCTTAGAGGAAAATATAGTAATAATTTTAATTAAGGTAATAAAATTTACTAATTAAAATAGCCTAGGATCAACAAGAACATAATCATGATTTCCTATTGCTAACAAGAATCATGAACATTTTCTTCAACATCAAACAACAAACTAATCCACTCATGAACATATGCTTAAATCAACACTTGCTATCACATGGCCAAACAATCATGAACATGGCTTCAATGGAGTTAAGAACATAAAAATCCTATTCACCAAAGGGGACATAACATCTAGCATGCTTAAACATTCATAATTCTCTTAGGACATGATGAGCATGCATCGATTCTCAAGAAAATCCATATAGCTTAAACATGATCAATCATTCTCATGTCCTAATCCCAACCCCTTCATTCATATGCATATACTCAATCCCCCATTCATATTTTATTTTTCCTATCAATATCTAAGAGACATGAATGCTAAATTAAAAAGAAGGTTTAAGGAGGAATACTTGATTGATGATCACTTCGATGAAGATTTAAGAAGGTCCACGCGATTGAGAGTCTTAAATTGTCCAAGAGTAAGAAAAACAGCCATGGTTGTTGATCAACCATTTCAGCCGAGAGAGAGAGAGAGAGAGAGAGAGAGAGAGAGAGAGAGAGAGAGAGAGAGAGAGAGAGAGAGAGAGAGAGAGAGAGAGAGAGAGAGCATTAGTCTGATACATAGAAGGTTAAATGGAAGAAGATGAACAAAAGAGTTGTTCTTGGTTACCTTGATGATGTTCTTGAGACTTCATTTTTTATCCGAATGCCAATTTTTGTTTTTGAGATTTGATGTTATAAATTCTAGAAATGAACTCTAGAGAGTATGTAGGTGTATTCTGGAGTTTTTGAGAGGGATTAGAGGTGTTTAGAGTGGGTTTTGGCTTGAAGAAGAGTAGTGTGTGTTCTTGGTGTTCTTGGTGAAAATGGAGAGAATTTAAGGGAGATTGCTGGACGAATTTCTGGAGAGTGTTGACTGAATAGTTTAGGGAATTCAGCGGTTTTAGTTTAGCTTAGAGAGGGAGAGAAAAATCTGATCATTTGAAATTCAAATGGAGTGATTTGAGGAGTGGTTTGAGGTATAGGATATGTTAATGGTGTTTGATTGATGGAGCTTTCCTTGGAGCTACAATGGTGTCGGCTGGTTTGGTTTGTTTTGCTGAAATGATTGAAGTCTGATAAGGCTTTAGGGATGGTCGAAAATTAGAGTTTAATAGCAGAGAAATTCTGGTTGTATAGCTTAATACAATGGTGTTTTCATGGAGAGAAAATTCTGGAAATTTTAAAGTTCAAATGGAAATTTGAATAGAGTGATTATAGGAGAGATTTGAGGTGTGATTATGGAGTCCAATTGTGCAAGGTAAGTGGAGAGGGTAATGGTTTTCAGTTCATGGCTGAACAAGGGTTAAGTTACAGAGGTTGAAGGGTGGTTTTCGGCCAGGGCTTGAAGAGAACAAAGCTGGAAAAATTCTAGTTCTATGGTGTTCAAAGCTGCGAACGGTTGCAGCATTTTTCTGTGCAAAATTTCTGCACTTCTTCAGCCCGATTTGCAGAGGTTTTGAGAGGTGTCCAAGGGTCCTTTAAGGCTGGTTTTTCAGCCTTCTTTACGGGGAAAATGCAGAGAAGTTTTGTTGGCCTGAAGGTGGAATAAAACAGCTTCATTTTCTGGTTGAAAGTTGCGAAATTGCCCAGAATTTTTTTCTGGTTTATGCAGTTTTTTGTGTAGTCCAAATTGCACAGAATTTTCAGTTCCTCAAGCTGAATAAATTGGCCATTTTCCAGCAGTAATTGAGTAAGAAAGATGGCTGAGATTTTTTAAGGTTAGGCTGCCAAGAATCTGGAAAATTTCCAGATTTCTTTCATGAAGATTATGAACACAATGGAGTGGAGTTTGAAGGTTTATCAATGGTGATTAATTTCTCTTGGGAACCTTCCCTAACTCCTCTCCTATTTTCAGTCAAAACCCCAACCTCCAAGATTCATTTTTGAAATTCAAAGACCAAGAATCCCTGCTGAAATTTTCTGGAATTAAAACCATAAATTTTGATAAATTTTGAACAAGTTTAATTGATGAAAAGGTTAGAACAAGTTAGGGGTAATAATAGGACAAAAATTCCTCTAGAATTCTTTTTAGGACACAATGATAAGATTAGGACATTCTCTTCATGTCTCCCCTAAGACAACATTCCTATTTTTATGGAATGAAAGAAAACAAAAATTCAAACTTAAGTAAGATAATCATGATGAAAACTTAAATGATGGGATTTGAACTCATGACCTTATAGATTAATTCCAAAGCACTAACCACTTAACCACAACAACTCTTGTTCTTATTTTCTCACCCACATATTCTTCTTATGTAATCCTCAAGTTATCTTCCTATTTTGACCTCAGGCAAAATTACCATTTTACCCTTCCTACCCAATAAGCATAACTAAGCCTTTTAACCTATAAACCACAATTCTTAAAGCACATAAAATCATTCAAAAATATATATATTCATGCAAAATAATATGATGTGCATCCCGACTCCCTTGCTCTAGGGTTGGCTTTAGGTGGGGTTTCACAGACCCTCTCAACTACTTTCGTTTACCTCACCATGTACCTAATATCCATTTCATAGGCGGCCCTCAATCGAGCTCTGGAGATTGGAATCAAAGTACAAGGCTCAGCAAACAAAGTATCTTGGAGATCTCAAGTTTAAGGATACTTGCACGTTTGCTATATTAAGATTATATCACTGGCACTAAATAGTTATCCATGTGATTATCTCAAAGCTAAGTCATCCAATGAACTTGTTCCATTAACAAGCATCCATATGTTAACTTTAAGTATCTCAATACTCACGGTTATGAGAACCACCGCCTGATCAAATCAGGAAGTCTAACACATGCTAGTCTTAACGCATTAATAACATCCTATCTCATTAATACTATGACTTGGGACTATTTAAGTACTAACACCATCCAGTGTAATAGGAATCTCATATCATGATCTCTATCATGATTTCCTTAATACAGTGTTGTACTAGGGACTTTATCGAACAGTTATATTACTTAAAGTAAACAAAAGAAACTGTAAAATAAATAATGCATTTTATTAAAATAAAATGTGTCATATACAATGTACAAATAATTGCCTCTAGGGCATAGCACTAACAAAATCCCACTTACACTAAAGCCAATCATTCATGTATCTAATACCAAATGACTCAACATGACAATTATGTTTCGTCTGGGATAGTGCTTTCGTAAGCGGGTCAGCTATATTCTCATCCATGGGAACTCTCTTTATTTTTACATCATTCCTATCTAGGATCTCCCGGATCAGATGTTAGCGTCGCAGTACGTGTTTGGATCATTGGTGAGACCGCGGCTCCTTTACTTGTGCAATAGCTTCGTTGTTGTCACAATACAAAGTTATTGGACCAAGAACACTAGGAACCACACCCAATTCCGTCACGAACTTCTTGATCCAAATAGCCTCCTTAGCTCCTTCAGAAGCAGCTATGTATTCAGCTTCTGTCGTAGAGTCGGCAATAGTCTCTTGTTTGGAACTTTTTCAACTTATTGCCCCTCCACACAACGTAAACACGTAGCCGGATTGTGATTTGAAATCATCTTTATCAGATTGAAAACTGGCATCAGTATACCCGTTTATTTTCAAATCACCTTCTCCATATACTAAGAACATATCCTGAGTCCTTCGTAAGTACTTAAGGATATTCTTTACAGCCGTGCAATGACCCTCACCAGGGTCAGATTGGTATCTGCTCGTCAAACTGAGAGCACAAGATACATCAGGCCTAGTACATATCATAGCATACATGATAGATCCAACTGCCAAGGCATATGGAATCTTACTCATGTGATCCCTTTCAACATCCCTTTCAACTTGTGTCTTGGGAGACATCGACTTTGAAAGGCTTACACCATGTGACATGGGCAAGAATCCCCTTTTTGGATTGAACCATGCTAAACCTCTTTATCACTTTATCTATGTATGTAGACTATGAAAGATCAAGCAACCTTTTGGATCTATCTCTATAGATCCTAATTCTAAGAATATAGGTTGCTTCACCAAGGTCTTTCATGGAGAATTATTTGGACAACCAAATTTTAATTGTTTGCAAGACAGATATATCGTTTCCTATTAGCAATATGTCATCTACATAAAGTAGTAAGAAAATGATTGCATTCCCACTAACCTTCTTGTATACACAAGGCTCATCCATATTTTGAATGAAACCAAACTCTTTGATTGTTTCATCAAAACGGATATTCCAGCTCCTAGAAGCTTGCATAAGTCCATAAATAGACCTTTGCAGCTTACACACCTTTGTGCCATCACTGGACGTGAAACCCTCAAGTTGTGTCATATACACTTCCTCGGTCAGATTTCCATTTAGGAATGCTGTTTTTACATCCATTTGCCAAATCTCATAATCATAATGAGCAGCAATGGCTAGGAGTACCCTGATGGATTTCAACATGGCTACTGGCGCGAAGGTTTCATCATAGTCAATACCATATTGTTGACGATAACCCTTCGCTACTAGTCGTGCTTTATAAGTAACTAAGTTACCATCCATGTCCATTTTCTTCGTAAAACCCCACTTGCACCCAATAGGTTTAATTCTTTTGGGTGGATCAACCAAAGTCCATACTTGGTTGTCGTACATGGAATCCATCTCTGACTTCATGGCCTCAAACCATTTGTCAGATTCTGAACTATTCAGAACATCCTTGTAGGTAGTAGGCTCATCTTCATCTATGAGCAATACGTCATTATAATCACTAATGAGAAATCCATATCTCTCAGGTGCCATACGTATCCTATTAGATGTACAAGGTTCTTGTGTATTAGAAGGTTCATCTATTCTCTCAATAGATATGGCGTTAGACGGTTGATCCTCATTTGTTTGATCTTCATGAACTTCACTAAGTTCAATCTTACTCCCACTGTCCCCCTTGAGCATGTGCTCCTTCTCTAAGAAGACGGCATGCTTCGAAATAAACAATTTGTTTTCGGAGGGTTGATAGAAGTAATATCCAAAAGATTCTTTTGGATATCCTACAAACAAACACTTATTAGACTTACTATCAAGTTTGTCTGACTGTGGCCTTTTAACAAATGCAGGACAACCCCATACTCGCAAGTGAGATAACTTTAGTCTTTTACCAAAGAACATCTCAAATGGGGTGGTATCAACCGATTTTGTTGGAACTCTATTCAGTATATAAACAGAAGTTTCTAGTACATGCCCCCAAAACGATTTTGGTAGGTCTACAGAAGCCATCATGGTCCGTATCATGTCTAGAAGGGTTCGATTCCTTCTCTCAGATACACCGTTATGTTGAGGTGTATGTGGTGGAGTCCATTGAGATAATATCCCATTATCTCTAAGATAACTCAGAAACTCTTGACTCAAATATTCTCCTCCTCGATCAGATCTTAGAGTCTTAATACTTTTGCCAAGTTGTTTCTCTATTTCATTCTTGAAGTCTTTAAACCTTTCAAAGGCCTCAGATTTGTATTTCATTAAATACAAATACCCGTATCGTAAGAAATCATCGATAAATGTTATGAAATAGTTATAACCTCCTCTTGCTTGTATAGACATTGGACCACATACATCAGAATGTATGAGTTCTAATAACTCCTTGGCCCATTCTCCTTTTCCTGGAAAAGGAGTTTTAGTCATTTTGCCTAGTAAACAAGACTCGCATGTGCCATATGATTCATAATCAAATGACCCTAAGTCACAAAGCTTGTGTAACTTAGAAACACGATTTTCGTTTACATAGCCCAAACGACCATGCCATAAGTAAGAGGTGTTAGAGTTATCTATTTTAGGTTTCTTATTGTTTATATTACGAATTGGATTGTCCAAGTCTAGAACATATAAACCATTAACCAAAATTGCTAAACCATAATGAATATCATTCAATGAAAAAGAATAACATTTATTCTTAAATATTAAATGAAATCCACATAAGTCTAAAAACGCAACTGAGATAATATTTTTCATTAAAATCGGTACATAATAACAGTTTTTCAGTTCTAGAATCAATCCCGAAGGCAGGTTCAGCTCGTACGTCCCCACAGCAAGTGCAGCAACCTTTGCCCCATTTGCAGTACATAGGTCCACGTCGCCTTTCTATAGCCTTCTACTGCTCTTTAGTCCTTGCAAGTTATTGAACAAATGAGATCCACATCCAGTATCTAATACCCATATCTCATTTCCAAATGCAATATTTATCTCAATCACAAACATACTTGGAGAAGAAGTAGAAGTGCTTGTAAGCTTCTCCTTCTGCTTCTTGTCCTTGATGGTCTCCAAGTAGGCTTTGCAGTTGCACCTCCAGTGGCCCATCTTCCCACAATAATGGCATGGGCCCTTGGTAGCTGCGTCCTTCTTGTTCACACCACCTTTGGGCTTCATGGGAGCCTTCTTCTTCTTCTTTTGAACTTTCTTCTTAGAAGAGGAAGATTCTACCATTAAAACCGCATTGGAATCCTTCTTCATAGAGGACTCCACAGTTTTGAGAAGATTGATCAATTCAGGAATAGTGGACTCAATCTTGTTCATCTGATAGTTAATCACAAATTTTGAGAAACTATTAGGCAAAGATTGTAGAATTAAGTCAACACTTAAGTCATGATCCATTGCAAACCCGAGAGATCCAAGCTTCTCTATCAAGCCCAGCATCTTCAGCCCATGAGTGGCCACAGAAGAACCCTCTTCCATTTTACAACGGAATAGTTGCTTTGAGATCTCATATCCCTCAGTTCTGGCTTGCGTATCAAATAACTCTCGAAGATATAAAATGATCGATTGAGCATCCATATGCTCATGCTATTTTTGCAGCTCAGGAGTCATGGATGCCAGCATAATACATGATGATGTATCGCTATCCTCCTTATGCCTCTTGTGGATAGCATGCTCATCAGCATAAGTATCTTAGGCTGGTGGTAGTGGAATAGGAGCATCTAACACGTAGAGTAACTTTTCCGATTTGAGAACGATTCTCAAATTTCTATACCAGTCGAGAAAGTTTGATTCGATTAACTTGTTGGTTTCCAAAATGCTACGTAAGTTCAAGTTTGTTGACATGATGCAAGTGACCTAGATGTAAAGATAAAGTGCATTAACCACTTGTATATGCACATGATATGCAAATAATTAGGACTTTAATTAAACGTATTTTTACTCCACTATTTTACTCAAACCAATAGCCCCCACTACTGATTCGGGAAAGCCCGTTGGAAGCTTTCCTAGTGGACTGGTATCCAAATTCCTCAAGACTAACCTTGGATTTGCCCAACAAGCCACCCTTGAGTTTATTGGTAGGTATCCAATACCAATTACTGATGGAAAACGCAGAAACAGGGGCATGCACCGTAAGTTAAAAAAAAATTGGAGAAAAATAAAACGCGAGCCATAAAGGCCATACGGAAGCGTGAAGATCATACCTTTGCATTCCTTAACCCTCCTAGGTTGCGTAGGAACAGATTGAACGGCTGGAATTACCTCGCTTTGCACACTTGAAGGAGCTTCCGGTTGAACACCCGCTAGCCTTCGACTTCGCCTTGTTTGCATTAACGCTTAGCTCTCCAGCTCTCGGGATATTCCTCAGCCTAACCTCTAGTTGGTGAACACAATGGGAAAGAGAAACGATCTCAATTCTCCTTGGTTCGCTCGCTATTAGTTAGCAAAGAACAAGGAGAAAAACAAGAAGAAGAAAACCGTGAGAGCAAGAGGAAAGACGTGAGAGTCTTGCGGCTAGGGAAAAGAATTAGTGTTTTTTTTCTTTTCAAAGAGTTGTTTTATTAGTTAGCCAAAAATTAGGTCTCTCATTATCTAATAAACATATCCCCGGGATTTCAAAACACCCGGATGTTATCCCGAGAAACAGCTTTGGCCTAACCTTAAACTCCTCTTAACCATATCTCGGAAAAAACCCTAAGGTCCAAGCTATTGGGCGGATAAATATTTATTATTTTTCTTGGACCCAAAAAGGCCCAAAATAATAAATATTAATTATTTATTTTCCGGGCTTACATAAGTAACCCAATAAATAATTAATGAGCCCAAATGAACCATAATAATTAATCTTTAATTATTTATTTCTTGAGCCTATATAAATAACCCAATAAATAATTAAACATTAATTATTTCCCTAGTTTAAGCCCAGGTTAATTTCTTAATTATTCATACTGGACCTAGGCCCCGAATAATTAATTAACCAAATAAACTAGATAATTAATTTCTCTCAACTCCTATTTTATTTATTTATTTATTTATTTTATTCCAATCCAATAATAAATTAGACTTCCCGAATAAAATAAAATAAAACAAAATAAAATAAAATCCTCTTCAACCGAGACCAATTCCTCAACCCAAAATAGTTAGGACTTACGGGCTATCCCGAGGACCAAAAAGACGCATCGCCTTGGCTGCTAAAAAGACCAAAATACCCCTGCTATATAAATAGCTGTATTTTGCATTTTAAATATTTCCTAATATCACCATAAGGAAATATTGACCCCAAGGACAATGTTGCATTCGCAATGTCTCCGACCTACAGGTGAAATGACTAAAATACCCCTCTACACATCGCCGTACATTTAGAGAGGAAGAAGTGTACTAACACCCCCCCTAAATGACATCTACCATCCTTAGGCTTCTAGTCCAATGATCCACGACTTCCTGGAGTGTTTCCGCTTTCCAAGGGAGCTACCCTAAAGCAAACATCCAAGTCATGTTTCCCAGGGCCCTGGATAATTTAGACCGTTCGGACAACCACAAGGGGTGATATAGTGTAGAAACTATCTTGTATAAGTCTGTCTTAACTAACTAGTCACACATACCCAACATGCAAGTATATTGGCCCTACGATAGAACCCCAACTACAGCAAATAAAAGTATATGCTTCCAGCTTCGCCAGACCACCAACTCATACTCAAGTCGTAGAGTACTAGTCCACGCTGTAGCGGTAGTAGTCTAGGTTTCTACCATATAGTACTTTGAGAAACCACTACTACAGGTCCTGTTCTACGTATTCGAAATACGCTTATGTTATGAAGTGAGTGGACTACTCACTGGCTAAAGGTAAGCCATTCCCCATTTGGAATTCATAACATAATAACCTAAACATGATGAGGTTCCCAGTCTCATCAATAGGCTAAGAACAAATGTTTATGTGTTAAATAACCCATGATCCATACCTTACTGTGAAAGACCACCATTCACATGGATCACTTATTTAAACACAATGGGTCTGTTCCAAACGAAAATCGTGCATAAACAAAAAATAAATTCACAAACAATCTCTAAAAATAAATTCTTTTATTAAAATATTCGATTTTACATCAGAAACCTAGTCTAAGAGGGCATACAATCCAACAATCTCCCACTTGCACTCTAAGACTAGGTAAGTCCATAGGTGCCCACCCCTATGGCATCTAAGTGTCTCTTGAAGACTCTCTCAGCCATAGGCTTGGTGAATGGATCTGCTAGATTGTTATCTGAGGTAATATGCTCCACCACGACTTCCCGTCTCTGGATGAAATCCCGGATCAGGTGGTACTTCCTCTCGATGTGTTTCCCCTTCTTGTGGTTTCGAGGTTCCTTAGACTGTGATACTGCTCCAGTGTTGTCGCAATACATCACAACCGGCTTGTCCATATGTGGTACGACTCCAAGTTCTGAAAGGAACTTCCGGAGCCAAACCGCTTCCTTGGACGCTTCCGAAGCTGCCACATACTCAGCTTCCATGGTTGAGTTAGCAATACAAGATTGCTTGATACTCCTCCATGAAATTGCTCCTCCAGACAAGGTGAAGACATATCCACTAGTGGATTTTCTCTCATCCTTATCCGCCCGGAAGTCCGAGTCCGTGTATCCCGTAGGAACCAAATCATCACCCTGTAAACCAAAGATATAATCTCTCGTTCCCTTGAGGTACTTGAGAATATGCTTTACAACTTGCCAATGAACCTCCCCGGGTTTGACCGATATCTCGCTAACTAAGCCCACGGCAAAGCGTATATCCGGCCTAGTACATAGCATGGCGTACATGAGACTTCCCACAGCCGAAGCGTAGGGAATCCTACTCATTCTGTCCTTTTCTTCTTGAGACTTAGGACAGTCCTTCGAAGAAAATGACAACCCATGTCTGCAAGGGATTAGAGCTCCCTTGCATGAGTCCATGCTGTACTTGGCCAGCATCTTGTCAATGTATGTCCCTTGGGATAATCCTAACATTCTCTGCTTCCTATTTCTAAGAAGCCTAATCCTGAGAATGTAGCTGGCTTCTCCCAAGTCTTTCATACTGAATTGACTAGACAGCCAAACCTTTGTAGATTACAATGTCCCTACATCATTTCTAATAAGTAGAATGTCATCCACATAGAGGACAAGAAAAACCACATTAATGCCTTCAAGTTTCCTGTACACGTATGATTCATCTTCGTTTTGAATAAAATCATAAGACTTTACGGTCTCATCAAAACGAATGTTCCATGCTCTCGATGCCTGCTTAAGTCCATAAATGGACTTCTTAAGCTTGCAAACCATGTGTTCCTCGGCCTTCAAGAATGAAGCCTTCCGGTTGGGACATATAGATGTCTTCGCTAAGATGGCCATTCAAGAATGCCGTCTTGACATCCATTTGCCATATCTCGTAATCATAGTGACAGGCGATGGCAAGGAGGATGCGGATGGATTTAAGCATGGCTACCGGGGAAAAGGTTTCCTCATAGTCGATACCTTCTTTCTGAGTATACCCTTTCGCCACAAGCCTAGCTTTGAAGGTTTCCACCTTCCCATCCGCTCCTCTCTTTCTCTTGTATACCCACTTGCACCCAATGGGTTTTATCCCTTCAGGTGAAGCTACAAGATCCCAAACCTGATTGAGGTACATAGACTCAATCTCGGCTTTCATTGCTTCATGCCACAGATTTGCATCGGCATCAGCAATAGCCTCCTCGTATCTAGCGGGGTCTTGTTCCTGATGGTCAGAGACCAGCTCAAAAGCTTCTCCAGTCCATCTATCCGAACCCTAGACACTCTCCCACTACGACGAGGCTCCATTTGCACTGTGCTCTTGAGGTTGTGCCTCTTCTTGTTCCAAAATCGGGTCGAAGAAGTTGATTCCATAGATAACTTCTCCCGCAGTTCCAACCTCGTTGAACCTTTAGTGGAAGTACTTTGATCATCTTCCAAGTATCTAGCATTGGTACTGACTAGTACCTTCTGCTCCTTAGGATGATAAAAGTAGCCTCATTTTGTCCCTTTTGGATACCCAACAAAATAGCATAATTCTGATCTTGGTTCCAACTTGTCTCCCTTGATCAAGACATAAGTCGGACATCCCCAAATCCCGAGATGATTCGACTTGGCTTACGCCCATCCACATCTCATAGGGAGTCCTAGGTACCGACTTGGAAGGCACCAAGTTCGTAATATATGCCGTCGTTTCCAGGGCATATCCCCGAAAGGATACTCGGAAGAGTAGCATGAGACATCATGCTTCGGACCATTTCCATCAACGTCCCGTTCCTTCTCTCGCCTACTCCGTTCGCCGGGGGTTCCTGCAGCAGAGCTGGGATACTATCCCATGATGTACCATGTAGTCCTTGAATTCACCTAGGAGGTACTCTCCACCACGATCCGATCATAAGGTTTTGATTAATTTACCTGTCCGACGCTCCACTTCAGCCTTAAACTCTTTGAACTTGTCAAAAGAGTCGACTTGCGTCTCATCGGTAAATGTAACCATACCTCGTACAATCATCCATGAACGTGATGAAGTACTCAAAACCTCCTCTAGCTGGTGTAGACAAAGGACCACATACATCAGTGTGAACAAGACTCAACACCTCCTTGGCTCTATCCGCCTTTGGTGTAAAAGACCTTTTGGTCATTTTTCCCATCAGGCATGATTCACACTGAGGCCAACTTTCCAATCTCAATGAGCCCAAAGGCCCATCATGGATTAGCCTCTGAATCCTGATTGAGTTAATATGACCCAACCTCAGATGCCAAAGGTATGAATCATTGATATTGGTCTTTCTCTTCTTAGTTAAAGGTTCAGATTGAGCGATATTTGATTGGTTATTAATATGGTTTAAAAAGAACAGATTACCATACATGTGCCTAGTACATAAAATTTCTCCATCTCTATTGATAGAAATACCAGAATGGAAAGATACAGAATATCCTTGATTAATAAGTTTTGCAACTGAAATCAAATTCTGACGAAAACCAGGTACATATAAAATGTCTTTTAAAACCACTATCTTATTATAATCAAAAATAAAATCCAGCTCTCCCACTGCAAGGGCCCAGACTTGTGCTCTATTACCCACTCGAAGCCCATGTTCGCCCTTCTTGAGTCTTCTTATCTTCCTAAACCCCTGCAAGGAGTTACAGATATGATCAGTAGCTCTTGAATCAACAATCCAAGTGGAAGTTGATCCTACCATTGATATGGACTCTAGATAGTAAACATTACCTGTGGGGTTTTTCTTGGTTTGAAGATCTGGACACTCCTTTTTTCCAGTGTCCCTTCTTGCCCTTTGTATTGTCCTTGGGCTGGTTCTTGGGCTGGGCTGCTGCATTCCCCTTCTTCTTCTTGAACTTTCTGGGCTTAGGTCCAGTTCTTGAAGAAGAGGCCTTAGCAATCATGGCCGTAGACTACGGCTTCATGACCTTCTCCGCCATCTGGAGCTCCTTCATCAGTTCAATTAAACTCATGTTCAACTTGTTCATGTTATAGTTTAACTTGAACTGAGTGAAAGAGCCCGGTAGAGATTCGAGAACCATGTCTACTTAGCTCTCGGGGTCAATGACAGCCCCTAAGATTTCTGCCTTCTCGAAAGCAGCAATCATCTTGAGCATATGCTCTCGGACTGATGCTCCCTCAGCCATCTTAGTGTTCACAATAGTTTGAAGAGCCTCTTGCCTTGCGGGCCGGCTCTTGTCTGCGAACATAGTTGCCAATGATTGACTTATGTCATTTGCAGAAGCCATGTGCTCGTGTTTTGACTGGAGCACATTAGACATGGAAGCTAACATATAGCAACGTGCCATTTCGTCAACTTTCTTCCATGCCTTTTCAGCCTCTCGCTCTTCAGCGGTGGAACCTTCCCCGATAACAGGGCAGGTTTCGTAAAGGACATACTTATACTCCTCGGCTGTGAGTATTATGTCCAGGTTCCATTTCCAGTCCACATAGTTTGGACCCGTTAACTTATTCTCCCTGAGAATAACGGCCAATGGACTAAAAGAACCTCCCACCATTTCTGAAAATCGAAAATAAAAGAAAGAAATTAGTTTGTGAAAACAAAATGAAATTTGTGCACTGAAAATAATTTGGCTCTTAGGAAAACTGACATAGCTTCTTAAGAAGATTAACAGTTTCCTGAGCTAAGTGTATTAACCACCACAAATTAATTTCCCTTCTAGGTAATGGTCTAGAGAATAACTCCATCGTGGGATGGCCGTTTCCTCTCATTTCCTATAGACATACCTCGCACTATAACCTCCAACGTGGGCTGGCCGATCATAGTACGTGCCCCGGGTTATTAATTACATCCTTCCATTAGATCTAGATCCTTGTGGTATCCCCATCCTATACGAGTTCATTCCCAGGGTGACGCGAGGGGATCCACGATCTCTAATGAGGACTGTGATGGAAGCTGTGGGGCCGTCGGAACCCCTCTCCGACTTAGTCTTTTAAAATAAAGGTTTTCTGGAAAATATCCTTTTGAAATTTCCGTTAAGTTTTTCCTTAACTCAAAAATAAAATATCTAAGTCCAATAAAATCTCTATGTCAAGGCTTATATCCTTTGAGAGATTTCCTCCATGGACTAATTTTATTTAAGTTAAAACTTAATGATTTCAAAAATTTTCCAATTAAAACTTTCTAGAGACTTTGGTCTCAAGTTTATTTGACAAAATAATTTTTCTAGTGCAAAATAAAACAAAATGACTCTCCATTTTAATTTACAAAAATATCTAAATCCAATATATTTTCTATATCAAGGATTATATCCTTTGAGAAAAATATTCAAGGATTAATTTTTGTACCAATTAAAATAACCATTTAGTTTTTGAAGGAAAAATATTTTTCTTGTCAAAAATGTTCCCAAAGACTTTGGCCTTTGAGAAAAGCACACATAGGTACATAAAAAAAATAGAATGCTCGAAAATAGTAAACGTTTTCATGCTTTTCTATTTTTTAAACCTAAGTGCCCAAATAATAGAATTAAACACATTAATTAATTAATTAATTATATTGTTTAATCCTAAAATTCCTTACTAATATTTTTCATGCAAATATATTCCAAGAATATAAATATTGCAAAAATATTAACTTCGCCTGGTATGGGACCCAAAACGGAAAAGGAAAAAAAATATAAAATAAATTGCAAAAATCGCTGGAGGTCCACTGCACCGGATGCACAGGATCCGCGCCAGCATGCCTGTGGTCCACCGCGCCCCCCGGTGCACCAGCCACACCAGATCAGACGCTGCCTCAGCCCGTGGAGCGCCCGCCCGCCCGCCCGAGAACTCGCTCCGCCTTCCCGCCCGCCTGTGCACCCGCATCCGCGCGTCCGGAGCCCCGCTGACCCACGCGCCAATTGAAGAAATTTGCAATTGCAAATTCGCAACAATCGGCTCGAATTCACTGGCAATTGGCTCGGCTTCGCGGCTCGGGAACAGAGGCTGCTCTCACAGAAAAGCCAGCTCGGCTCGGCGGCTCGGCTGCGGCTCCGCAGCTTATGAACAGTTTTCTTCTTCTTCGTTTTTCACCCGCGCGAATTTTTTCTTCAGTTCATCTCTGGTTTGATTTTTTCTTGCCTTCTTTGGCTTCTTTGGACATTTTTACTTATAAAAACTCATCCAAAATTAAACCACAACCGCCTATACCCATTTAAATTGGGTTTACACGATTAAAACATCAAAGCCAAAAAAATTACAGAGATGCCTATGCTTCCACTGTGAAGCTTACAAATCCACCTATCCCATACCAAAACAGCGAAGGATCACAGGTATAATCATCTTCTCCATTTTTATTAACTACCATGCTCCCTATATTGATCAAAAACCTTGCTCTGATACCACTTTGATGGAAAACGCAAAAACAGGGGCATGCACCGTAAGTTAAAAAAAAAAATTGGAGAAAAATAAAACGCGAGCCATAAAGGCCATGCGAAAGCGTGAAGATCATACATTTGCGTTCCTTAACCCTCCTAGGTTGCGTAGGAACAGATTGAACGGCTGGAATCGCCTCGCTTTGCACACTTGAAGGAGCTTCCGGTTGAACACCCGCTAGCCTTCGACTTCGCCTTGTTTGCATTAACGCTTAGCTCTCCAGCTCTCGGGATATTCCTCAGCCTAACCACTAGTTGGTGAACACAATGGGAAAGAGAAACGGTCTCAATTCTCCTTGGTTCGCTCGCTATTAGTTAGCAAAGAACAAGGAGAAAAACAAGAAGAAGAAAACCGTGAGAGCAAGAGGAGAGACGTGAGAGTCTTGTGGCTAGGGAAAAGAATTAGTGTTTTTTTTCTTTTCAAATAGTTGTTTTATTAGTTAGCCAAAAATTAGGTCTCTCATTATCTGATAAACATATCCTCGGGATTTCAAAACACCCGGATGTTATCCTGAGAAACAGTTTGGCCTAACCTTAAACTCCTCTTAACCATATCTGGAAAAAACCCTAAGGTCCAAGCTATTGGGTCAGGTAAATATTTATTATTTTTCTTGGACCCAAAAGGCCCAAAATAATAAATATTAATTATTTATTTTCTGGGCTTACATAAGTAACCCAATAAATAATTAATGAGCCCAAATGAACCATAATAATTAATCTTTAATTATTTATTTCTTAGGCCTATATAAATAACCCAATAAATAATTAAACATTAATTATTTCCCCTAGTTTAAGCCTGTGTTAATTTCTTAATTATTCATACTAGACCTAGGCCCTGAATAATTAATTAACCAAATAAACTAGATAATTAATTTCTCTCAACTCCTATTTTATTTATTTATTTATTTATTTTATTCCAGTCCAATAATAAATTAGACTTCCTGAATAAAATAAAATAAAACAAAATAAAATAAAATCCTCTTCAACTGAGACCAATTCCTCAACCCAAAATAGTTAGGACTTACGGGCTATCCCGAGGACCAAAAAGACGCATCGCCTTGGCTGCTAAAAAGACCAAAATACCCCTGCTATATAAATAGCTGTATTTTGCATTTTAAATATTTCCTAATATCACCATAAGGAAATATTGACCCCAAGGACAATGTTGCATTCGCAATGTCTCCGACCTACAGGTGAAATGACTAAAATACCCCTCTACACATCGCCGTACATTTAGAGAGGAAGAAGTGTACTAACACCCCCCCTAAATGACATCTACCATCCTTAGGCTTCTAGTCCAATGATCCACGACTTCCTGGAGTGTTTCCGCTTTCCAAGGGGAGCTACCCTAAAGCAAACATCCAAGTCATGTTTCCCAGGGCCCTGGATAATTTAGACCATTCGGACCACCACAAGGGGTGATATAGTGCAGAAACTATCTTGTATAAGTCTGTCTTAACTAACTAGTCACACATACCCAACATGCAAGTATATTGGCCCTACGATAGAACCTCAACTACAGCAAATCAAAGTATATGCTTCCAGCTTCGCCAGACCACCAACTCATACTCAAGTCGTAGAGTACTAGTCCACACTGTAGCGGTAGTAGTCTAGGTTTCTACCATATAGTACTTTGAGAAACCACTACTACAGGTCCTGTTCTACGTATTCGAAATACGCTTATATTATGAAGTGAGTGGACTACTCACTGGTTAAAGGTAAGTCATTCCCCATTTGGAATTCATAACATAATAACCTAAACATGATGATGTTCCCAGTCTCATCAATAGGCTAAGAACAAATGTTTATGTGTTAAATAACCCATGATCCATACCTTACTGTGAAAGACCACCATTCACATGGATCACTTATTTAAACACAATGAGTCTGTTCTAAACGAAAATCGTGCATAAACAAAAAATAAATTCACAAACAATCTCTGAAAATAAATTCTTTTATTAAAATATTCGATTTTATATCAGAAACCTAGTCTAAGAGGGCATACAATCCAACAATTACATCGTATGTAGCTACCGGATCATTAGGTTATTAACAGCTTTTAATCTTAGAGCATTTTGGGCTACCCCAACTTTTCTTCTAAATTTCTTTATGCTTAAGTTTGCCCAACCGGGATAAAGAATTTAGTTAAACTCGACCCATTAATCAGGAATTTAATTCCATAGCTTAAACATGCCCAATGTCAAGTAGGCTTGGGTTTGCCCAACAACCTGGTCTCGAAAAAGGACTCTCGTTCTTACTATATTAACGGAAGGAATTATGTTTAATATTAATTGAGGGATTTATTTCTTTTAGTGATTTCGTTGAATGACATGCATAATAATCAATAATCACATAATTGATAATCATGGTAATAAAGCGATTGCGTTGTATGGTTATGGACTTTATCCTAAATTAATTTCTTTGAGGCATAAAAGAAATTAATATAGTTAACCATATGTGTTCATGCATGATTTAAGTAGAAGGTCTTACCTCCTCGCCTTGTTTTGGTTGCCATCTCCAGAATAAAATAATTCTACTTCTATCTAACCTATGTAAACTAATTACATAATTTCATAAAGAGAGAAAACCTCGAGTTACTTCGAGGGGAGTTAGATGAGAAGAGAATTACACAAGAATTCTAGAGAAGGCAGGACACGCAGGCCCTATTTCATAAAAACCAAAACTGTAAAATGCATGAACAGATATAATTGGTTTTAGTCCATAACCATCCACCATGCCATTGACTATGCTTAAACAAAATAAACATATACTTTTATTATTCCAAAATCACTATTTTGGAAAAATAAAAAAAATTCTAAAATCACCATTTTAGAGAATACATCAATTTTAGATTTTTAAAGTCATTATTTTGAAAAAAAAAATTGATTGTCTCAAAACTAATTTTGAGAAAATGCTTTCGGGTCGCGTCTCTCATCAAATGAGGTTTTTCCCTTTCAAAATTCTGTTCCGAAAATTTTTTTTTTTTTAAATAGCTGGAAGTCGCAAACAGAGTAGAACCGGCGCCGGTTTGGAAGCCAGAGCCAGCGCCGGCTCTGTTCTGGTTTCCAAAAAACATTTTCTTCCAAAAACAATTTTCGGACATCGCAAACAAAATGGAACCGGCGCCGGCTTGGAGGCCGGAGCCGGCGCTGCCTGTGTTCTGCAACAATGGCGGCGATTTTCAAAAAAAAAATTCCAGAAACAATTTCTGGTGCTTTCTTCTACTACAAATTTTCAGTGAGAACAATTCTCAGCTGTATTTTCTATTTTGAAGCTATAAACAACAACTAATTTGTTAGTTTAAAAAAAATCAAAAAGGAAAATTAAGATGAAACGGAGGGCAACATCCATGTTGCAAGAAAACGTTTTTCTGCAAAAAATTTTCAGCACCAAAGAAAGCATCTTTTCGAAATACTCTGTGACTATAACACAATCATATTGTGCTACGGACCTAACTCATAAAGATCGAAACGATTTCAACTCGAGTGAAAATGATTTTCACAGCAAACAAAGACAAACACGAAAATAGTTTTTCATGCCAAAACAATGTCCGTAGACCACACATAGCATGTCTCTCATACCACTGTTGGGTATCTTAGGCTCGTATCCTATACGGCGCAGCAGAAAATAAAACGAGATACCCTCCCATGACCCATCTATGTGTGGAAAACAAGACATAATGAGGGTAAAGGTAACAGCTTTTACCTTTGCGTGATCGTCCGAAGAACAAAAATTTCTTCTTTAAGTTGAGGCACGATCCAGCAATTCTCGTGATCAACCTCCACGTGAGTTGAACGTCTAACCACTAAAATCACAGTGTGTGATTATCTCTAACAGTAATCCACACAGAGGAATACTCAAGCACCAAAATTTCTGTGCTAGCAGAAAAAGATGGCGGCTAGGTTTTTCTTTCAAAAAGAAAACACGAGAGAGAGAGAGAACAAGAGGTTGATTTCGTGTATCTTGCTCTAGGGATTTTGTGTCCAATTTCATCTTAGGTTTTTCATGTGTATATTCACCAATATACATGAAATTCCATTACCAAAACAGGGGATTCTAATCCCATTAGAATTCCCTAATTGTAATTGGGAACATCAAGTTCTCATAATTACAATTTGGACCATAAATTATAACTAATTATAATTTGTCCACAACAACTTCTCTTTCTCGCAATTAACCCCACTATGTTATCAAATAACATCTTGAGTATATAATCCTCTATTGTGTGTGACCTATTAGGTTTCCCAGTCAATTGGTAGCGAACATTAATTAATCCAAACGTCTTTGAGATTAATAATCAATAATTAATTAGAATTAATCCTATTGATGCTAATCAGGATTGGTTTATTAATTCATCAATTAATAAACCCATATTCCCAGATCATGAGCGGTATCTAGCAACACATCATGACCACCCAAGAGTCCAGGAAGTCAAGTGGCTTGACATGAACCCTTCAATAACAAACTTCAGTGCAATCAACTCCTTTCACCATACAATATCTCATTCGGTTTGGAGTACGGAATTAGTGCCAACTCCCTCCAGAATTAATTCTGACCCGAATACAATAGTACTTGTACCAGGAACCTATTACTCTAGATGTGTATCAATTGAAACTGTTTCCAATACACAATTGCCTTGGCCAAGGACTTTCGAGTAGTAATTCCTATAAGTGGCCGTGAGATATTTGCCCCTACTATTAGGAGTGATGAATCCTTATTGACCCTCTCAACTACTTTCGTTTACCTCACCATGTACCCAATATCCATCTTATAGGCGGCCCTCGATCGAGCTCCGGAGATTGGAATCAAAGTACAAGGCTCAGCAAACAAAGTACCTTGGAGATCTCAAGTCTAAGGATACTTGCACGTTTTCTATATTGAGATTATATCACTGGCACTAAATAGTTATCCATGTGATTATCTCAAAGCTAGGTCATCCAATGAACTTGTTCCATTAACAAGCATCCATATGTTAACTTTAAGTATCTCAATACTCACGGTTATGAGAACCACCGCCTGATCAAATCAGGAAGTCTAACACATGCTACTCTTAACGCATTAATAACATCCTATCTCATTAATACTATGACTTGGGACTATTTAAGTACTAACACCATCCAGTGTAGTAGGAATCTCATATCATGATTTCGTTAACACAGTGTTGTACTAGGGACTTTATCGAACAGTTATATTACTTAAAGTAAACAAAAAAAACTGTAAGATAAATAATGCCGTTTATTAAAATAAAATATGTCATATACAATGTACAAGTGATTGCCTCTAGGGCACAACACTAACACCTAGTCCCATAGTGGATTTATCAGCAGATAGTGATGACCCAAGGGAGATAGATTATGAGTCTCCACCTAGGCCTTCTTTCATTCCTCCTCCCAACCGAGTTGAGCCCAGGGAGAGTTCTAGGCGACCCGGGAAGGAGCCAATGGAGGGGTTTGCCAATGGGGCTGGGATAGATTTCTTAAAGAACTCTAGGGGATGGTTGTATGAGGCTGACTTTGGAGATTCGGATGAGGACTAGAGGGGCTAAAGAGCTGTTAGGATCAAGATTGGTTATTTTCTACTTTCCATGAACTTCCATGTTAAGGATTTCCTTTCTATTTACTGCTATCATTTCAAATTTCTGCAAATAAGAGTACCTGGAGTACTTTAAGGTTTGAGAAAATTTTTATGCAATCCTTTATACAAAAACTTACATATGATTTTCGTTTACTTAAACCTGAATGTGAATGCATGCTCAAAATGTTTTAAACTTGAATGCATACACTCATTATCTGGGCATGGTTGAGAATGGCACCCAAGCGCCGTGTAGCTACATTAGGCAGAAGAGTTCCAGAGGCAGAACCTATGACACTGGAGGTTGAGACGACCCAAATGCAGTCACCCAACTGGGGAAATGAGAGTGAGCCAGGTTTGGAATTAGGGGCAGAAGAACCTATTGGAGTGATAATAGGGCAAGCTGTACGCCAAGTTTAGCAAGTGCGAATTCTGGTTGGACAGTGTGGCATTCCTTGGACATGTGGTGACCAAGGAGGGAATCAAGGTAGACCCGGCAAAGGTCGAAGCAATGTCAGACTGGAAGCAGCCGAAGAATATCACTGAGTTCCGAAGTTTCTTGGAATTGGCTTGTTACTACCGAAGATTTATCAAAGGGTTCTCGATGCTCGTATCGCCAATGACCCCTCTATTGAGAAAGGATGTTTCATTTGTATAGAACGAGAAGTGCAAGAAAAGTTTTCAAGAGCTGAAGCAAAGATTAATGAAAATACCAGTACTAAGTCTGCCAGAGGAAGGGAAGCCATACACGCTGTATACAGACACCTCGAAAGAAGGATTGGGAGCAGTGCTGATGCAGGACCGGAAGGTGATCGCTTACGCTTCTCAAAAGTTGAGACCTCATGAAATCAACTATCCTACTCATGATCTGGAGCTGGCAGCTATCGTGTTTGCCCTAAAGAAGTGGTGACACTACTTGTACGGAACCGAATATGAGGTGTTTACCGACCACAAGAGTCTAAAGTATATCTTCACTTAGAAGGATCTAAACCTGAGGCAGCGAGGATGGATGGAATTTTTGGAAGAATACCGTTGTCCGATCAACTACCATCCCGGGAAGGCCAACGTCATGGTAGACGCCCTGAGCAAAAAATTGGGAATGGCCAAACTGAGAGTGCAGGAAATTCAAGTGGTTCAGGATGTGTTGGATAGAATGGTGGAAGTGCAAGACAAAAGAATCGTTGTCAGCAATCTAAGGTTGGTACCGGATTTAAGACGAGAAATTGTGGAAGCTCAACAAAACAACGCCGAGTTTTAGCTTTTCAAGGACAAGGAGCTCAAGAGGCCAGGTAGTGAATTCCGTCCAGATGAAGATGGAATTTTATATTTCAGAGATCGATTGTGTGTACCCGGGGAGCAGCAGTTAAAGGATAGAATTTTGGAAGAGGCACACAAGAGCAAGTACGCCATTCATCCGGGGGAAGTCAAGATGTACCAGGACATGAAGAGAGCCAATTGGTGGCCCGGACTGAAGCGGGATGTGTCAAGTATGTCTCGACCTGTCTCATCTGCCAGAAAGTCAAAGCGGAGTACAAGAAGTCAGCAGGACTATTGCAGCCATTGCCAGTACCGGAATGAAAATGGGAAGAGGTGACTATGGATTTTGTCACCGGACTTCCCATGTGCAAGACACAGAAGGACGCCATATGGGTAATGGTGGATCGACTGACCAAGTCGGCCCATTTTATACTGGTAAATATAAGGGATTCCATGGAGAAACTGGCCCAGACTTATGTTCGAGAAATAGTCCGACTGCATGGAGTGCCCTCAAGCATAGTGTCAGACCGAGACCCGAGGTTTACGTCTTGTTTTTTGGGAAATTTTCAGGAAGCAATGGGGTCAAGTCTGAAATTCAGTACGACGGCGCATCCGTAGACCGATGGGCAGTCGAAAGGGTTATACAGATATTGGAAGATATGCTGAGAGCTTGTGTTTGGACTTCGGAGATAAGTGGATAGAGTGTGTACCGTATGCAGAATTGTCATATAACAACAGCTATCAAGCTTCAATTGGGATGGCACCGTATAAGGCTTTGTATGGGCGCAAGTGTCAGGTACCACTATATTGGAGTTGGTCAGAAGATGGTCACATGAGCAGAACCGGGGAAGTCTGTGTCCAAGAAATATTGGATAAGGTGAAATTGATCAGGGAAAGGTTGAAGGCGGCTCAGAGCCGACAAAAGAGCTATGCGGACAACCGGCAGCGAGAATTGGAGTTTCAAGTTGGGGACAGCGTATTTTTTAGATTGACACCAAATAAGGGAATCTTGAAGCATCCGAAGGGTGAAAAGTTGAATCCGGGGTATTTGGGACCGTTTCCAATTAAGGAAAGGATTGGACCGGTAGCTTACTGATTGGACCTGCCAGATGCGTTAACGGGAATTCATTAGGTGTTCCATGTGTCACAATTGAAGAAGTACAATACTGATCCCGATCATGTTTGAATGACGAGCCATTGGTATTGCAACCCGATTTGAGCTATGTGGAGAAGCCCGTGAAAATATTGGACCGCAATATCAAGAGCCTTCGAAACAAGCAGATACCGATGGTTAAGGTTCAGTGGGAGCACCATAGCACGCAGGATGCCACATGTGAATCGGAAGGGTGGGTTAAGCGGAAGTATCCTGATTTGAAATAGATGTATGCTTGAATTTTGGGACGAAATTCTTCTAAGGAGGAGAGAATG
This sequence comes from Voacanga thouarsii, assembly GCA_026120185.1. Lineage (NCBI taxonomy): Eukaryota > Viridiplantae > Streptophyta > Magnoliopsida > Gentianales > Apocynaceae > Voacanga > Voacanga thouarsii. The sequence goes on from JANUWF010001505.1 coordinate 101,668, forward strand.
TGAAACCCCAGTCAGAACCAACCTTAGAGTAAGGGGGTTGGGATGCATATCATATTTTATTGCATGTTTAAATATATTTTTATATGATTTTATGTGCTTTGGATTTGTGTTTTATAGTCTAGAGGGCTGAATTATGATTAGTGAGAAAGAAGGGCAAAATGATAATTTTTACTTGAGGTGAAAATAAGGAGATAGCTTGAGGGTTAAATAGGAAAAATATTTTAGGGAGAAAATAAAAACAAGATTTATTGTGGTTTAGTGGGTAGAGCTTTGGAATTAATTCTTAAGGTCTTGAGTTCAAATTCCATCATTAGAGCTATAACATGATTGAATTTTATTTTAGCTTGGGAAGTGATATTTTCGGCCTTAGGTGCTTTAGAATAGGGTAGAGGAGTTATCCTAAGGGAGGCATGATAGGAGTATCCTAATCCTACTCTTTTACCCTACACAAAATTCCTAAGGGGAATTCATTTCCTCTTGATCCTTAATTTTCCCAATTTCTCAATTCATTAGTTTGTTCAATTTGTTCAAGCCAGTTTTATTCTAGAAAAAATCCAGCAATGTGCTGTGACTTTCGAGGTTCAAAATGTCTTAGTGAAAGACATCTTGTGGACCGAAACCATGGAAGAGGGGGAAGGATTCCAAGTGAATTAATTTCCCTAGTGAACCTTCTAAAACTTCACTCTAACTAGGTTCATTTTCTTTCATGTATTGAACTGAAATTTTTCCAGCTTCTTGTGCCTTCAAAGTGTTGAAATTCTTAGCCATTATTCCCTCCCAAATGCTGCTAGAAAATGGCCATTTTGATCAACTCGAAACATGAATTTTCCGGGCCATTTTCGGACTATACAAAGGCTGTGCAAAACCAGAAAAATCCCTGGGCAAATTCGCAGCTTTGGAGGTCCGAAACCAAGCTATTTTCTTTCAATTTTTGTTCAGAATCTTAGCCACGTTTTTCCTCCATAAAGAAGGCTGGAAACTAGACTTGAAAGACCTCTGAAATGGCCTTCAAATCCTCTACAAATCGGCTCGAAAACGGCAGCTAAAACTGCCCAGAAAAATTCCAGCCCTTGCGAAAATCCTGTGCAAAATTTTTTTTCCAGCTTGTTTCCTAATTCAACCCTAGCCGAAACTCCACCCTTCTTCTGCACAAACCACCCTTAAACAGCCATGAACTCCATTGTCCTCCCCAAGCTTTTGCACGAAAATCCAATCATGGCTGCTCTAAAAGATTTCCAAAAAAATTACTGCAATCATACCTTAATTGGATACCAAAATTCCAGCCACCATAATTTAGCAACCTTCCATAAAATGTCCCTCAAACAGCCAGACCTTTCCTTCACCATTGCACTCATTCCTTTCGGCCACCATTAACCTTCTTTACTCAGATTTCATCCAACCAAAAACACTGATCAAACAGCCGGCCATCACAGCTTTCAAAAGCTCTCCATTGATCAAGATATTCTCAACATATTTTGTTTCCAAATTTAATTCACTAAATTATTCTTTTAGGATTTCAACAACCAGCCTTTCCTTTTCCTATCAAACCAGAAAATTCAATTACCAAAACTCCTCAAAGAGTTTGGCCAACCCTAATCCCTAAGAATTTCGATAGCTTCAACCAAAACTCTCTCCATTCTCTTCAACCTTCAACCACACATAGAACACCAAGAACACCTACACCTTCCTTCGCCTAATACCTCTCCAAACCACTTCAAACATCTTTCAAAAAATTCCAGATTTCATCTACTCACTTCCATGAGTCCATCCATACCATTTTTTTAACATCAAACTCCAAAATCCAACCTGCTCTTTTGGATCAAAAAATCAGAATTTTTGTGAAGGCTCAAGAACACCTTCAAGGTAGGTTTGTTCAATCAACTTCATCTTCACTAATATTTTATCTCTAATGAATATGTATATGAATAAGCATGCTAATGGACTTTCTTCTTCTCTTTTCTCTCTCTCTCTCTCTCTCGACCGAACACCCTCTCCCTCTTGGCCGAATGACTTCTTCACCAATGGACATGCTTTCTTCATCTCTCTTGGACGGATTTAGACATCTAGGAGTTGAGATCCATTCGAAACTCCTTCAAGGTAATCATCAATCAAGTTAGTCCCTTCAACCCTCTTTTTAGGCTCTAGATTCATGCCTCTAGGATGATATTGGAAGGAGATGGGCTATGAGTGTGGTTTAAGCATGTGTTGTTGTGATGAGTTGAGTTTGAAGCATGAATGAATGTGTGTATATGATGGAGTTGGGGTTGATGCATGTGATGATTTATCTTGGATGATATTATAATGTTTTAGGGTTTAATGCATGTCTCCATGTTGAGAGTGATATATGTGATCAAGCATGTTAGAGATTATGTCACCGTTAGTGAATAGGATTTATATTCAAGTATGATTGTTGAAGCCATGATTATGTTTATACTAGTAAAGGTTGGATCATGCCTTGATAAATTTAGATATATGCTTATATTCATGATTTGGATGATTTGATGAATTGAAGAGAGTATATGTTCATGATTGTGGTTAGCAATAGGAATATGATCATGATCTAGTTGTCCTTAAGCTAATTTTATTCCTTCAATAAAATATTTAATATTATGATTTTTGCTAGTAATTTCGAAAAAATCCCAAGAAGGGTAGATTTGGATTATTATATATATAATAAGGATATTTTAGTCAAATAAATAATAGCTTTTGCTAGAAAAATAAAATATATAGATATTATATAAAATGATAAAGCCTTTTATGAAAATAATCATATCAAGTAAAATATTTATTATTAAAATTTAATTATTATCTTTTAACCGAAACCTATTAAAATTTATTTATTATCTTTCAATCAAGACTCGTTAAACTTTATTTTCAACTAATTTTAATTATCAATTACTTTTCAGCAATTAATTATTAATAAATTATTATTTTACCTAATACCACCTAGGACCCTTCATCAAATAAACTCTAAATTAATTTAGCAAGATTTAAACCATCAACTTATTGGTACCTATTTTCCAAAACACTAATTATTTTAAATATCAAAATTAGCCTTGCCTTATAAACCTTTTTATTTATTATTTGGCCTTAAAGCTTGGGACACTAGGATCATGGTTGTAGTAGTGAGTTGAGTTAGTTTTATTTGTGAAAGTGGATTTTGGCTTGAGTTTGATTGTGGTTTGTATTTACCCCATGCGGGGTTAGGTCAGCTATTGGAGACCTTTATTGTGAGCAAGGATCAAGTAAGCTCCTGCATAAAACCTGTTTGATGCAAAGATGATTTTTTTTAATGGCAAGCCAAATGTAGAGTGCAAGGACACCCATTTCTATAAAGGCAATTGAGGATTGACTCCTTTCTTATTTTAGTCAAATGAATTATTTGAAAATCAATAAGTAGATTTACTCAAACTCAAAATTCTTTCTAAAACTAATTTTGACAAGGACTTTGGAAACCCTTAATTGCCATTTTCATGTAAAACTGTGTTTTGTTCATTTTCTCCCAAGTGGGATACGTTTGTTGAGTACTCAATAAGGGTAGGCTAGTAGTACTAGTTTTGAAGAGTAAGAGTAAGTCTTCTGGCAGGAGGCCACCTCCAAAAGATGAACTCAACTTAGAGAAACAGCAGTACTACTTAGTCATGCCGGTCCGAGCTAGCAGTTTTTATTTCAGTCAAATGACTATGTTTTGTCGGAATGGACACCTGATTGTTGTTTGGGTATAGAGAAGGAGAAGTATCTTGCCCGGTTGGCCGATCACCTACCTTTTGTCAGTCTGCAAAAAGTGTCGGCATTCTGACCGATTATAGGGCCCAACATGTGGTAACCCATGACCCTTTTTTTGAGTGGTTGATTTTAATTATTGTGTATGGCGGGAAAAGCCAAAATGCCACTCTTGGTTTTAACTAATATTTATTACTTGCCAATATTTCTCTAATAAAGATTTTATACTTTGCATTCACGAACTGTTTTCACTCGACACTCAAAGAACACACAGACTTACTGAGATTTTTGTCCCATCACCCGTTTTATCATGATTTCAGGTCGATCCTACTATGGGGATGAGTAGCTAGATATTGCCTGCTTTGAAAGATTTTCTGATAATTTATTTTGTGTAATGCTTTAGGGAGATGAGAGTGGATAAATTTTATTATGAATTTGTTTTTAGTATTCTTGGGTTTATTATTGGATTTATTCTTAGGTTGTAATAAATTTTAAGTTAAGATATCTTTTTTATTCCGTTATTTTGATTGTGTGACCTAGTTATAAAGACCCCTTGTCCTTTGGACGGGCGACATCCTTGGCCCTGGCGGGCCTAGGTAGCGAGGTGTTACATAGCCACACCTCAAATTCCTCCTACAATCACTCCAATCAAACTTCCATTGACGTTTAAAAATTCCATTATTTGCTCCATGAAAACAACCTTGGATTAGGCCTTATAACCAGAGATTCTTTTGCCATTAAACTCAGGAATTCGGCCAGCCTTATAGCTCCCTCAACCCTCATTCATTTCAACAAATCTCAGCAAATCAGTTGGCCATTTGCAGCTCCAAGAAACCTCCCTCAATCAAACACCATTAACATATCTTCCACCTCAAAACACTCCTTATATTTCTGTATTTGAATTTCAAACAACCAGATTTTTCTCTTCCTCCCTAAACTGAAAGCCAAATCCCTAAACTCCTTCAATCATTCGGCCAACCCTCTTTAGAAAATTCGTCCAGCATTCACCTCTAATCCTCTCCATTTTCACCAAGAACACACACTACCTTTCTTCAAGCTAAAGAGCACTCTAAACACCTCCAATCCCTCTCAAAAACTCCAGAACATGCCTACATGCCCCCTAGAGTCCATTTCTAGAATTCATAACATTAAATCTCGAAAATAAAAATTTACAATCGGATCAAAACCAGATTTTTCTTTGATGTCTCAAGAACATTATCAAGGTAACTAAGAATAACTTTTGTTCATCTTCTTCCCTTCAACCCTTAACATGTTATACTAATGCTCTCTCTCTCTCTCTCTCTCTCTCTCTCTCTCTCTCTCTCTCTCTCTCTCTCTCTCTCTCTGCCGAAATGGTTGCTACAACCATGGCTGTTTTCTTTCTCCTCTCTTAGATAATTCAAGGCCCTCAAGCGCGTGGACCTTCTTAAATCTTCATCGAGATAATCATCCACCAAGTATTTCTCCTTAACCTTCTTTTTAATTTTGAATTCATGTCTCTTGGATGTTGTTAGAGAGAATAGAATATGATTAGGGATTGAGTATATGCATATGTATGAAGGGGTTGAGATTGGAGCATGAGAATGATTGATCATGATTAAGTTTTATGAAATTCTTTGAGAATCGATGTATGTTCATCATGTCTTAAGTGAGTATGAGTGTTTAAGCATGCTAGATGTTATGTCACCTTTGGCGAATAGGATTTTTATGTTCTTATTTTTATTGAAGCCATAAGTATGATTATGTTTAGTAGGGATTTGACCATGTGATAGTAGGTATGGATTTAAGTCTTTATTCTTGAATAGAATAGTTTATTGATTGATATTAGAGTATATGCTCATGAATCTTGTTAGCAATACGAAAATTATGATCATGACCTTGTTGATCCTAGATTATTTTGATTAGTAAATTTTATTACCCTAACTAAAATTATTACTATGTTTTTCCTCCAAAGATTTCGAAATTCTTAGAAAGTTTTGGAATTGGAGTGCTAAATGAAATAGTGATATTTTATTAGCCAAATAAATGACATCTCCTATTAAAAAAATAATGTATATATAAATATATAAATAAAACATTTGATATAAATAAGTAGAATATTAATGACCTTGTGGACCATTTATTCATAAATATTATTTATACTTATTAATCAAAATTTAATAAAAGTTATTTATTATTATTTTCAATACCTATTGATTATTAATTAAGAGAGTAGTAATAATTTATTTTGCTACTTCAGAATTACCATTTATTAATATCAACTAGGACTTAGGATTCTTCAATAATTAAACCCTAGTTTATTTATCAATAACAACACTCAAGATTTATTATTTGAATCTATAAGCTATTGGTAATTATGTTACAAACCCTAGTTATTTTAACTTATCACTAGTTATTTTAACTTATCAAACTAGACTTATTTATAAAAGCCTTTATCATCTAGTCTTAAAGCTTAGGACATTAGGGTCATGATTATAATTAGTTGAACTAGAATTATTTATGTAAGCGAATATAGCTTGAGTATAACCTTATGACTTGTGTTTATCCCAAGCGAGGTTAGGTCAGCTTTGGAAGATTCTTGAGTTTGATCAAGCAAAGGATCAGGTAAACCTCTGCATAAACTTATTTGAAGATAAAAGGTTTCTATGGCAAGCCAAACGTGAAGTGTATGGACACTCATTTTGTAAAGGCAATTAAGGACTGTTTCCTTTTTATTTCAGGCAAGCAAATCATTTGAAAATTTAAACAAGCAGTTTTGCAAATTCTAAAACTCTTTCTATAACCCAACTTTGGCAAGAATTTTAGAAACCCTTAATTGCTATTTCCAAATAAAGCAATGTATTATCAGTTTTCTCCCAAGTGGGACAATCAACGTTGAGTACTCAATAAGAGTAGATTACAAGGATTAGTCTTTGAAGGGTTAGGGTAAGTCTCTCAGTAGGTGGCCACTTTTGAGGGGTGAGTCCTTCCCGAATAGGATGCCAGTCTAGTAGGTCATGCCGGTCCGAGCTGGCAAGTTTTAGTCATGTGGACTGTGTGTTTTCGAAGTGGACAACCGATAAGTTTGGATGTAGAGAAGGAGGAGTATCTCACCCGGTAGGTCGATCACCTACCTTTTGTCAGTCTGCACAAAGTGTGTCATTCTAACCGTTATATGGTCATGGGGCCCAACATGTGGTAACCCATGGCTATCCATTTGAGTGGTTGTATTTATTGTGCATATGTATGGTTTGAAGAGCAAAATGCCACTCTTTATTTTTAACCTTATTTATTGCTTGCCAGCACTTTCTCTTTTACAATTTTTACAACTTACATACACGAACTGTTTTACCTGAAATACTCAAAGCACAAACGAGCTTGCTGAAATTTTTTATCTCATCACCTTTTATGCCATGTTTTCAGGTCGAACCTGCTGTGGAGATGAGTAGCTAGATTTGTTGCCTACTTTGAAGACTTTATGTTATTTATTTTATGTGTTATTTTGAGAGATGATAGTAATCAATTTATTTTGGATTTATTCCTGAATTAATAAGTTCAATTTTAAAGTATTATCTTTACTTTCGTTTGTGTGACCTAGTTATAAAGACCCCTTGTCCTTTGGACGGGGCGACATCCCCGGCCTTGTTGGGCCTAGGTAGTGGGGTGTTACACACACACACACACACACACACACACACACATCTCTCTCTCTCTCTCTCTCTCTCTCTCTCTCTCTCCACGCAACTTCTATTTGTTATGATTTTTAATCCAAATTGAAACTTACATGTTACAACACATAGTACATTAATTTTTTGTAAATTCAAAAGTTGTACCCTATGGGTTTACCAGTAATTTTTGAACTTCTCTAGAAACAAGTGGGCTAGTTCTTTGTAAGATAGCACTCAATTTCATATGCGACGATTCTACCAAGATTTCTTCATTAGCTGGGGTAAGAATTAGCACGAATCAGATTTTTTGATAAGCACATTGAGAGAGAATTAGATTTAGTTAGGCAATGTGTAGTTAGTATATAGGAATCGATATTCTAACAAGATAGGGAATGTATTGTCAAATTTTCAATATGATTCCACAAGATCTAGTTTTATTCAAGTAAGGATTTTACCTAACTGATAGAATCTTCTCATCAATCCAAAGATAATTTGAATTCCATTAATAGGATTTGAGATATCACACAATAGTCAATTAAAGAGAGATTCAATAATTAAAAGAAAAATCGATTCTTTAGGTTCCTTCCTTTCTTCAAATAGAATGAATAAAGACATAATCGCAGCGATTCCTCAAAAGCCTTTCTGCAATTCTAAATGCCCCCAACTATTCACAAAACAGCAACAATTCTTGGATGAGGTGTTCAACTCCATGGATAGATTAAAAAAAGAAAATTTTTATTGGTTCTACCTCCTATTCTTTATAGAGACAACGAATCTTTTTCTCAAAAGATTATGAAAAAAATAAGAAAACCAAAACAAAAAGGTTAGAATATCCTATAGGAATTCTTTGGTGTTCACCACCCCTCCAAAAGCCTGATTCAAAGCTCTCTAAATCATTCCGACGTAAATTAGGGTCTAGCTCGGCTTCAAGCCTAGGATTAGGATAGGAACTGGTCCAGGAGTCAACTTCTTTAGTATTTAAATAGAAACTATTGGAATGCAGTCTTGTTGGCCAGATATTATGAGGATCCCCCAATTCTTGTGTAGAGAGGACACCAAAACCTCTGCCCACCCTCGAAGGGTAGAGCTTTTGATTTTATTTTTTTTTTTTCCCATTCATATTGTTAAAGAGCTAAACAATATTTTTTAATATTGTCCAAGATTTGAAAAATGAACGTAGATGGTGAATTTCTAGTTGAATTGTTCATGTCATGTAGGAACAAGGTTCAAGTATACCGATTTATAGGATGCATTAGCTACACCATCACAATGATAAACAACTCATCTTATTGTAACCTTCTCTTAAATTTTCAAAACTTCTATCACTCCATCCTCATAGGGACAGGGAACCTATCTCTATTTTGGGCAGAGAAAGACAAAAACACTTTCAATGAAAGACAGTTTCAAGATTTTAAAAGAAGTTACTTGGTATAATAGTCAAACTTGCTACGCCACAACGATAGATGTCAGATGTTAGAATAATCTCTTTGCATATGTAGAGAATTATGCACAACTTGCTGGAAAATATAATGGCCATCTCTTTCTGCTGTTGAAGATCAGGACTCTAGGTGGGTTCCAACAATCAAGTAGTAGGAATGATTAGTTGCTGAAAGTTTACTTTGCCCGCAGCCGATGAAAGCTCTGCTGGATGATATTAATCAGTTGTTCATTGGACAGCCAACCAAGCCAGCGGAAGGAATGCAAGAACTAAAAGGAGCTACACGCTCAAGAAAATAGAGAAGAAAACAGAGTTCCTTGGCCTCCCCAATTTGCTAGAAGACTAAACAAGTGATGAAAGCAATTCACTAGGGGAAGAAAATTATATGTTACAAGACAAGAAGTAAAACTATCCAATCAGGAAAAATTTTCTTATGAAGCAGTAATCAAGATTTGGTTCATTGAGTTTCAAGATTCCTGAATACAATACAGAAAATTAAGCACATAGATCTGGAAAGTCCAAAAAGCATAGACACGTATTGATCCACTAGAGTATGTACTTTGGGTCCTAGCCATCAAGCTAATGGATCTATAGTCCAGTGGATTACCTGTAGTTATGAATACTATGAATTAAAACCTAGTCTAACTTCCTCAAAATATTAAAGAAATCAAAACAGGAAAAAGGTTGACCTTAGTTTGTTTATGAAACAATGACACTTATGTCTATAGATTTATCAACCCCTCTATCAATCCAAACTAAATTACATACTCCTTCTATTCCATAATATAAGTCGTTTGATTTAATTTCACACATATTAAGATTCTTAAAAATAAGGTGACTTTATATTTTTTTTCCTAAAATACCCCTATTTAAATATTTTAGAAACAAGAGAAGAGAGGAGAGAGAAAGAGAGGGAGAGTGAACAATAAACAAGGATAAAAATATAAAAATAACTTTAAAACCTTCTTAAAAAGTTCCCAACGACTTATAATTTGGGACAACAAAAGTAGTCTCTAACGATTTATATTATGGGACAGAGGGAATATTACCAACTTTATCAGTAAAACATTATCTCTGAGGTTTAAGTAGACAGAAAACACAAAACCCATTCCATCCAAAAAACAGTGTTAACATATCCCTGCTGCATATTCTATTGTCTAGAACTGAAAATGTTGAATTCTTGAAATTGATGTAAAGGGACTTGGCTTCACTCACCCAAAAATAGCCTCAGTTCTGTCAAAATAAGACATAATCTACTGTCATCGGTGGAAAGACTACATTTGCAAAATGCTCTTTAAGACTGGAAGTTTTTCTTTTAAAAGGGATCCCTAAAAACTGACGGTAAGTGTAGATTCCTGCACTTGCAGAACCTATTAATAACAGCTCCAAGGTCATCACCAGTTGAGATTTGCAGTAAAAATAAAATAAATATTTCAAAGTTAAAACTTATCTTTAGCTTTTACTATAGTAAAATCTTGTAGTAAAATCATGTCAGCATGAGTGAACATTTTAAAATAAAATTTAACATATGAAAATGCTGAAAAAGAAATTCCCCCCTAGCGTTTCCTTATCCATAATTATCTGCTAGCAATCAATTTCACTATAGCAAAATGAAATTAAATACTCACTAAGAGAACAAAAAAACAAAAAATATCCAATAAAGCAATTTATAACATTAAATACTGCCACTATCATAACAAGAAATGCAAGTTAAGAAAGCATACCTTCATATGTAGGTTTATAAAACTGACCCTTTTTTCGTGCAGTATCGAGATTCTACCCAGAAAGAAGATGAAGAATGGGGGAAGTTAAAAGTAGCGATGACATGTGGGCTGGCCCTGCACATTTTTGGGTCGTGCGGGCCGGTCTCACAATTATGGGCCTTGGGTTAGAAGTCTTGGTGCCCGGGCCCTTGGCCCGTGAGGCCGGTGGGCTAGGCGAGTCGGATCTGGGTCTTCCTCTCTTCTTCTTTATTTTTTCCTATTTAATTCGATTACAAATTTTGATGTGTTAATTGTTTTGTAATTTTTTATTATTACTTAAATAACACGATTGCTTAAAATTATAAAAAAAATTACTTTGAAGTGATAGGGGATTTGGCTTGGACAACTACCTGCTTTATTAATTAATAAAATAAAAATTACATAAGAGGAAAACTTGATGCCTAAACCTCTTAAAAATATTACAATGATCAAAATTTAAAAATAAAATAAATATCCTAAAAATAAAATTAAATACATGATATTGCTTATCCTAAATTTCTAATTATTCAAATACTAAATTAACTGTTTGGCACAACCCATTCATCATCTAAGTCATCATTACCAATCCACAAATTGGTCGTTGTATCTTCGGTTGCGAACCAACTATTGCAACACATTAATATTTTCAAAGTATGATGAGCTAATCGAGATCTTCTTTCATCGATTGTTCGAGCGCTATCACTAAAGACGCTTTCCAGTGGCACTATCGAGACAAGTGGTAGGGCTACTCATAGGATTGGAGAATAACTGAACCGGTCCGAATAACCAGACTGAAAAGAACTAGAACCGAAAAAAAAATTGTTAACTTTTTCCGAACCGGACCGTTCCAAAATTTTTTTACGTAATATCTATTCCAAGAACCGTTTTGAACCGTACAAAAATCGTTCTGAACTGTATCGAACCGAAGAACTAAAACTAGAACCGAATATATATATATAGTCATATAGACATATATATATATATATATATTAATTATATTTAAAAAGAAAGATTAGATATTCTTTTTTTTTTCCTAATGAGCAAAATATTAGAAATAATAGAATCAATTCAAATTTTTCCTTAATGAGAAAAAATTTAAAATTTAAAATTAATATTATTAAAATTAATTATCTTATATTTAATATTTTCAAAAATATCCTGAATTTATTTTAATAATATTTTTTTTATCTAATTATGTTTAAATTTTTAATATGTATATGTAGATTATATATATTCTATGTATATGTTTAAAATTTTAATATGTATATGTAGATTATATATATTCTATATATTTTTTAATTTAAAATATAATAAATGACTAAAATTCAAAATTATAAGTATAATTGTGTAAGAAAGAAAGAATGATGCAAAATAATATTTACAAAATATTTTTATACTATGTGCGTATAAAAATTAATCTTTAAATTACTATTTTATTGAACAAAATCAAATTCGTCATTTTAGTATATTTTAAAATATATAATCCAACCTAGATACATACATATAAACATATATATATATATATATATATATATATATATATATATATATATATCAATTAAGTAATTTTGTTATATTTTTGCAATAATAGATTCTTATGTGGGCAATAATAAACATATATTAATAATTTTTTTTTATTTTAACGCACTAACAAATGATATACTAAATGACTATTAATATGATGATTATGTTGGTAAGTCACTTTGAACTTTATATCTTTCCTTGATATTCTAAACATTACAATATTTTTTTTACCCACCCTATCGTGTTTTCCGCCACATCGTTATTTCCTCCATCGATAAAAGTTTTCTCTTGCCTTATTTATTCTTCTTTTTCCTAATATTCTATACATTACATTTTCTAATTTTCTAAATAATTTGACTAAGAGCATTTTAGATAATTTTGTTAATAAAATATATTGTTTTTAGAATTTTTAATTATTGTATATCTACTAGTTTGATTTCCCGTGCGTTTCACGGGTTGTTATAACTTATATTTGAATTCAATGAATTTAAATAATCTTCATATTTCATTTAGAAAAAAAAAAAAGATAACCTTATTTTATTTTGGGAAAAAAAAATGTAATCTTAATCTGAATTCAATAGTGTCACATTTAATGAATTTAGATAACTTTGTCGAAATTCATCTGAATTTAATGGATTCAAATAACCTTCACATTTGATGTAAAGATAAACTTTTGATATTACATATTTTCTTGTAAACTTAACCATTAAGTTAATTACTTTTAATACATTAATTGTTGATTATTCTCAAGAGATGATATTAGTCAAAGGAATCTTTTTAATTTCTCTTCAACCATAAATTACTGGTGTGAAGAAACAAAGCTACCACGTGTCACTATTATACAAAGCCAAGTGTCGCAACAAGAGGATTTCGCAGTAACTTATACACACACACACACACATGTGTATATATATATAGAAAGACATTTATATTGAAACAATTTTATTAAAGAAAAGTGATTTTAACATTTAGTTTGTTGCATTTGTATTTTTACCCGAATCTCCATCCCAATTTGTCCCGAAAATCCAATTTGGTACTGGTTTTGTCCTATTAGAACCAAGACCCGAACCGAGATCTGAATATCCGTCCTAATCAAGACCTGAATATCCATCCCAACTTGTCCCGAAATTTCATGACAAGTCGGGACGAATATTTTGGAGTTCCGAGTCGACACCGGTACCGAAGATTTGGAAGAATCGAATATTCGTGACGGTTCTGGAGATATCAAAATCCCTGAATCGACCTGAACCATGAGTACCCCTAAAAGTAGTATCAAAAGTTCACGTGTCATTTTAGATAAAGTGGGGCATTGACTTACATGAACTTTCTACCAACCACAAATGTCAAAATGTTGATTCTCATTTTCTATCAAGTTCTGCATCTCGTAAATTGTCATCTTATTGTAGGTGGTAGATGATCTTTTTTTACGCTTCATAATTCCCCATAGATTAAATACTAATGAAATCGAAGAGGTAGATTTTCGTAGTGGTTGAAATTGACTGCTAGATGATGATGAAGCTGCCTACTTAAAGTAACAGAACCAGAACAAGAAGATTCAAACTCGTACAAATTATACATGTCAGATAGAGTTTTAGCCGTTTTATCTTTTATATCTTTTATCATACATTGCCTAAGTGTTTGAGATTTATCAAAATCTAATGTTTCATATAAATATTCAATAATATTATGAAATCCAACTGTTTTTACTTGAAGATCCATACACAGTGCCATACAATATAAAATAGGAATATCTTCATAATATTTTTTATATTTTTCAAATATTCTTCTCATAAAATAACCATATTGGAGATGATTCATATACTCACAAAAAATATGTGCTACCTTAGCAAGTATTGGAAGAATATGATTAGTAGTGGGATAATAAGATCCCGATAAAAGTTTAATTGCTTCTTTGAAAGTAAATAAAATTGTTGAAAGCACAATATAATTTTCAAAATGAATTTCAGTTAGTTGAAGCTGAAAATTGTTACTATTACAAAATTCAATAAGTTTATTTGAAAAGGAATAACACTTTCAAACATATCTAAAGTTGAATTCTATTTAGTTTTACAATCTAATTTAAATTTTTTAAAAGATACAACTTGTTCTCAGCATAAAACCTTAAAGTTTTGTTACCTAATTGGAGAAGTTTTAATAAATAAAATAACATTTTTAATTATATTAACAATACTATCAATATATTTATATCCTTCCTTAACACACAAATTAAGTATATGACAAACACACCTAGTATGAAATAAAAATATCATCTAACATAGGATTTATAGTATTTTTCAAAATTATTATGACAGAATCATTATTTGAAGCGTTATCTAAAGAAATAGAAATAATTTTATTTAAAATCATATATTCACGACATTTTGAATAATCATTCTAACAATATTAGTATCTACACGAGGATATTCAAATAATTTAAAATAAATAGTTCTTTTTTATACCAACCAATCATGATCTATCTAATGATATGTAATGCACAAATAAGACTTATTAGTAATTGCAGTTCAACCATCACAAGTAAGAGCAAATTTTTAATTATAAAAATCAAACAAAGCAATTAGATCCTCTTTCATTTCTTTATATATCTTTATTATATCATTTTTTAATGTTGTTCTAGAAATCCTTTTCCATGCAGATTGACAATTGTTTTGCATGTATTGTTCATAATGTGAATTTTCTGCAAAATTAAAAGGTAATTTAGTTTGAACAATCATTTTAGCAAATCAACTTCTATTTTTTTTATGATCGCATTGAAAATTACCAATAATTTGACCTCCTATAGTATATATTTGTTGTTGTTTAAGTAGTTTTTTTAACCAATCATTATGTGACCTTTTTATATGCCTAAGTAACGTTCCTGTCACTTCTCCCTTCTTATGTGCATATATCAGTCTACAAATTTTACATGTTGTCCTATCATTATCATTATTTTTTTAAAAAAGATTCCAAACCATAGATATTTTTACTTTAACTACAACTTCTGAAGTTTCACCATCATCCTTACCTATATTAGATTCATCAGGATTAATGGTTGGAATTGGTTATGATTGTAAAACACTAACGCTAGGCCTACTAGGGCCTTCATTTTCATTACCTATTTCATTATTTATTAAATTTAAGACTGGATCTATATTGAAATCAAAATATGCAGATGATTGTAATGAAGAAAATTAATAATATTGATTTGGATCCATTATTTTTAAACAAAAACAATCAATCAAAATTCAAATAAAAGTTCAAAAAATAAAATAAAGTATTATCAAATAATGAAATAAGAGAATTGAAAAATATAAATAATAAATTAATTTAAAAATTAAACAAATAAACAATTAAAAAAGCTAAAAAACAAGAATGTATGATTAAGAAACACTAACTAGTTGATGTCCAAAAACAACAACACTTTGTAGAGCTTTACTTCTTGTATCTACTATTCTGCCACTCAATAATCTTCCAAAATATGAAGACTTTCTTGAAGAATTGAAAAAATATATAAAAAAATAAATTCTATTCTAATACTTTTTGTGGGGGAAATGAAAAGATTTGAGAATTATGAAAGAAAAATGAATGAAAATAAGAGAGTTGGAGAAATTTGAAGAGAGTTAGAGAGTGTTTGGTGAGTTTTGGGGTGTATTTCTAGAGTTTTGGTGGTTAGGGGGAGAATATAACCGTTAGAGGTCTAAAAAAAAATATTGGCCGTTAGAGGGACCAAATTAGAAAGGAAAAAAGTAGAGAGTCATTGGTGTAACGTCTATCCAATGCAGGCCGGCCCAGGCCTTAGGACCAACCCTCCCCACAATGGCCGGTTAGGCTCTCAGGCCAAGCCCTACCCAACCCGACACGCAAGCCGAATCAACCCAATTATCAATACTAATTAAAACAGAAGCTCATCTAAAATCGAAATTCTGATTCTAACTTGAATTTGGAGTCAAAGGTCTCTACTCAAAAGTGGTATTAAGACAAAAAACCGAAAGTTTCTTTGAGTACTATTGTCTGCTCATCTCTGCATGTGTTCATACAAACAGGTACAATTGGTGGAACCTGGAAATTCTAATATTCTTTCCGTTAAGTAAAAAATTGGTTTTTCATTGAAGGTGTCGGTGAAGCAATAGGTCTTGGGTTCTGTTCATCATCATACAAGACTGGTATTACACTTTTACAAGTGCTATGCCTGTTACCCTTTTCACTTCTTTTATTTTGGAAAAACAAGATAAAGGATAAAAAAATAAAATAAAAATAAAAATAAAAGACAAAAGACAAAACCTAGGCCCATTACTATTTCTATTTTATATTGGCATTCAGGAATTTGTCAAAAATATTCTACGATCATCATCCAGGCCTGACTTTACTGTTATTTTATTTTTCACTTCATAACATCATGCATTCTTCAGCTAGCAGGTATTTAATGTGCAAAAATTAAGTACAAATTTCTTTTAAAAAACATACAAATTCATTTCTTAGTTATAAGAAAGAATGAGATTGTCCTTCAAGGCCAAAAAAGAAGCTTTATAATTTTCTTGGACTTGGAGTAGTTACCAGGAAGGATTACCAATAGAAAGGTCTCCAAGAAAAAAGTATACTGAAAGAAATCAGTAGAAAGGTTTCTAAGGACAAAATAAATGATAAATTGGTCTGTAGAAGACGCATCATCAGCGGTACAGTTTGTTGATTCATTATTTGTTCTTCGAGAGAGTGAAAGTCCTAACCTGATATCTTTGCTCAAATTAACACAACGTCAATACTAGAGAAATGGCTATACTGTGGTAGATTGTTGCAGACCAAAACTTAAACCTCACTTTTAATCCAAAATCTGCGTTCATTTGACTTACTCAGATGCACACATATTGCAATCTGCTGGAGCTGGCAGCCTATTCTTCAACTTTACTCACTCAACTTGCCTGTTTTATCAATGCACCCTTCTTAAATGGTTAATTTAATGTATACAGTAATGTTCTGCACCTAACTCAACCACATTCCACGATTTAATCACTTCCAGAAAAGCACTAGTTCTACCATTTCATCCTCTCCTCCAAAGAACAGCAGAGGGATGTTTTGCTGCTCGATGAGAAAGAATAATGAATAAAATGAACAATCTAGCAAACAAGGTATGTGAATCATCTGAATCAATAGATTTTCTCCAGAAGTGTAGTGTTGGCTAACTTAAGAAGTGATTTTCAGAAACTCCTATATCAGTATGCAAAGTACCAAGGCCCATCCAATTTATGGAAGAAATACTGATTCACAGGAAATGGAAAAATCTTGATGAACTACAATACTAGAAACAAAAATGTCCATCCCAGGCAGTGAGAATTTCTTCTCAAAATGGTATACTTCAACTCACCTAAATTTTCATGCAAAAGATGAAACTCAATCATTTTAAGTTTCAGTTGGAGTTCAAAGTACAGAATCCAAAGTTATGCATATAACATAACACACACACACACAAAAGACTTGGAACACTATCCCAAAAGATTTGGAACTTTAAATAAAATAATATTAAAAACAATGCCAGCTTCTTCTTCAATTTTTCAATAAGCCACTTTCTGTATTGAAGTTTCAAATAAATAATACAAAGAAATAATTAAATAAAATTACATGTACATCAAAACTTACCTGAAAAAGAAACACATTGCAGTGGCCAACAACTCAGGTCTTCTCCCATGATTTCAAGTGGAAGGCCTAAAGATTTGATATATTAGGATCATCAGCTGCCCATTGTTCCGACATTAAGTGCCCATGTTCTTGGCAAAAGTCCAAAACTCTGGTCAACATTGTGGCAGTGGGTTCAAATGGCATCTTTTTCATGAAAGCCTCAAGTTGATCCATAAGTCCATACCGACCATAGAGCTCAATCATTGACTGATAATGCTCCAGTCTGGGGATTATATAATACTTAGAACTCATTGAATCAAAATACTGCCTGCCCAACTTGATGCAACCTTCAGAAATGCAAGAAAGAAGGAGGCCTTGAAAAGTGACATGGTCTGGTCTAACACCTTCCTTCACCATCAACTCAAACAATTCAAGTACTTCCACCGACCTTCTATTATGAACACATCCCAATATCATAGAGTTCCAGAGAATAACATCTGATGAATTTGCCTCTCTAAAAATTCTAAGAGCATAATTAATACAACGGCATTTGGAATACATATCTACTAAAGCTCCAATAATTACAGTGTCCATCAGATAACTCTTTCTAATCATAAATGCGTGAATTTGTTTACCTGGTCCAATTGCAAATATATTTGCACAAGCAGCCAAGAGGGTCGCAAAAGTATAGCTGCTGGGAATTGTATCCTCTAGCATCTCCCAGAAAAACTCCATGGCTTGTTCACTCAACCTATGCCGGGTATGGCTAGTCAAGAGAGCATTCCAAGAAACCTCATTCCTCAGATGACTCATTTGGAGAAACCAATCTCTAGAATATTTCATATTACCACATTTACCATACATATCAAGAAGTGCATTCGCAACAAATAAATTGGAGAAGAAACCACGCCGGTAGGCATATCCATGGATTTGTTTCCCATATTCAACATTTGAGAGAGCGGAACATGCATTCAGTATTAATCCAAGAGTTACATTATCAAGTTCTCTGGTCTCTTTGCACATCAAAACAATAAAATCCATAGCTTCATCCCACTGCGAGATGCGAGTATAGCCAGCCAACATCGCATTCCATGAAACAATGTTCCTTTCTGGCATCTCATTGAAAAGCTTCCTCCCATCCCTGATTTTCCCACTTCTTGCATAACCAAACACCATGGAAGTCCAATTAATTAGATTTTTAGAAGAAGGCAGGTCAAAAATCAGAGAAGCACTTCGCATATCTCCACATTTCGCGTACATGTTGATAAGAGAGCTTAATACAATCTCATCCGCTGCAAAATTAATCTTGATAGTGTATCCATGAAGTTGACCTCCCTGTTTAAGTCCTCCCATAGTGGAACAAGCAACAAGAGCATTGGAAACTGTAAAAGTCAATGGCCTCAGATCGGTCCTAACCATCTTGCAGAACATCAAAACTGCTTCCTTTCCCTCATTGATCTCCAGATACCTTCTAACAATTACATTCCATGAAACTTCATTCGGATTCTCAATCTCATCAAACATCCTCCTTGCATCCCTCATCACCTGGCATTTTCCATAAACATCCACTAACGAACTCTCCAGTATCACATTCCCAGAGAAACCATACTTAATAACAAGTCCATGCACCTGCCTTGACAACCAAAGTGCCAAAAATGAAGAACAAGAACCAAGAACACTGGCAAAGGTGACCTCACTCGAGTATAGCCCAGAACTATTCATAGAATGAAACAACCCTAAAGCTTTCTCAGGGCACCCATTTTGCGAATATGCAGTAATCATTGCATTCCACGAGCCTCCATCTCTTTGAGGCATTTCATCAAACAGCTCCCTTGCATCAGCCAAGCATCCACACTTTCCATAAGCTTCAATCGCTCTGTTGAGCAAAAATATCGGTGGTTTCGGAGTAAAGCTGATTAGATGCGATTCCACCTTCCGGGCTTCTACAATGGCTTTGTTAGAGGCACAAATTTGAAACAGCTGAGCGTACAGTAAGAAGTCAAAGGCAACTGGCGAAGAAAAGAGAATCGATACCGCTTTTGTTAACCTGCCAAAGCGGAGGTGATTGAGGATTACGGTTGTTAAACCCTTAGCCTTAGTGGGTTGCGGCTGTTCGTCGTGGTGGCTGGAGGTGGAAGAGGTGGCGCTGCGGATGATGTGGTGGATGAAAGATGCTGCATTCATCAATAAAGCCCCAGAACTTTAGCACGCAATTTAATACAAAAGACTTGTTTCCTTCGTTCGCGGAGTGTATAGCAATGCATGTCATAAGAGGGCAAGAACAATATTTGGTTCGTTCAGTTTCTTCAGGAATTCCCAGCGCCGTCTAAAAAAAATCTGTTGGCTGGAGGGATTGCCATCCATCAGAGAGGTCGGAATACTTTCTATTGCTGAAACCTCCATCCAATAATGTCCATGGTTTTTACAATAAGGCAAGGGTGACGTGGGTACAGTTATAAGAGATTTCATTATTTTGCTCGACTCATGCACTGAGTCTTGAACTTGCGGAATTGATTGCCATTCTCAAAGGTTGAGCTACTAATCTACAAATGAGGAAGCAATGCCATAGAATCTAGTTTTCTTTCACTGGTGAATAGCATTAACTCTGATATGGAGAATATGAATCCTTGATAATTTTATTTACTCGTATTTTTGTGGGGGTGAAAGAGTGCGGCTTCTATCTTGTCGTCGTTGGTTGGAGCTGTAATATTGCCGGACATCTTTTAGCTAGTTTCTATAGCTTCCTTTAGAAACCTGCAGTTTGGATTGAGAAAGCTCCACCTGACCTTGTACTTTGTCATTAAATCCCCGATACCATACCCTGGCATTATGTTATCTTTTCTGTTCAACCCGCAGATGCAGCTGAGACGAAATTTAGCATTACACTGTGATTGAGAAAGCTTTGCCAGATAGTATTGGCATGTCGGCATGGTGATTAAGGACAAATTGGGAATGTCACTGCGGCAAAGGCAGAAAGGGTTTTTATTTTTTGATGATATAGAAAGTGTTAAGCTGCTGGCTGTTGCTACTGAGTTAACAAAGGCCTGTGTGCAATTTTGTGGGGGAAAAAAGGAAAGCAAGAAGGGTTCCTTTTAGCTTGCTTCGAAGTTGAAGGAAGCATGGAACATCTTTTATCTGAGAGTTTGAATAGAAAGGAAGAAAAGCCATCTGAAATCCTGTTTTCCATGCTTTCAATATTTTCTCGTTTTTTTCCCCCCCATTTCGTAAGGCTGTGCTACTGACAATTATAGAGAAGAGAAGAGAGCAGGCGGTGTAGTGGTGGAGGACAGAATAAACCAAAGGCTAAGATACAACAAGCTTTTTCAATTTAGAAGAGGATTGGTTGCCATAGAAGTGGTGAAGGACAAGCCAAAATATTAAGACGAAACAAGTGTAACATCAAAGCTCTAAAACATCAAAGCTCTAAAAATAATCTTAGACAGAAGATGGTGATGATGGTGATGATGAAGCTGATGGGAGACCCTTGTAATTCTCCAACTTCCCAGTAGCTTAAACCATTAGAAGAAGAGTTGAAAAGTTGATTATTCAAATAATCCCCAAATGTCTTCCACCAACTCTAGTGCTGCTGCTGAAATTTGGTGATTAGATGCCTTCCCTACAAAGGAGAATCGAGAAGATGATGGGCATAATAAGTAGTTTGAAAAGTTCATTCACACAGGCGTTAGGCTGTGTTTCTCTCCAGCTTTGGAAAGTTTATAGGGGTTTGAATGGCCTGCAAGTCAATTCTTTTCTGTAAAATATCCCAAACGAAGAAACTTGTTAACAATTTCTCTCCTAATAAGTTCTTTTCTTTTGTTTTTCTTCTCCAAAACTAGCTCCGGTTGGATGGATATGGAGACAAAAGAAGAGATTTGAAAAGAGAAGTAGAATTTGCCGTCCATTTGAGAGTTAGTAAGTGCAAAGAAAAGAAATTGGAGGAAAGTTGGCTCTCAAAAGTCGCAACAGTTTTCTACAAGAAAGTGGAGTGAAAAGGAAAGAAACGTAAACCAACCCACTTTACCCTAGTATAATACCAATTTTCTCTTCAAATTTCCATTTAGCACGGGTTGTTCTTTCCTTTTTCTTTTCTTTTTTGCCTTTTTTTTTTCACCAACCACCCATTTTGGATTTTGAATGCGTAATAAGAAATTTCTGTTCATTAAAATGTTGAAAGATAACCATATATCTAGCCGTCTATTTTCTAAAGGTGTTTCATTCATCCAAAATGTAAGTCTCACACAGGAAGAAGGCCGCAGCATTCAAGAAGCAATCATATTAAGTACTAACACAACAGAAATTTTCTCAATAAGTTGAGAAACAAGCATATCAAGCTAGTTAAAGTACCATGAACATTCCTGATTACCATTAATACTTGTTTGTATGCCAACAAAGACATAGCACAATCTATTTAATCAACAAGGGAGGGATGCCAACTTGGACTTACAAATGAAATGGAAGACTGAAACTGCAGCACTTATGAATCATCAACATATAGAGGAGGCGCACTAGTTGAAAACATGATAGAGGCCAAACAGTTGACGAACTGATCTGTATGGGAAGAAACTTTTCTATCAGCTTGCTTGATGAATGTAAGAGAGGCTACGTGCTACTTGTCAGGAATGGTTGAACAATGTGCTAGCAAGAACACATTCCTATCTCTGAAGTCTTTCCCCTTGACTGTCATCGAGAAAGGAATGACTTGAACATGAAGGTGAATTCAGAATCAGGCAACATCCGGATCTAGAGAAAAACATGACAGTATTCAAAGCTCAAAATATCACCAAATGCTTTTCCGATATTTCTGTATGGTCTTATTTTCACAGCTTTTCCTTACATTGAAATTAAATTCTTTTAAAGAAAAGAGCGAGTTATCCATATTATTGCATGAATAAAGAGATGCACAATACACGATCAACTTGTTATTAACAAATCTTAGATTGTGCAAAAGAATCTACATCTCTAAGATTGTTCAGTCACATACCTTCTCCCAGCTTCTTGTAGCATAAAAGCTCCAGATTAAGTATAACAAAATGAGCTCAGCCATGCTTACCTCAAACATGAGCTGAGAGCTTACCAAAACTACCCTTAAGAAGGTGTTTTATACCCCAATTCAGGAGTACGAATTAGGACATTGAACTCCTCATTTCTCATGTTTGTCCACCAAGCCTAGGGTGAGAAATCATGCATGCTGAATAGTGCCAAGATAGACAAATACAATCCAAATAAACCACAATTATGTCTCTTAGGTCATCTACTATATGGCAAAAGTATACAAAAACAAATCAAAGACAGGATGATTGGAAAACTATTAAGATAGAACATTAAAGCTAAAATATCAAGTATCCAAGATGAATGGAAAACTGTTGATCTTTTCGCATTATTCATCGCATCAAGTGTTTCTGTCACAATTTAATAGCATATACAATTCCATTTACAATATTAATCCAAACCAATACATCAAGTTCTAATCTCTTCTAGGCTAAACAATACAGTGTACAGCCACAGTGAACTACATTAGGAAGCATCATATGTCAATACTATTCTATCAACAACAAAAGGATAGCTGCATTCTCACTAGGAAGAATGGCTAGTCAAAGATTCATACTCTGCCATCAGTCCCCCACTCTTAGCATCAAGTATTTTCAACAATTCATGAGCCTTATTCTTCCCTTTTGCACTGCCATTAGCCCCAACGTCAGCCATTCCATCTAATGCCTCCATTCCCATTTCACTAATACTTTTAGCAACTTCCTCCCCCCCAAACTGCACCAAATTCAACAGTGAAGAAACCGCATTTTCCTTAGTCCTAATACTCGATCCAGTTGAACT
The DNA here is from genome assembly GCA_026120185.1 of Voacanga thouarsii. Taxonomy (NCBI): domain Eukaryota; kingdom Viridiplantae; phylum Streptophyta; class Magnoliopsida; order Gentianales; family Apocynaceae; genus Voacanga; species Voacanga thouarsii. The sequence goes on from JANUWF010001505.1 coordinate 125,178, forward strand.
ATCTAACAAATCAATCAAAACCCTTTCTCCAGAAACGTTCCTGAAGGCATCCCAACTCTCCTCACACCCCGCAATCTGCGCGATCACCGCTGTTGCATCCTCCACTACTCCAACCCTCACATCCTTACAAACCAAGGAAAACAGGACAGGCACCACCCCAAGCCCGATCAAGGCAGCCCGATTCAGCGGATAAAGTGACAGTCCGAACAATGCTTTAAGCCCATCTTTAATAGTCCTCGAAGCCGAATCGGGCCTTTTAACCATATCCACCAGCCCGAACAGTATATCCCTTTTATGCCCAATAATCGGGCGATAAGATTCCATCATTAATAGGCTATAAAGCGTACCTGCGGCGCACTGCTCCGCGAAAGGGGAAGTGGGGTTAAGGAGAACATGGGAGAGCGCGTCGAGAACACCTCGGGTGGACATGAGCTGATCCTTGGAAGAAATAGATAGATTATGAAGAGTGGCAGCGGCGTTTTCTTGAACAACTTGAGCCGGCGAATAAAGGGCCTCTGCCAAATACGGGATGGCGTCGGCGTCAGCTATTACCGGGCGGCTTTCTTGATCGTTCTTGGAGATCAATCGGAGCTCACAGAGGGCTTCCGTCCTGGTTTGTTCGGAAACGGAACCCAATTTTGTTACCAGAGTTTTGACTGCTCGTCTCTTTACCTCCATTTCTTCCCACAGATTTGATTTTCTCAGGTGGGTTTGGTCCGGGTGGTTTTGGTGAGTTGCTTCCAGGTTTTAAGTTATATATCTTTCTTTCAGGAAATTGGGTAAGCAGAAAGATGATATAAATAATGTTTTCGTTGACGTCGGTTTGTGCTGTTGTCTGTTTTTGGTAAATATTTTTTATTTTTGGTTAAAAGTTGGGCTGTGATTTATTTTGATTCGCCAATCAGGTTTTGACCTTTCTAGTAGATTGGTGACAATTGAAATTGATCTCTACGGTTGACGGCTCATCACATTAGTATTGAAACGTGGCCGCTTAATTAGCTCTTTTCGTGGGTCGAATTGGAGTGCGCGATTAAAATGAGTAGAACCATCTACTAATGTTAATTGGCTCGGGCTGAGCCATCGGGCTGGTCCATTTGGGCTTGAACTAGCACTGGGCAATTCCAGTATTATTCGGACCAATTCAAATCAACATTTCAATATCTTGACCCGTCTAAAGCGGGCGATAGCAATGTTTTTATAATCAAATCGGATATTCGAAAAATTTACTAATTTATGATTCAATGATCTAAGCGTAATTAAATTGTAATTGAGTCGATAATATTATAATTTAAAATTTAAAAAATAATTATTTTTAAAAATAAAATTGATCAATAATATAATGTAATTCAAGTTCATAAATGTATAAATAATGAAATTAGAAGAAAATGTGATATTTTCTCTACTATTATAACTATTTAGTCAATTTATGTAACTTATTTCTTTTCTATAAATATGTTATATTATTTATAAAAAAAAATAGTGCAACTCGATTCAACCAGTCATTTCAACGGTTCATCGGTTGAACCAATCGGTCTAAATCGATTTGAATAAAATAAAATATTTTTTTAAAAATTTGATTCACAAAGAAGGACTGAATCGATTTGAAGACCGAATCACAGTTCGACAGACCGATCGATCCGGTCCAATCCAAAAAACAATACTAGAGAGCCGTTAACTAACAATTTTTCATCTTTAATTAATAGTTACCAAGCCACCGATTAGAAATGATTATTTTTTATACGTCAATAACTAATTTGCCCTAGCCCTCCTAAGCTTTCAAAATCCTATAAAATATAAATATCCCTAATTTACATCATGTCTCTCCAAATTCATTCCCACCTCTATTTTCACTTATTCTTACTTTTACAACCTTCATTTCTCTATTTCTTTTGGAAAAAGTACTAAATTAGAATGTGTTGGGGCAAATATTTTTGAATTCTACAGGCAACTTTATCAAAATTTTATAAATAAAATAGTAGCTTGTTGAAATCTTAAAGAAACAAAATGCTCTTATTTCTTGGCTAGTTAATGTTTCATCATCTTTTATCCTTATTGCTAATCTTAATTAGTTGTTTATTTGTTTTTAAAATTTTATTTTATTTTAAATTAATTTACAAGATGTTGAGTTAATTAATTTTTTATTTTTAATTAATATTTTATTCTGTTTTATTTGAAATTTATTTTATTTTACTACTATTAATATCTCTAGTTTGTTAGTTTTATTTATATTTTTAATATTATTTGTTAATTTTATTTATTTTGTTCTTATTTAGTTTCTTAAAAATTTATAAAATTGGAACCTGATCATCATCATTCTTTACAATCATCAGCATACCTTAACTTTGATTTTTTTTTTTTTTTGAAGAAAATGTAAAGGTATATATATATGATAAAAAAATGTACAACGCAAAAAAAAACTAGTTAGGTCGACATATATATAAGTCAGTCATCTAACTAGTATTGGAGGCATACAACTCAAAAAGATTCAAAACATTAGAGTACAAAGTAAAAATGCCTCTGTACACATGTGTTTTAATCTTTTTGGCAATATCAGCTGGTTCGACATTGGTCCCTTCAAATATCTTTCTATTCCTAGCTCCCCAAATATAGTAGACAGTCACTAGTGCCGTTGCTTTAGACTTCGGCTGCCATCCAGTCCCACGGTAGTTGGTACGGAACCACTTGACACACGATGGAATAGATGATAAGTGTCTTCGGATCCCAACCCAGGCCTTAACTTCTGTCCAAATAGCAAATGTAACTGCACATCTAAAGAATAGATGCTCAGTTGTTTTTGGTTCATTTCGACAAAAAACACACATAGGGTCGTCTGTTTGGAATGGTAGCCTATCCTTAGTGCGCAACTTCCCACGGATGCCTAGCCAAAAGGTGAATGAGTGCTTTGGAGTTAAGCTTTGCTGCCAAAGCATTCTATTCCACGGTACCCTACTCCTCTGCTGTCTAAGATAGTCGTAAGCACACGCAGATAGTGGTCGCGTGCAAATCACCCAAGACTGCATACGATCCACTGCCGCCTCTGTTGTCCCTTCTCGAGTGATCAAAGACTCTCTGATGGAGAGCAACCGCTTAAACAAGGGGGAATGCTGCTTTGCCGGCTGCATTTCCCAGAACGAACGAGTGCCAATGTAATAATGATGGACCCATCTGATCCATAAGGTCTACTTCTCACTTTGAATGTCCCAGATTACTCTTGCTAGTAGAGCCCAGTTCCAAGTCATAGGGTCTCTCAGGCCCAGTCCCCCCTTATTCTTCAGTAGACAGACATCTGCCCAGGCCACCATGTTGTTCTTTGAGTTCCATAAAAATTCTCTCGCAATCCTATTAATCTTAGAGATTATAGCAGCAGGGGTAGGCATAATGCTGAGCCAAAAACACTCCACACCTTGGAGGACCGAATGAATGAGTTCCAGACGCCCCGCATAGGACAAAGCATTAGCAGTCCACCGGGCGATATGACCAGAAAGTTTGTCAATCAATGGCTGGTAGAATGCCGTTCTAACTTTGTCCGCAAAAATTGGGATACCCAAGTATCTAAAGGGAAAGGTGCCCACGGGGATCCCAACATCCATTGTGATACGCTCTACGTCCGGGGTAGGGAGACCTGCAAAGTAGAGATTTGATTTGTTTCGGTTAATTTCTAGACCCGCCACCTTGTCAAACTCATCTAGGCAGTTAAGAAGGGCGGTAATGGAGGGCTCATCCCCCCTAGAGAATAACATCAAATCATCGGCAAAAATCAGGTGCGTAACAGCCAAGGCCTCACATTTGGGATGATAGTTGAAATCCGTCCCAGTAGTAGCCACCTTGATTAACCTGGAGAGGTATTTCATACACAAAATAAATAGTAGGGGTGAGATAGGGTCACCCTGTCGAAGACCTTTCCCCCCAGCGAAAAAGCCATGCGTACTACCATTGATGGCTACTGAGAATGAGGTGGTAGTCACACACTGCATGGTCCATGAAACAAAGAGTGGTGGGAAGCCCAATTCAACTAGTAGATCTTCAAGAAAACCCCAGTCAACTGAGTCATAGGCCTTCCTCAAATCGATTTTGATCATACATCTAGGGGCACATCTCTTCCTGCCATATGATCGCACAAGCTCCTGAATAAGGAAAACATTATCTGCAAGGAATCTATCTTCCACAAAAGCTGCTTGTGCTTCACTAACAATACCCTTAAGCACACCTTTTAATCTGTCTGCAAGTACCTTTGAGATCACCTTGTAGATAACATTGCAACAAGATATGGATCTATAGTCACCTACCCCACTAACATGATCCGATTTTGGGATAAGCGTAATGATGGAGTGGTTAAGTTGCTTGAGGAGCTTTCCCGAAGAGAAGAACTCCAAGCATGCTACAACGAAATCCTGACCTACAATTCCCCAAGCTTTCTTATAAAAATACGCACCGTAGCCATCAGGGCCCGGTGCTTTGCAGTCCCCAATATCCCATAATGCGGTTTTAATTTCCATCTCAGTGACCACCTTAGTTAGATCATGCATCGATTCTGGCCGTAGCAAGGGACCTGCCCGGACAATATTTGGATCGAGTTTCTGGCATCCCGCCTTTGTGCCCAGTAATTCAGCAAAATAACCAACAAATTCATCAATTACCTCCCTATGGCTTGTGGTCATAGATCCATCTCTTTTGCGGACCGATGCAATGAAGTTTTTCTTCCTATTCCGCTTCACTACATTATGGAAAAACTTGGTTCCCCTATCATCATTAACCACATAATTATTCTTCGCAAGCTATCTGTACAGATGCAACTCAGCCTCACCGAGTCGCCATGCTTCCTTCCTTGTTTCGTTGAGTAAAAGTCTGGACTGCTCATTAGTGGGGTCGTTCAATAAGATTTTCTGGTATTCCTCCACCTTGTCGTTAGCTGCGCTCACTCTAGAAGATAGATGAGAAAATTCACGAGTGTGAAGCATTCGCAGTTTACCCTTAAGTGCCTTAAGATTCCAACAGAGGGCAAACTGTCTATATCCTATCACATCTCTGTCCCAAGAGGCAGTAACCATCTTCACGAAGTCCTTATGATCAACCCACATGTTGAAAAATTTGAAGCTCCGATTCTTAATGGGGGTGGATTGCAACAGGTTCCATAGGCCTATGGAATGATCCGAGGTGCATCCTAAGGGGAGGAACTCAGCAGTGGCCCGTAGAGAGGAAGAGAACCAGTGAGAGTTGCCCATAATTCTGTCCAGTTTTGACCACACCGTAGTGTTGGTCCAAGTAAAGAAAGACCTTGAGAAGGGCAAGTCCACAATATCGGCCTGCATGCAAAAATCAGAAAAATCCTTTATCTCATAGTTAGTCAAAGGGTTACCATACTTCTTCTCCCCAAGTTGTTTGTAGGTATTGAAATCTCCCATAAGAATCCAAGGTATGTCAAAAGTAGAGGAAAGGTGGATAAGGTGCGACCACAGTGCTCTTTGAGAAACCAAAGTGTTGAAAGCGTAGACAAAAGAGAACCAGAGGGCGGTGCTAGTAGCTTTGCATTTGACTCTGCAAGAAATCACCTGGGCATCAGCCGATTGTGCATCCACATCCACTGTGGCTGCATTCCAGATTATCAATATTCTCCCACCGTCATGCGCCATGAAGTTATCCACATAAGACCAGCCCGAAAATTGGTGTCGCATAACTTTAGTGAGGGTCTCTACTTTCAGTTTGGTTTCTAAGATGGCAAAAATATCAACATAATTCCTACTTATAAATTCCTTCACAGCATGGTGCTTGAGGGCTTTATGAAAGCCTCTCACGTTCCAACAGGCAATCTTTATATTGTATCACAAGGCACATCAGATGTGCCAAGTGTTTCATCATCACGAATGTGGTTGGCTCCATCCACTTCCTTTGTCGCCTGTATAATCGCAACGTCTTCCTTCCATGCAACGATTGCTGCCTTAGCAATGGCCGGCATAGCAGCAACGGCCTTTCTAACCGATTTGCTCCTCATCGCAATTTTCTTGGACCATATATCAGTTCCCTCAGCAGCAACCGCATGATCAGAAGCATGTGCCAAATCCGCCTGGTCCAGCTGGGGAACATTAGGCAAGGAGGTAGGCTTTGGGACTACTGGACCAGGTTGCTGTGCATGCATAGCAGGCTTGGTATACACCTCAGTTGCCTGGATTTGTATGGCATCTTTGTTAAAGGTCCGAACATTGCACTTGGGCTCCACCGGATTCGGTTGAGCCGGTCTTGCTGGAGAGGAGGTGGCCATTGCATTGGATGGGCCAGCTCGGGATGAGTATGGGTATTAAATCTTTAGAAGCTATAGGGAGACAAAAATTGGTATGATTTAAAAACTTTTTTTTATAAGGATGACGCTAAAGATTAGATAATGTGTATACTTTGTAAGGCCAAATATTTCCACAAGAAGAGAGATGGACAGGAACATTGGGTAGGGAGAGGGATAGAAATACGAGGTAGATACATAAAGAGAGTACATAAATATTAGGTAGATAATTTACTTAGACAACATCAAATTTAAGATATGTGATGTTAAAGTTGTAAGTAATTTTTGTTATGATCATAAAAGATGCAATGGCTAAATTTGTTGTAACTGCTAAATTACTTTTTAGTTTTCTCAAAAATGGACAATTTCGAAAGTTAATGCATATGGCTCTACATCTTGCGTACACTACAATAAAATTTTTTTATAGCTATACTTTTTTTACGTCATTAATTAAAATTGTCTCTATAATAATGGTATTTTCGATGTTTAAAATAAAATGTCGCCAAATAAAAAATATCGCGTCATTTTTAAATTTATGCGTCGGCATGTTATATTTTTTCCCCGGCATTAATGAAATGCGTCATAATATTAAAATAATTTCCGACACATTTTAAAAAAGTAACATTTAATTAAATAATATCAAATAATGATGACGCTTTTTGATATAAGTGTCATCTTATTCAAAATTATGGGGACGTTTCAAAATTAATTGTCCAATTTTAAAAGGAATTTTTTTGCCGACATTATTTAAAAGTGTCCCAATAATAACTTCTGATCGTTTAGAATAAAATGTCACCAAATAAAAAATATCGTGTCATTTTTTAATTTAAGCGTTGGCATGTTTTATATTTTTTTCGACATTAATGAAAGTAAGTCATAATATTAAAAAAAGTTTTTGATACTATTTAAAAAAGTAAAATTTAATTAAATAATATCAAATAACAACGACGTTTTTTGATATAAGTGTCGTTTCATTCAAAATTATAGGGACCCTTTAAAATTAATTGTCCAATTTTAAAAGGAATTTTTTTTGCTAACATTATTTAAAAGTGTCTCTATAATAATGATATTCCCATCATTCAGAATAAAATGTCGCCAAATAAAAAAATATCTCGTCATTTTTTAATTCAAGCATTGGCATGTCATATATTTTTTCGATATTAATGAAAATGTGTCGTAATATTAAAATAAAATTTTGATACTATTTTAAAAAGCAAAATTTTATTAAATAATATCAAATAACGATGGCTTTTTGATATTAGTGCCGTCTCTTTCAAAACTATAGGGGATGTTTTAAAATTAATTGTGCAATTTTAAAAATAATTTTTTTGCCGGCATTATTTACAAGAGTCCCTAGAATAATGATATTTTCGACGGTTAAAATAAAATATCAACAAATAAAAAATATCGCGTCATTTTTAATTAAAGTGTCAATATTTTATATATTTTTCTCTATATTAATGAAAATGCATTGTAATATTAAAAAAATATTTGACGCTCTTAATTCATAGATTTTGTAACTAATTTTTAAAGACAAAATGTTAATTTTCATTACTTATTTTTTAATGAAAAAGATAAATTAATATAATTTCTCTTACTAAGTCATCAATAGAATATTTAGGTACATCAATTTAATTTTTTAAATGTTAACAACCAACATTAATTATAATAAAATAAAAATTTGTACGTTTATTTTTGTATATTGTAAGTTTGGTATTTATAAATAATTATGAGCTTGTCCCTTTTAATTGCAAAAAAAAAAAAAAAAATTTAATTAAAAATTTCTTAGAGGCAAAATTGGTTTATTACTCGTAGCATATATTACTATGTTAACACCCTAACCCTCAATCTCCTTAATTTAATAATAGAAAGAAAAATTTTTGAATATACAATTTAATTAAAAAATTTCTGGCTAATTAGGAATTTTCAAATTAACCAATTTTAGTTTCAAGGAATATAAAAAAAGAAAAAATTACCAAGAACGACGTCGTCTCGTTCTTAGTCTTCCTTTTCAATCTCTGCTATTTCTTTTTCTCTAAGGAGTCCTTTTTCTCTACTTTTTCTCTGCCATTCTTCGTCCTTCTCTGTCGTTCTCCTTGTCAATCTATCCAAGTAAAAGCCACTTAATTACTTTCTTTCAGCGACATCTCTTCCCTCAATTCTTTCCAACCTTCCCCTCTCCATTGTACCCACTGAGCCGCAGAGCCGCCACTGTTGGAGTTTGTAGCCCCACCATCAAAGTTTGCAGCTGCCACTGTCGAAGTTTGCAACCACCGTCAGAGATAGGTTAACATGCCAAGATTCATACTAGTCTGAGGTTTTGCTCTCTTCTTCCCTTTCAAATAATATACATATAAATTATAGAAAATACTTCTCCATGAATTGTGTATATTTTGCAAGCTAGGGTTTTCAATTGGGTAAACTTTTTCTCAATTTTTATCTTTGCCAACTCTCGGTTACTATAAATCCAAGAGGGAAAGTGACAAATAGACAAATCACTAGTTTTCTAATTTTTGAGGCAACTATCCTGTCTTTTTTCTTGCCAATTTTGTATTATCACTTTCAATTCCACATGCTTTACCGTGGTAAATACTGCAGTAGTCCTTTTTTTCCCTTTTACAAAATAAAAGGATGTAATTATTGTTGGGGATATGCCCTAGAGTCAATTTGTACTTATACAATTGCCATTATATTTTATATAATAATATGAGGCTTTCCTTTCCATGAATAGTGAGTTTTGTTTTGTTGGTCATCAAGTACGTGATTTGATAGTAAAACCCTACAATGAATACAATGACTATTCTAAAATTGTCCCTGATCGATTATTATTATTGGAATAATAATAAATTAAGATTAGTATGTTTGTGACTTGATGGCTATGTTTTACTGGCCATGGATATTTGTGATATCGAGTCAAGACATAAATAAATGTTAGAGAACATTGTATTGGACATGACCCACTGTGAGAGTACTTCATGGAATATGTCATAAGTACTTTCTAGCCATAATAATATTGAAAGTCCTTCGACCTAAATTCATCATAGTTTCTTACTTGATAAATTCTATATTTTGACATTGTCTAAAGTTGTCTTTAACCAGATAATAAATTAGACTACTGTTGGATATAGAATAAATCAAGGAGAGGAATATGATTGATTGTGAAGGAATTTATCCCTCTCAGTTATGGGAGAGATATCCATGGGCCCCTTGATAAGTTAGACTGTTAAAAATGCATGGCCGTGCTCAAATATATCAATCTAAGATATTGATATCATTTGTTTGAACAAGTCTACTATGAAATCAAGAAATAATTGATTAAGCTTAATAAGGATGACATGCTCCGTGCCTTATGCTTAATCTGGATATCGTGTGACAAAAGGACTAAATATAAAATTATGGTTTGGTTCAAAGAGATCACCGATCTTCATTTAACCTGGTAGTTATAATGTTTTGCTAGAAACCGCTTATAACTTGTGGGCCATTTAAATATGATTTAGGCACACTCGCCGTTGTTAAATGAACCTATAGGGTCACACAATAAGCGAACTTGTTAGGTTATTTTTCTCGTGACCAGGTTCGATGAATCTAGATGATATCCAGCATTATAAGAATCGACTCGGTAAAATAATTAGTTAAATTACCGAGATAATGGCAGGAATCTTATCATATCAGTTTTAATTTAATTTGAATTTAAATTAGAATATGATAAGATATTATTAGGGTTGGACTTTAAGAGGTTCGAGGGTTTTTAAGAAAACCTTAGCCGTCTTTTCAATAGTCCAATTTTTCGGTTGAGAACATTCGTGCCATTCTCTATCAGAAAGAAAAAAAAACCTCTCAAACCCTAGGAGCTAGCACTCCCCGGGTATCGAGTGAGTTCGCGGTGTGTATCCGATAGAGGACGTTCGCATACCTGCAGTGCCTCGGTGATTGTTCGGGTTGAACGTACAACAACGCAAACCGTAATCGAAGGATTTCGATTACAGCAACCAGAGGTAATTCTTAAAGCTTATATCTTCTTAATCGTTTACTTGGGTTCTCGGGAGGGATTCGTAGATGTTTTCCGCGTTTAGGAGTCCACGAATCCTAACAGTGGTATCAGGGCAACTTGCTAAACGATTAGGTTGATTCATCTGTATTAATCGTATTGTTGAATACATGTATAATATGTATATATGAATTTAACGGGTATGTATCAAGCATGTTCGCATGATTATGATTTTAGAATACTTAGCATGCAGACTGCCTGAATTAGGTTTAATGTGTGCATCTTAGTCGCATGATCAGACCAGATTAGTTGCAGATTGTCTGTAAATTGGTCTGTTTTAATATGATATGGTATCGTAAGCATGCTATCCGTCGTTCTATATTTGCGAATTGCTTTTATTAATCGGACATGATAATATGTTATCTGTATAAATATGATTAAAAGAACGCATATTGTCTGTAATATGAATTTTCACGGCGATGGTTATTAAGGGGTCCGAACATTAATTTGATTAATTTTCGGAAATCGGAAGACAAAATCTCATTCAATGAGAGTAGAAAAAATCTTTTTTCCTTTCGGGGGCGCTGCCCCTGGAGACCCCGCAAGGGACGCTGCCCCCTTGACCCCCACCCGCTGACCGGCCAGCGGGACCTCCGCCAGGGGTGCTGCCCCTTGACCCCGCCAGGGGCGTTGCCCCTTGGAACCCCAACTAACTGTTCGTTGTGTGTTATTCGTCAATGTTTTTTATTGTAGTTGTGGATTATTTTGAATAGTGCATAGCATGGCCCGTTTAATCCCAATGTGATTGGCTGGTTACATTATGATTGTTTTAAGTTGTAATTTTTTAAATACGGTATGCGTGTCGTTATCCATTGTTGTAAAATTGTACTGCTTTCCTAGAATAGGAATTATTTTAATTTTACTATCCAATGTAAAAGAAGACGGCAGCCGACATTTATAACCAAGGAGGAGTATGCTCAAGGCATTAGAGAATGCTTAAGGAGTTCATATACCTAGATTGACCACCTTGATCTTCACTTTGCTCGTGATGATCAACATAGGTTATGGGCCATGCTATGTCACTTTTATTTATGTCTTGCATGCATATTTGATATGTTTATTTTCTGCTTACTACAATCCAATCAAATTTTTTTTTAGGAAAAAAAAAAATTTGAGTGTTAAATGCCTTCCAAAATCAAACACTTGTTATTACTTGGATCATCATATGGTCATTCCTACCAAAGTAGGATGCTTTTGATTATCTGAGTGAGATAAGATGGAAAATAGTTTTCCATATGTTTGATATGGTTTGACTTAACTGGGCTATCAAAATGGTTTTGGGCCTAGGGCATTTTATGAGATATTTTTAGCCGGGACATTTGATGTCTATCTCATTTAAAATTAGAATTTTATTTAATTATAAGATTAAAGCCAAAGCTTACTTATGATTAAAACAAAATCTGTTTCCCCACTGCGAAACATCAAAATGCTGAAGTTTCAAAAAGTTTAAATGCTTTTAGTGGGAGTTTTTCGTTAGAGTCTCAAAAATTAATTACTTTGCATATTTTTGTATGTAGATAATGGCAACAAACAGCTTGGAATAATTCATTGCGATCTCGTGCTTGAGAAAGACAAGCTTAGTGGGACTAACTTTCTTGATTGGGCACGAAACTTAAGAATTGTTCTTAAGCAAGAAAAAAGGCTCTATGTTCTTGAAAATCCTATTCCCCCGCTCCAGCAAATAACGCCTCAAAAGCTGAAAAAGATGCTTATAGTAAGCACAAAGATGACTCCAACGATGTTACTTGCCTCATGCTAGCAACCATGAACTCGAACTTCAAAAACAGCTTGAAGAAGCAGAGGCATATGACATGATTGTGCATCTCAAGGAAATGTTCCAAGAGCAAGCACGACAAGAGAGATTTGAAACTCACAAGGCGTTAAATGCATGTAAGATGGTTTCCGGCACCTCGGTAAGTGCTCATGTCCTTAAAATGAAGGGCTATCTAGATCATCTTGATAAGCTTGGTGCTCCCGTTAATCATGACATGGCCACGGATTTGATCTTGGGCTCTTTACTCGCCGAGTATGACCAGTTTGTCATGAATTTTAACATGCATAATATGGAGAAATCCATTACCGAATTGCATGGGATGCTAAAACAAGCTGAACCGAACATTAAGAAGAATACTCCTAGTGTTCTAATGGTTCAAAAAGGGAAAGGCAAAAAGAACAACCAAAAGGGCAAGGTCATGGCTAGTAAGGGTAAGGACAAGGCAAAGTCCAAGTTCAAGCCCAAACCTAAGGCCAAGACACCAAAGGAGGGAGCTTGCCACCATTGTGGAGAACAAGGACATTGGTTAAGAAATTGCAAGCTCTATTTGGAAGCAAAGAAAAAGAAGGACAAGTGAGACCGCCGCTTCGGTATTTATGTTATTGAAATTAATTTATCTACTTCCGATTCATGGGTATTGGATACCGGTTGTGGATCTCACATTTGTGTAAATGTGCAGTGGTCTAAAAAGGAGTAGAGCCTTGGCAAAAGGCGAGGTGGACCTACGAGTTGCGAATGGAGCAAAAGTTGCCGCAAGTAGTCGTAGGAACTTTTGAATTAATTTTGCCCAAATGGGCTTGTTTTAGAACCGAACAATTGTTTTTATGTTCCCGCTATGAGTAGGAATATTATTTCAGTTTCTTGTTTGGATTTAGAAGGTTTTGAATTTGTTATTAGGAATAACATTTGCTCCATTAATAAAAACGGCATTTTTTATGGAGATGCTTCATTATCGAATGGGCTTTATATTCTAAATCTTCGTGGATCTTCGTACATGTCTATCTATAATATAAATACTAAGAGATTGAAATCCAATGATTTAAATCGTACTTACTTCGGCATTGTCGTTTGGGCCATATAAATGAGAAACGCATAACAAAGCTTCATAATGATGGGCTTCTAAAATCGTTTGATTTAGAATCTTACGTAACATGTGATTCTTGTTTATTAGGCAAAATGACTAAAGCGCCTTTCAAGAGACAAAATGAAAGGGCAACCGATTTATTGGGCCTAATACATACCGATGTATGTGGACCAATGAATTCACTCGCTAGAGGAGGATTTCAGCATTTCATTACATTTACAGATGATTTCAAGCAGATATGGCTACCCGTATCCGATGAAACACAAATCTGAATCGTTCCGTAAATTCAAAGAATTTCAAAATGAAGTACAAAATCAACTTGGCAAAAGTATCAAAACACTTCGATCGGATCGAGGTGGTGAATACTTAAGCCACGAGTTTGACGAGCATCTTAAAAATTGTGGAATTATTTCCCAATTAACTCCACCAGGAACACCTCAATGGAATGGTGTATCCGAACGGAGAAATCGGACTTTATTAGATATGGTTCGATCAATGATGAGTCAAACCGATCTTCCAATCTCCTTTTGGGGTTATGCCCTGGAGACTCGCCGCATTCATACTAAATCGAGTTCCATCTAAATCGGTTCGTAAAACGCCATATGAGATATGGACTCGGGAGACAACCTAGTTTGTTATTTCTGAAGATTTGGGGTTGTGAAGTTTATGTAAAGCGTTTATTATCTCGATAAACTTGCACCTAAATCCGATAAATGCATATTTGTGGGGTATCCTAAAGAAACTAAAGGATATCAATTTTATCTCCCAAAAGAAAATAGAGTAATTGTTGCTCGAAATGGATTCTTTCTTGAAAAGGAATTTATTTCCAAAAGAATCAGTGGGAGTAAAATACATCTTGATGAGATTCAAGGACCACAGCTTAGTGCCTCGAACCTCATCAAGATGAGATTCAAGAGCCACAATTAGTGCCCGAACCAAATAATGAATCTCGATTAGATGGCTCACAAGTCCAAGATGAGCCTACATCTATAGAACAAGGACCTCGAAGATCCGATAGGGTTCGTCAACAACCCGAGAGATATGGATTTCTCATCACCGACGATCACAATGTGGAGCTTATGGTTAATGATGAGCCCACTTCCTATCAAGAAGCCATTAAGAGTTCTCGACTCTAGAAAATGGTTAGAGGCTATGAAGTCCGAGATGCAATCCATGTATGATAACCAAGTTTGGACTTTGGTTAACCCACCTAAAGGTTCAAAAACCATTGGGTGTAAGTGGGTTTTCAAAAAGAAAACAGACATGGAGGGAAATGTGCATACTTACAAAGCACGACCGGTAGCAAAAGGTTATAGACAAACTCATGGTATAGACTATGATGAAACCTTTTCACCAGCTTGTAATGCTTAAATCTATCGAATTCTTCTTGCCATAGCAAGCATATTATGACTATGAAATTTGGCAAATGGATGTCAAAACCGCGTTTCTTAATGGAAACTTACTCGAAGATGTGTACATGACACAACCCGAGGGTTTTGATGATCCTTTGAATTCTAATAAAGTGTGCAAGCTTCAAAGATCCATTTATGGATTGAAGCAAGCATCTCGAAGCTGGAATCTTCGTTTTGATGAAGCAATTAAAGAATTTAACTTTATCAAAAATGAAGATGAGCCTTGTGTCTATAAGAAAACAAGTGGGAATGCAATAGTCTTTTTGGTACTTTATGTTGATGATATCTTACTCATTGGAAACGACATCCCAACTCTACAAAGTGTAAAGACATGGTTGGGAAATTGTTTCTCAATGAAAGACTTAGGTGAAGCTGCCTATATTCTAGGTATAAGGATCTATAGAGATAGATCTAGAAAGCTAATTGGACTAAGTCAAAGTGCATACATTGACAAGGTACCGAAAAGGTTCAAGATGCAAGACTCTAAGAGAGGATTCTTGCCAATGTCACATGGCATTAAGCTCAAAGAAACTCAAAGTCCTTCTACGAAGGATGAAGAAGAGCGCATGAACAAGATACCATACGCTTCCGCTATAGGGTCTATCATGTATGCCATGTTATGTACTCGACCCGATGTATCATATGCATTGAGCATGACAAGCAGTGTTCCAACCAAATCCCGGAGAGGCACACTCGGATCGTCGTCAAGAACATACTAAAGTACTTAAGAAGAACTAAAGATATGTTCTTAGTTTATGGAGGACAAGAAGGCGAGCTAGTTGTAAATGGTTACACCGATGCTAGTTTTCAATCCGACATAGATGATTATAGATCGCAATCAGTGTTTTCTATTTTGTTTGAATGGAGGTGTCGTAAGTCGGAAAAGTTCAAAGCAAGACACCGTGGCCGATTCTACTACGTAAGCCGAGTATGTAGCCGCCTCACCTGCAGCTAAAGAAGCAGCTTTGGATTAAAAAGTTCATTACGTAACTAGATGTAGTTCCTAGTATTGTGAACCCAGTGGATCTCTATTGTGACAACAATGGAGCCATTGCACAAGCTAAGGAACCAAGATCACATCAGCGATCCAAACATATACTTAGACGTTTTCATCTCATTCGAGAAATTGTTGATAGAGGAGATGTCAATGTATGCAAGGTGCCAACCGATGACAATGTTGCAGATCCACCGACAAAGCCTCTCCCATCGTCTAAACATGATAGTCATACCGTAACAATGGGATTACGGCTTATGCCAAATTGGTCTTAGTGCAAGTGGGAGACTCGTTGGGGATATGCCCTAGAGTCAATTTGTACTTATACAATTGTCATTATGTTTTATATAATAATATGAGGCTTTCCTTTCCATGAATAGTGAGTTTTGTTTTGTTGGTCATCAAGTACGTGACTTGATAGTAAAACCCTACAATGAATACAATGACTATTCTAAAACTGTCCTCGATCGATTATTATTATTGGAATAATAATAAATTAAGATTAGTATGTTTGTGACTTGATGGCTATGTTTTACTCGGCCATGGATATTTGTGATATCGAGTCAAGACATAAATAAATGTTAGAGAACATTGTATTGGACATGACCCACTCGTGAGAGTACTTCATGGAATATGTCATAAGTACTTTCTAGCCATAATAATATTGAAAGTCCTTCGACCTAAATTCATCATAGTTTCTTACTTGATAAATTCTATATTTTGACATTGTCTAAAGTTGTCTTTAACCGGATAATAAATTAGACTACTCGTTGGATATAGAATAAATCAAGGAGAGGAATATGATTGATTGTGAAGGAATTTGTCCCTCTCAGCTATGGGAGAGATATCCATGGGCCCCTTGATAAGTTAGACTCGTTAAAAATGCATGGCCGTGCTCAAATATATCAATCTAAGATATTGATATCATTTGTTTGAACAGATCTACTATGAAATCAAGAAATAATTGATTAAGCTTAATAAGGATGACATGCTCCGTGCCTTATGCTTAATCTGGATATCGTGTGACAAAATGACTAAATATAAAATTATGGTTTGGTTCAAAGAGATCACCGATCTTCATTTAACCTGGATAGTTATAATGTTTTGCTAGAAACCGCTTATAACTTGTGGGCCATTTAAATATAATTTAGGCACATCGCGATGTTAAATGAACCTATAGGGTCACACAATAAGCGAACTTGTTAGGTTATTTTTCCGTGACCAAGTTCGATGAATCTGGATGATATCCAGTATTATAAGAATCGACTCGGTAAAATAATTAGTTAAATTACCGAGATAATGGCGTAATCTTATCATATCGGCTTTAATTTAATTTGAATTTAAATTAGAATATGATAAGATATTATTAGGGTTGAACTCTAAGAGGGTCGAGGGTTTTTAAGAAAACCCTAGCCGTCTTTTCAATAGTCCAATTTTTTGGTTGAGAACATTCGTGCCATTCTCTACCAGAAAGAAAAAAAAAAACCTCTCAAACCCTAGGCGCTAGCACTCCCCGGGTATCGAGTGAGTTCGCGGTGTGTATCCGATAGAGGACGTTCGCATACTGCAGCGTCTGGTGATTGTTCGGGTTGAACGTACAACAACGCAACCAGAATTGAAGGATTTCGATTATAGCAACCAGAGGTAATTCTTAAAGCTTAGATCTTCTTAATCGTTTACTTGGGTCATCGGGAGGGATTCGTAGATGTTTTCCGCGTTTAGGAGTCCACGAATCCTAACAATTATTACTACAAATGAAATAGGATTTTGGTGTTATTTTTTTAAAATTGAATTTATGTGTAGGTAGTCATGGCATGTTTGTTTCATAAGGTTGAAATAGGATTCATGTTTTTTGCTGCCAGATATATTGACCAGTTCTCTAGATGACTATATGTTGAATACAAGAAGAGTGGGATCGATGTGCAGTGCCAGGTCTGTAGTCCAGTTCTATTCTTGTTTAGTGACTATTTATACTAGTAATTGTAGTCTTCTTTGTTGTAAGCTGGAGATACATCAATCTCAACATAATAAAAATGCTTAGATCATAAGAATGTTTGTTCAGGAATGATCTGTTTTCTGAACTGGATTATTTTCCCTAGTAACAATCAGGTTCTAGCCCACTGGCTAAGTACCTTAATCTAATTTGTTTCCTTGTTCTTTTTGTGTTGTATCTAAATCTCTTACCTTATTACCAGTTTTGCATTTTTGCTCTAGGAAGGACTATTTCTTTGGCAAATTTGATTGCACCTTACTTCTTCACTCTCATAAATACAGTGCAAGCTCTCACCACCTTAATTTGCTTTATTTCAAAGTGAGACTTGGGGGGAGGGGGGAGGGGGGGATCCACTCTGTCAAACAAGTAGAATTTCTGTACAGGAAAATCTTTGAGACCTAATACTAACACCTTTTGACTACTTTTCTCTATATTACATTTGATGGTCTATTTACTTTTACAAGTAATAACTTTGTTCAATGTTTTTGAGCTACTGGTTAGTTTCAAGCTAGTGTATGAAATAGCTTAGTTCTACACAAATTCCTATGTAGTTTTTTTAGTTTTTATCTCTTATTTTATTAGTCTTATTACTAAGGTGGTGTTCTTAGTAAATCCTGGGGACAGTTGTAATAAGTCCATTTACTAAGAATCATGTTTATGTGCAGAATTTGCAGCTGGTTTGCCCTATGAATAGGTTCTCTTGGTGTTTTCACTTGGTTGATCTCTTTACTGGTTTCTAACTAGCATGATAGACATTGGAATGGATTTCACTTTGAACCCTTTATGCTTTGCCTCTTCGGCATTTTTCACTTGAACTTTTAGCTTCCCCTGTTCTGCACTTGATTCTTGACCTTGTTAGAAGTTGATACAGAAGTTGACCATTAACATTCAAAGTACTAATTAGGTCAACAAGAGATCGTGCGATGGAGTGGAGTATGGAAAGTAACAAGATACGACAAGAAGGAAGCCTCATTACATGGTAAACAGGAGTGAAATATTGGTGAAGCGATACATATACAGTGGTGATTCATCTATTCATATGGATGTATCTGCTAGATCTTGACTGTGATTTTCTGGTCCGTTTTCCATAAACTAAAATTTTTATTGACTAGGAAAATGAAAGGTTAAAACTTGAAAAGGGCATATTCTTTTATTAAAATTAAAACAGTAAAATAGGCACTAACGATCACTAAAGAGACTAAGAGGAAAGCCACAGTTTGTAGCAAATTCCCAATTCCTAAATGACTTATACATCTTTCCAACTAGTTACATAGTACGTGATATGAAATAATCTTATCCAGTGCATGTATATCATTGGTAACTGATCTTGAATGCTATAGCTCTTGGTATGGTTGTTTTACCAATTAGTGTATTTTTATATTCATCCTATAGTTTTTTATACTACAAAACTACATCAAGAAGTATGATAATAACATGAAGTTACAAAAGGCTTCTTTTAACCATTGATGTTCTTCCCACTACTCTAGCAATTGACATCTCTGCCTCTGTGATGTGCTAATCTTTAGTGCTTAGAATACTTTATCAATCATTGTTAATCAAACTTGTTTGACAAGATTTGCAAAGAAAGTCATGCAAGACTCTTTTCCATTTTTTTAGTTTTACTATGAGTTGCCACCTTATGTGGTTGGGGGGAGGGGGGTTGCTGCTTACTTTTTTATTATTTTTAATTTTTTTTATAAAAGTATTAGTAAAAGACCACAGGAGTTTCTGAGGCATATAGATGCCTTTAAATTATATCAATTGCATATATAAAACATTGTCTTCTCAAACGTGTGGATTTAAGCTAGACATATAATCTGGGTAGCTTTCTGATCTTTGTACATAACTGGCTCCAAGGGAACTATTGAAAACTTAATATAGTAATACTGACCTATAGATTTAAGCATCAAAATGTTATTTATTTTATTTTTATTGAACTCCCATCATGCTTTCTTTTCTTTAATTGCTAGCCAAATTTTATTGCGTGATCAAGATCTATTGGGATCACAAGCAGAAGTTTGCATATGTGTAATATGTTTCTATCCCTGCTTTTTGAATATTTGTAATATTTTCCAATGATATCTTCTATATGTAGTAGTTTCCTGACTCTTTAGAAATTTTATATATTTCTACGAAATATTTGGTGTGGAACCTCAAGAAAATATGTTAATTTAATTTTAATCATTTGAATTTTGCTTCCTATGTAGGATGAACTTTTGGGGTTATTCAATTGTCAATTTCTTTTCACCAATGGCAAGATATTCCATTACTGGTATTCAAAACTATGGCCTTGGTGGTATAAATGAATTCAAGTATCTTGTAAAAGAAGCACACGAATAGGGAATCGAGGTGACAATTTTCAACCTCTTCTTTGCTATTTTTTATTTTTTTCCTGTCGAATTTGTTCCCTTGGCATTATTTGTTACTCAAATTGAACAGGTGATCATGGATGTTGTTTTCAAAACATCATATCAGAAATTGATCAGGAGATCATTGTTTCTTACTTCATATTTTTTTGTCCTTTTTCCTTTTTAAATGTTTACCATTGTTTTCTTTATTTGATGTGCAGGGCTATTGGATTTTCCATTAACTTGCAAAAATATGAAGATTTTTTTTTTTTAGAGTTTGCCAAATGAAATTGAACATTTATATTTAGTCTAATTTATATTGTAGTCAGGGATTTGCCAAAATGCTTTTGAGTATGAGTATTTCAATTTTGTTTAATTTATACGATTTATTTAAATAAATATTATTCATTTTGTTTCAAAACTTTGATTGGTTTACAACTTTTATTGTACAATGTAAACAGAAATATTTGTTATAAGATTTAAAATAGGAAAAAAAATTTCAAATAATAAAATATAATAATTGTCAACTTTGGGACGCTTAAAAAACGTGAAACCAAAATTGGGACACTATTTATGTACTGTGACAAAAAGAGGGATGCACTCATAAGTAAGTGTAGCTATTTTAGGGACGCTTCACAAAATATGGTCATCAAAATTTGGAACACTATGATTGATTGCATGGTAAAAAAGGGGGCAAAATTATATTTATGGGTCGCTAATTTTTTGGACATTTATATAATAAAATATCGCTAATTTCGAGACGCTATAAATATAAAACGTAGCTAAAAAAGTAGAGAGAATCAAAATTTTATGTCATAAAATTTGGGACACTTTTAAAAAATGTCATTATGGTAACGACATTAGATAATCTAAGCGTAGTAAATTTAGATACGCTTATAAAAAAAGCGTTGGTAAATTTAAAGACGCTAATAAGAAAATTGTCAGTAAATTTAGAGATACTTATAAGGAAAGTGTCTGTAAATTTAGAAACGCTTATAAGAAAAGCGTCGGTAACTTAATTTACCGATGCAAAGTCTTGCGTCGTAAAATTCTTTGGCGACATCACTTCTTGCAACGCATGTGGAGACACTTATAATAGCGTCGGTAAATAATTTTACGACATAAATTAGTGTCCCAAAACAAATTTATTAGCATCCCTAAATGCTAAGTATGTTATAGTGGTATAGAAAGGTTTCTAAAACAACGTAAAGAAGTGATATAATAAGATTATACGGAGAGATAAGAGAATATAATTTTTTTTTATATTTAATTCTTGTGATTGGAAATTTGCTCTTATATAATATAGTTAGAAAGCATCTAAGGCAAGTTTTTTTTGTGTATTATATATCATTGAATTTATTTTGATTGGCTTCTAAAACAAAGAATTATTAATTTTAAATTATTTGAATATCCAAATTCAAGTAACAACATTGTTAGATTGATTACCCAGGCATGCCATGATTATAAAATTGAATAAAATTATGCGTATTTTTTTTTATAGTGCTAAGAATATTGAAACTTTCATGATAATTTAAAGAATACTATGGTGCTTATGTTAATTTTTACTTTGTTCTATAATAGATATGATGAATTTATAGTAATTGAAGATCTTTTTACTATAGTTAGAAATGTTATTTTACTTATTAAAACTTCTCCAATTATGTTACAATATTTTAAAATTTTATGTCATGAACAATGTATTTCTTTCAAAACATTTAGATTAGAAGTTAAAATTAAATAGAACTCAATACTTGGAATGTTATCAACTTATTGAAGTTTATGATAGTAACAATTTTTTGCTAAACTAGCCCGATTTTACTTTGATAATTTTATTATGATTTTATGATTTTATCCATTTCTAAAGAAGCAATCACATGTTTTTTAAGATTTTATTATCTTACTATTCATTATATCCTTTCTACACTTGTTAAAATAGCACGTGTTTTTAAAAAGTATTATGACCATGCTAGTTATGTTGAAATGATATTTAATATGATTTCAAAATTTAAAAAAATATTATAATGACATCTCTAATTTATATTGTATGGGATTATGTTTAAAAATTATCAAGTGAAAAATATTGGATTTCATCGTATTATTAAGTATATTTATAAAATATTAAATTTCAAAGAAAACACAGATAGGGTAAAATGCATTAAAAATTTAACTTCTAAAACTATGATTGAAATATATAATTTGTATGAATCTTTCAATTGTTCTAGTTCTAATCAAATCATTACTACAATGGGCAGAGAAAAAGGTTCATCTACTTGTCAGTCATGAAGATTCACCTCTTCGACTTCGTATCATCCCCTTGCAACCCTTGGAGTATTATAAAGAGGTAAAGAACATCAAATGCAAAATCTAATGAGATGAAAATTTACAAAATACAATCTATTTTTCACATGTAATTATTTAAGTTTATTAATATTTTAAGATATTATTATGTTTAAATTTGAATCATTATACTATTTTTAAAAGGTTAAGACTCCAGGTCTGCTCCTTATATAATTGTTTGTTATTAATAAAATAGATAGATGTCCAAGTCAAACCCTTCATTTCTTCATGTTTACTTATTTTTAAATAATTTTATTGTTTAAATTATAAAATAAAACAAAATTTTTGTAAAAAAATTCAAAATTTTACTTTTAAATGACAATTTGCCTTTGCAAGTTATTATACTTATTAAAAAATTTTAAACTAAAGTGAAAAAGTAAAAAAAGAAAAGGAAGGAAGCCTATAGACTAGCTCGCTAGGACTACAGGCTAGGCAATTCTTGGGGCTGGTCCATGCTCGACCTCTCTTAGCTGACCCTATTAGCTATGTTTAACAAGCCACTGGTAACACTCCACAATACATGAACCCAAAAAAGACAGGGACGTCGCCCTGTTCAATGGATCAAGGGTCTTTACAACTAGGTAAATGATAAACTAAAACATAAATAAATGAAATCTTATTACAAGGGAAAACATTATAAAACATAAATAAATGAAATCTTATTACAAGGGAAAACATTATCTATAGATCTTTCATTCTAAATAAAATACAACAATTCTTAGGACAAGAACAAAATCAAGAGAATAAGTACAACTATCTTCTATTAGTAGTACCCGACCTTGTCAGAGCTAGTAGAACTTGAAATATAGCATCGAAATGAGTGCGAAAAAAATTTCCCAGTAAGTTCTGTGTATGCTCTTGTTTTGTGTCAAAATAAATTTTATGAATACATTTTGAATTCATTTCTCAAAAGTTTATTTCAAGTCAAATATTTTTCCATAAACAACAGTGAGTGATGTTTATCATAGTCGAGATAAAATCACAATAGTACGTAACATACAACAACCACTCAAAAATAAATAGACTATGAAATCTTGCATCATAGCCGTGTTATAAAATCCTACATCATGGTAAACACTATAAAATCCTGCATCACAGTGAAGTAGGTGTTGGGGATATGCCCTAGAGTCAATTTTTACTTATACTATTGTCATTATATTTTATATAATAATATGAGGCTTTCCTTTTCATGAATAGTGCGTTTTGTTTTGTGGTCATCAAGTACGTGACTTGATAGTAAAACCCAACAATGAATACATGACTATTCTAAATCTATCCCTGATTGTTTCTTATTATTGGAACAATAATAAATTAAGAGTAATATGTTTGTGACTGGATGGCTATGTTTTACTGGTCATGGATATTTGTGATATCAAATCAAAACATAAATAAATGTTAGAGAACATTGTATTGGACATGACCCACTGTGAGAGTACTTCATGGAACATATCATTCTTGCCATAATAATAGTAAAAGTCCTTCGACCTAAATTCATCACAGTTTCCTACTTGATAAATTTTGTATTTTGACGTTGTCTAAAATTGTCATTAACTAGATAATAAATTAGACTACTGTTGAATATAGAATAAATCAATGAGAGGAATATGATTGATAGTGAAGGAATTTGTCCCTCTCAATTATGGTTGAGATATCTATGGGCCTCTTGATAAGTTAGACTGTTAAAATGCATGGCCGTGCTCAAATATATCAATCTGAGATATTGATATCATTTGTTTGAACAGTCTATTATGAAATCAAGAAATAATTGATTAAGCTTAATAAGGACAACATGCTCCGTGCCTTATGCTTAATCTGGATATCGTGTGACAAAGGGACTAAATGTAAAATTATGGTTTGGTTCAAAAAGATCACCGATCTTTATTTAACCTGGATAGTTATAATGTTTTGCTAGAAATTGCTTATAACTTGTGGGCCATTTAAATATGATTTAGGTACACTGCCAGTGCTAAATGAACCTATAGGGTCACACAATAAACGAACTTGTTAGGTTATTTTTCTGGTGACCAGATTTGATGAATCTGAAAATATGTCTAAGTTAATCGAACTTAGAAAATTTACCAGATACAATGAATTTGGAATTATGTCCACATTCGATGAATCTGGATGATGTCCAGATTATAAGAATCTGTCTCGGTAAATTAAGTTAGTTAAATTACCGAGATAATGACAGAATCTTATCATATCAGTTTTAATTTAATTTGAATTTAAATTAAAATACGATACGATATTATTGTGGTTGGACTCTAAGAGGTTCAGAGTGGGTTTTTAAGAAAACCCTAGCCGTCTTCTTGGGTGTGCCAATTTCTGTTGAGAATATTCGTGCCTCCATTGATCAGGAAAAAAACCTCTCAAACCCTAGGCGCTAGCACTCCCTGGGTAACGAGTGAGTTTGTGGTGTGTATCCGATAGAGGACGTTCGCATACTGCAGCGTCTGGTGATCGTTCGAGTTGCACGTACAGTGACAGAATCGGAATCGAAGGATATCGATTACACCAAACAGAGGTAATTCTATAAACCTACGATCTTTTTAATTGTTTACTTAGATCCTCGAAAGGGATTCGTGGATGTTTTCTGCGTTTAGGAGTCCACGAATCCTAACAGTAGGTATACAGCCCATTGGGTAAGATACTCCTCCATCTCTTACCCAAACTTACTGGATGTCTATCCTGGAATAATAGCCCACCTGGATTGTGGTGCTTACTTGGACTGGCTTGACCTACAAGAACTGTCATCTTTTCCGAATAGAACTCATATCTCAGAGGTGACCTCCTAGTGAGAGACTTGGCCCACTTTTCAAAGGTTAGTCCTAGTGGTCTACCCTAATTGAGTACTCAACATTTCATTTCATTACATCATTCAAGATCCAATCTCAATGTAAACATTTCCAACATTTTGGTCATGAAAGCATGGGTTCCAAATGAATTGTTGTAAATTGTTTCATAAATAAAAGATAATTTTCCATTTAAACCCTTGTTTGTATAGGAGTCTTTAATATAAAATAATCAAGCTTGCATTCTAAATAATTACAATATTGAGATAACATACATTTCACAATGTTTTGCAATTCAGAGCTTTAGTACCAAATATTTAATGTAAGGACTTACTTAGAATAAGCACAATTCAACTGCTTTGGTCTCTCTTTTTTATGGTACCCCTATCTAAAACCAAATAATATATCACCGTCACAATCTACCCCAAGTATGCTTAGAATCCTTGACCTATTAAGTTGACAAATAATAGTCTCCTTCATCTCATATTCATATCGAAAGGCCATCAAATTCATTCAACAACATAATTCACATATTTTGCGACCATACCACAACAAAGCATGCTCATAAATATATATGACATCATAATCCATCGTAACATAAGTTTATCTATTCATCAAAGAATTTTAAATCTAGTAAATTGTCACATAGCGGCATATAGGTCTCCTTTATCACATGCTCATAATTACAAAATCATCAAAAGATCATGAATTGCATAATCAACATTATATATGATCATTCTATTTTCAAGTCATGCTCAAATGCACTCAAAGATCACAATTTGTCTAACACATACATTAGGTCATGCATATAGGCCACATATAACATTAACTCAATCATCTGATTTGAACCATAGTGTAGGTAAAATTGCTAGCTTACCTCTCTTAGGATAATGGATCTATTAAAATCAAAAGGTGATTCTTTTGATAAACAAGTTGGATCAATTGAGAGAAGAGAAGATCTCTCTTAGATCTTCTAAGGTTTGCACATGATTGCAAGAAAAAAAGAAGAAGAAGAAGAAGAAATCAGCCCCCTTTGGTTTCGGTCTAAAGAGATAAGAAAAGAGAAAGAGATGAAGAATCTTGAAGAAGGAAGATTAATTTACCTTGAGGGGATTTGCTAAGAAGAAAGCTTTAAATATTTTTGAAGAGAAGAGACCGAGTGAAGCTGATTCTATGACCGAAAAGAAGTGAGAATGGAGAGGGGTCTTGCTTCGGTTTCTCATTTTTCTCTCGGTGTAAAGAAAAGATGTGTTCTTCGGCTGCTAGATTTTGAGTGTGTGTATATGGTTTCTGAATGGTAGCAGCATGTGTAAGTGTTTCAGTTTCATGCAAATTGCTATGATCGAGACTTTGGTTGTAGTTTGAGTTCTTGGTTGTGCATACGGGAATTTGTGTTGACCAACAATGGTGCCAAAGGTTGAGCGATGATAGTAATCTAATTAGGCTAGTATTTGTTGAAAATGGCAACTTTGGGAGTTAATAACTTTTAACTCATGATTAGTTAGCCTAAAATAATTAATGGGAGTTATTCTTGACATATTAGAGATTGTTTTGATTATGGTAGAAGCCATTTTCATAGTGGGAATCCATAATTAAATGTCATTAAAGTTAGGTGTTTAACTATTTGGGAACATGAGTCCCACATGAGAAAAATTGAGGAATGTGGAAGTCTTTATATACTAAAAGGCTTTTCTATAGACTTGATAGAAAAGCCCAAGGTAATGGGACTGCCACACGCGTGGGCCGCCCGACCCGGCTCAGGCTTGGCCCATTTTTTCACGGTCTTTTTTTTTTTTTTGGCCTAATTAACTCTAACTTGAAAAAGGAAAAGGAAACATTAAAATCTGATAAGAATTAGGGTCTCCTAATTCGAGATTAGGTTTTTTATTTTCCTTAGAGGTGAGATTAAAAGGAAAATAACAGAGCCGCCGCTAGGGTTCTAGTTTTTCTAGTTTTACTACCTTGAGAGAAAATTGTCTCTTTTGTTCTCCCTACCACAACCCATAGTTTTCTAATTGTAAGGGACCAGTGAACTGAGGAGATTTTTGAGGTGATCGCAGTTGGTGTGCATCAATGGCGATTTGAGACTGTCTTATCCTATAAGGAGAGTCGCTGTACCCATTGTACCGGAGTGGGGAGAATAATTTCTTGAAGGCAAATCAGTATTGAACTGGTGATTCGGTCAGCTTTTCTATCCGTCGCGTCATAGCTTGTGCAAATGAGTGCCGGTGCTGGGTACGTTCTGGCAGAACAGTGCTACTGTGTGCTTCTGTATTGCAAGCAAGTCTCTCAGGTCCATTACTAACTTATATGTTAATTTTGAATTCTGTCTAGTTACTTTACGCTTAGACTGTTTGGCCTTACCGGCTTTATTGATATTTGATAATTATATCTGTTAGAGCCCTAGTCGGGTATATGCGGTGCTTGTTCAATTCAGTTAAGTTGTCTGTCTGTACTCGTTGGTACACTGTATCTAACAGTTTTCAAGAAGTTATTGTGTGATTATCTATTTCTATGTAATGGTCAATTCGTCAGATACTGCTTCTGCTGCGTATAAGCCTTTGATTGACTTGAATGGTATGCTGGAAAATTTTGGTCCAGGGTAGAGTTTCAAGCGTTGGCAATAACACATAAAAATTTGGTTGACCATGAGGGGCTTATTATCAGCAATGCAGGTATATAAGCCCATACCAACTGATAAGCATCCTAGAGTAGTTGAGATTGCTACGTGGGATGAATGGAACAATGTAGGTAGAAGGGCAATACTGCCAGCATTGACAAATGCTCTCTTTGATGTCTAATGTTTTGAGTCATACACATCAAAGATACTATGGGATGAGTTGGATAGGAAATATAATATCGAGAATTAAGGTTTGGAAAGGTATTATATCTCCAAATTCCTGAAATTTTAGATGGTTGAGGGTAAGTCTGTGACTGAATAGACTTAAGAGTTATAATTGATTATTCACTCTCTTCATGAAGCGGATATAGAACTTCCTAAGAAATTCCAAGTGATGTCAGTGATAGAGAAATTTTCTAAGTCTTGGGAGGACTTTGGTATGTCTCTAAAAAACAAGACGGAGAAGATTTCTCTAAACGATATGATGAAATCAATATCCATTGAGAAGCAACATAGAAAGAATAGTCATATTGTACCTGTGAAGTCTAATGTCCATGTGGTGACTACTGGGAAGAAAAGCAATAATCAGAGGAATATGTGGGTTAATTCAAACTCTAAAAATATTAACAAAACAATAGGCAAGGCCAAGAAGAAATTGAAAACAAACAAACCTTGCTGGAATTGTGGTTGCGTTGGACATTGGGTTAAGGATTGTCCGTCTAAAAAGCCCAAAGTCAAACAAGAATCAAATTCTGAAGCTCAAGTTAATGTGGTGGTAAAGGATACTAGTCAAGTGGAAGCTGATTTGAGTACACACCTTGCTGAGGTTTGTACCATTGAGGCTGGGATTGGTATCACTACTTCCAATGATGAAGAAATGTATGTTTCTGTTAACCCAAAATTCTTTACTATTTATGAGCTACTTGAATGGCTAGTTGATATTGGATCAAATGTGCACATTTATGCTGATAAATTACTTTTTATGTCTTACCATCCTATTAAAGGAAAAACTGTGAAGATGGGGAATTCAGTTGCAGCCAATGTGTTGGGGATTGGATGCGTGGACTTGAAGTTTCCTTCAGGGCATATTCTTTCTCTTCATAGGGTGCAGCATATTCCAACAGTTTGTAGGAATATTCTTAGTGGTTAATTTTTAGTTAGAGAGGGTTATGAATTCACTTTCAAATGTAATAAAGTAGTGATTATGCACTACAATTCTTTTGTTGGTAAAGGTTATTTGTCAGATGGTTTGATTAAATTAAGAGTTGAACCATTTACTTCTGATTTGAATAAAGCTTCTTCTGTTGAGAATTCTGTTATCCTATGGTGTATATTATTGAATCTATTGATATTTGGCATAATAGAGTTGGACATTTAAATTTAGATTCTGTTAAAAGAATGATGAATTTAGACTTAATCCCTAAGTATTCAATTAATAAGAAGAACAAATATCAAGTGTGTGTGGAAGCTAAAACAACCAGGAAACCCTATTATTTAATTGAAAGGGATTCAGAAATACTTGATTTAGTTCACACAGACATTTGTGAATTCAATAGTTTGTTGACTAAGGATCACAAGAAATACTTCATTACTTTTATTGACGATTGTAGTAAATATTGCTATGTTTATTTACTTAAACATAAAGATGAAGCACTTGAAAAGTTTCTCATATTTAAAAATGAAGCTGAAACTCAAACTGGCAAGAAACTTAAAAAGTTAAGATCTGAAAAAGGTAGAGAGTGTAGGTCTAATCTATTTGTTGAATATTGCCAAAGTAATGACATAATTTATGAGGAGACACCTCCTTATTCTCTCCAGTTTAATGGGATTGTTAAATGGAAAAATAGAACATTTAAAGATATGATCAACAGTTTACTTTTGAATTCTGGATTGCCTACGTATATGTGGGGTGAGGCTTTGAATACAACTTGCCATATTCTGAATAGAGTTCCTCACAAACATAAAGAGGTAACTCTGTTTGAAATCTAGAAAGGTAGGAAACCTAACTTAAAATACTTTCATATGTAGGGTTGTCTTGAGAAAGTTCTAATCCCTGAACATAAGAGGAAGAAGTTAGCCTCGGAGAACAACCTAGCAGATCCCTTCACCAAGCTTTTGGTTGAAAGAGTCTTTAAGAGATACTTAGACACTTTAGGGGTAGGCACCTACGGGCTTTCTTAGTCTTAGAGTGGAAGTGGGAGATTAATGGAATATATGCCATCTAGACTAATTTTCTGACGTAATTTATTAATAAAAGAATTTATTCTCAAAATTTATTTGTGAACGATTTTCGTTTGGAAATGACTCATTGTGTTTAAATAAGTGATCCACGCGAATGGTGGTCTTTCACAGTAAGGTATGGATCATGGGTTACTTAATACATAAATATTTGTTCTTAACCAATTGATGAGAATGAGAATCTCATCATGTTTAGGTCATTGTGGTATGAATTCCAAGTGGAGAATGGCTTACCTTTAGTCAGTAAGTAGTCTACTCACTTCATAGCATGAGCATATTTTGAATACATAGAACATGAGCTGTAATAGTGATTTTTAAAAGTACCATTTAGAAGAAACTCAGACAATTACTGCTACAATGTGGACAAATACTCTACCGCTTGAGTATGAGTTGGTGGTCTGACGAAGCTAGAAGCATATACTTTGATATACTGTAGTTGAGGTTCTTTCGTAGAGCTAATATACTATATGTTGGGTATGCGTGACTAGTTAGTTAAGACAGATTTGTACAAGATAACTTCTGCGCTATAATGTCCCTTTGTGACTATTCAAATGATCTAATTATCCAATGCTCTAGGGAACATGACTTGGATGCTTACTTTAGGGTAGCTCCCTTAGAAAGTAGAAACATTCTAGGAGTCGTGGATCATTGGAGTAGAGTTCTAAGGATGGTAGATGTCTATTAAAGAGGTGTTAGTACACTCCTCTTCTCTAAATGCACGACAATGCGTAAAGGAGTATTTAGTTATTACACCTGTAAGTCAAAAAATTTGCTAACGTAGCATTATCTTTGGAGTTAATATTTTCTTATGGTGATATTAGGAAATATTTAAAATGCAAAATATAACAATTTATATAGTAGGGGTGTTTTCGTCATTTTACTAGCCAAGGTAATTTGTCTTTTGGTTCCCTGAATGACCCTTAAGTCCTAATAGATTTGGGCTAAGGAATTGATCTTGATAATTATGAGTTTTATTTTATTTTATTTAAGTAGTCTAATTTATTATTGGAATAGAATAAAAAAAAAAGGCCCGAGAGAGTATATATATTTTATCTAATTTAATTGGTTAATTAATTATTTAGGGCCCAAGGTCCAAATTGAATAATTAGAAAATTAATCTAGATATAAACTAGATAAAAAACATAAAATTTTATATTGATTTATTTGGGCTTGTTAATTATTTATTAAGCTGTTTAATGAGGCCTAGAAGATATATAATTAAGATTTATTATTTATGAGCGTTCAAGCTCAAGAATAAATAATTTTATCTGGCCCAATGAATAAGACCAATGGTAAAATAAAATTTAAAAAATTAAATTAATTAATTAATTAAAATAAAAAATAACACGGGATGGATCCTGTATTGTTTTGCATAAAGGATAACAGAAAGTATGGCTGCTTTCTATTTTCACGCGGTTGGTTTCTCTCTCGAGAGTATTGATGAAAATGAAGTGAAATGGAAATGAAAAAGGATGCACTTCATAGTTCATAATACATAGCAAACCCAATTTTGGAGACTGAGACTAAATCTATGAAGTATTCATAGAAGCCAAAAGCTTAACAAACCCAACACTTCAAACTTTCACCGGCAGTGCTATGGGCACCATTTAGGAAGATCAAAAGTTTCGCGTGAATAAGAAGCAGTCGACGTTTACAAGGACGTGATCTAATAACTTTAAGCATCCTTGTACAGACATCTTCTTCAGTGCGAAAAGAGCCATTAATCACAGAGGTAAATTTTTCATTTTGTAAGCATGCTTTCGATTTGATGATTTTTGCCATTTTAAATCTTTAATTGGTATTAGAGCCATGATTTGGCAAATGTAGGAAGCATGCTAGGCTTAACTAAAACAAGAAAATATTTGTTTTGGATGAAATTTGTGATCCTTCGTGTTTTCTGGTATAGTGTATTTTGAATGCTTTCATAGATATCGTGTAAGCCTAATATTTTTAAGGATATAAAAGGTTGTTTGGATATGTTTTAATCGAAAACAATGAAAAAACGAAACCCAGTAGCAATTGAAACAGAGGAGGAAACGCTGGAAAAGAAGGTACTGTAGAAGTAGAGCCGACTGAGCCTAGCCGACCAAGCCTAGCCACCTGTGCCTGTGAGAGGAGCCGACGAGCAGCCGAGCCACAAGCTGGCTCCTCTGGCGAGGACAGTTGCTTCCTTGCGTTGCGCAAGGAAGCCAACTTCCGCGAGGAAAAGCAATTGCAAATTTGTGCTATGCGGTCAATAATTTTAACCGTTTTTGACCCCGTAGCTGGGTGGGTTGCGGGTGGGTCGCAACCCTATGGGTTTTTCCATGGGCCATGATCCAGTGTAGCGGGTGTACTGGACCCGATATTAAATTTTTTTTTTTGGTGTTTGGTCGCATACCAGGCGAAGTTATTTTTATTGCAATAGTTAATATTCTTTGAATATTTTGTATAAAAAATTAATAGTAAAGGAAATTTAGGATTAAACAAGACTATTAATTAATTAATGTGTTTAATTCTATTTTTTGGACACTTAGGTTAAAAGCATAGAAAAGTATGAAAACGTTTAAAATTTTCTAGTATGCTTATTTCTTTTTATACCCTATGTGAGCATTTTCTCAAAGACCAAAGTCTTTAGGAATTTTTTGACAAAGAAAATATTTTTCTTAAATCAAATAGTTATTTTTAATTCGAACAAAAAATAATTCTTCGTTATTTTCTCAAAGGATTTTATGCTTGATATAGAAAATATTTTGGATTTGGATATTTTTGTGAATTAAAATAGAAAACCATTTTGATTGAATTTTAACAATTTTTTTTTTGTCAAATTAAACTTGAGATAAAAACTCTCTCGAAAGTTTTATTAGAAATTTTTGAAAATTTTAAGTTTATTAACTTAAATAAAATTAATCCATGAAAAAATTTCTCAAAGGGTATAAACCTTGACATAGAAATTTTTTTTTGGATTTAGATATTTTATTTTGAGTTAAAAGAAAATTTAATTGAAATTTTCAAAAGATATTTTCCAAGAAAAACCCTTATTTTAAAATATTAAGTGGGGAAGGGGTTCTAACGGCCCCACAACTTCCATCACGATCATTATTAGAGATCATGGGTTCCCTCTTGTCACCCTGGGAGTGAACTCGTATAGGATGGGGATACCACAAGGATCTAGAACTAATGGATGGATGTAATTAATAACCTGGGACATGTGCTATGATTGGCCAACCCATATTGGAGGTTATAGTGCGAGGAATGTCCATAGGAAATGAGAAGAAACGGTCATCCCATGATGGAGTTATCTTCTAGATCATTACCTAGAATGAAAATTAATTTGTGGTGGTTAATACACTTAGCTTAGAAAATTGTTAATCTTCCCAAGAAGCTATGCCAGTTTTTCTAAGTGCCAAATTAATCATATTAAAGATAATAGTGATAGGATTAACTATTATTGGATTTAATATGAGGATAAAGTCACAAATTATTTTGTTTTTCACAAACTGAGTTATTTTATTTATTTTATTTTTTAGAAATGGTTGATGGAGGTTCTTTTAGTCCTTTGGCCATTATTCTCCGTGAGAATAAGCTAACGGGTCCAAATTATATGGACTGAAAAAGGAACTTGGGCATAATACTCACTGTTGAGGAGTATAAGTATGTCCTCTTTGAAAACCTATCTTATTATCCGGGAGGGTTCTACTGCTAAGGAGTGCGAGGCTGAGAAAGCATGGAAGAAGGCTAATGAAATGGCTTGATACTATATGTTGGCCTTCATGTCTAATATGCTCCAGTCAAACGAGCACATGGCCATTGCGTACGACATTGGCAAATCACTAGCCACGATGTTCGCAGATAAGAGCCGACCTACAAGGCAAGAGGCTCTTAGAATGATCATCAACACTAAGATGGCTGAAGGAGTATCAATCAAAGAGCATATGCTCATGATGATTGCTGCTTTCGAGAAAGCAGAAGTCTTAGAGGCTGTAATTGATTCTAAGAGCCAAGTGGACATAGTTCTCGAATCTCTTCTAGACTCTTTTACTCAATTCAAGTTAAATTATAACGTGAATAAGTTAAACATGAGTTTAACCGAGTTAATGAAAGAACTTCAGGTGGCAGAAAAGGTTATAAAGCTACAGTCCAAGGCTATGATTGCTAGGACTTTTTCTTTTAGAATTGGGCCTCGACCCAAGAAGTTTAAGAAGAAGAAGGGAAATGCACCGGCCCAGCCAAGAACCAGCCCAACAAGCTTAAAGGAAAATACTTCAAGTGCGGGCAGAAGGGACACTGGAAAAATGAGTGTCTAGAACTTCAAGCCAAGAAAAATCCTATAGGTATTGTTCTTTATCTAGAGTCAATTTCAATAGTTGGATCAACTTCCAATTGGATTGTTGATTCTGGTGCCAATGATCATATCTGTAATTCCTTACAGGAGTTTAGGAATATAAGAAAACTCCAAAAGGGTAAGACTAGACTACGAGTAGGAAATAGAGCACGAGTATGGGCCCTTGCAGTGGGAGAGTTGGATGTTGGGTATCTCATGCATATCATGTGAAACCCCAGTCAAAACCAACCTTAGAGTAAGGGGGTTGAGATTCATATTATATTTTATTGCATGTTTAAATATATATTTATATGATTTTATGTGCATTGAATTTATGTTTTATAGTCTAGAGGGCTTGATTATGATTATTGAGTGAGAAGGGTAAAATGGTAATTTTTGCTAGAGATAGAAAAAGGGCGATAGCTTGAGGATTGAATAGGAAAATATTTTTAGGGGGAAAATAAAAAAAAGAGTTGTTGTGGTTTAGTGGATGGAGCTTTGGAATTAATTCTTGAGGTCTTGGGTTCAAATTCCATCATAGGAGCTTTAGCTTGGTTAAATTTTATTTTTGCTTGGGAAGTAATATTTTTGGCCTTATGTGTTAGGAGTAGGATAGAGATGTTGTCCTAAGAGAGACATGATAGGAATATCCAAATCCTACTCCTTTGCTCTACACTAAATTCCTAAGAGGAATTCATTTCCTCTTGATCCTTAAATTTTCCAATTTCTCAACTCATTAGTTTGATCAAATTGTTCTAGCCATTTTCTTTCCAAAAATTCCAGCAAGGTGCTGTGGCTTTGAAGGTTCAAAATGTCTTAGTAAAAGACATCTTATGGACCGAAGCAATGGAAGAGGGGGAAGGATTCCAATTGAATTAAATTCCTCTAGTGAACTTTCTAAAAATTCCCTCTAGCTAGGTTCATCTTCCTTCTTGGAATGAACTGAATTTTTCCAGTTTCTTGTGCCTTCAAGGTGTCGAAATTCTTAGCCATTATTCCATCCCAAATGCTTCCAGAAAATGGCCTTGTGGATCAGCTTACAACCTGAATTTTTCTGGCCATTTTCGGACTGCACAAAGGTGGTGCAAAACCAAGAAAATTCCTGGGCAAATTCGCAGCTTTGGAGGTCCAAAACCAAGCTGTTTTCTTTCAATTTTTGCTCAGTACCTTAGCCACGTTTTTCCTCCCTAAAGAAGGTTGGAAACCAGCATTGAAAGACCCCTAAAACCTCCTTCAAACTCTCTGCAAGCTGCCTGGAAAATGGCAGCCGAAAACTGCCTAGAAATTCCAGTCTTGCGAAAATTTTGTGCAGTAATTTTCCAACTTTGTTTCCAAATTCTACCCTAGCCGAAACTCCATCCTTCTTCTGCACAAAACACCCTTAAACCTCCAATAACTGAACTCCATTGTCCTCCCCAAGCTTCTACATGAAAATCCAGTCATGGCTGCCTAAAAGATTTCCAAAAAAATTCTGCAATCATGCCTTGATTTGGATACCAAAATTCTAGCCACCATGATTTAACAACTTTCCATAAAATATACCTCAAACAACTAGACCTTCCCTTCACCATTACACTCATTATTTTCGGCCAACCTTAGCCTCCCTCAACTAGAATTCCTCTATCCAAAACACTACCCAACAATTCGGCCATGGCAGACTTCCAAAAGCTCTCCAATAATCAAAGATATTCTTGAATATTTAGTTTCCAAATTTGCTTCCTAAAAATATTCTTCAAGGATTTCAACAACTAGCCTTTCCTTTTCCCTTCCAAACCAAAGAATCACCTTCCTGAACCCTACAACCAATTCGGCTAGCCCTAATCCTCTAGAATTTCGGCAGCTACAAATCAAAACCTCTCAATTCCCTTCAACCTTTAAGAACACATAGCACACCAAGAACACCTATTCCTTCCTTTCACCTAATACCTCTCCAAATCACTTCAAACCACTGCTAAAAACTCCAGAATTCATCTACACACTACTGTGAGTCCATCCACGCCATTCTTAACATCAAATTCCAAAATCCAACTTGCTAGTTTGGATAAAAAATCAGAAATTTTGTGAAGACTCAAGAACACCTTCAAGGTAGGTTTGTTCTAACAACTTTGTCTTCTACAATCTTGATCTCTAATGAATATATATATGAATAAGCATGCTGATGGACTCTCTCTCTCTCTCTCCCTCCCTCCCTCTTGGCCGAATGACTTCTTCACCAATGGCCATGCTTTCTTCATCTTCCTTGGACGAATTTAGACCTCTAGGAGTTGAGATTCATTCGAAACTCTTTCAAGGAATTCATCAATCAAGTAAGCCGTTTTAACATTTCTTTTAAATTCTAGATTCATGTCTCTAAGATAATGTTGATAGAAGATGGATTGCAGATAAGGTTTGAGTATATATTGTTGAGGTTGAAGCATGAATGTATGTATGAATATGAAGGAGATGGGATTTATGCATGGATGGATTATCTTGGTTGATTGTATGATGATTTGAGGTTTAATGCATGTCTCCATGTCATTGGTAGTATTTGTGATCAAGTATGCTAGATGTCACCTTTGGTGAATAGGATTTATATTCTTGTGTGATTATTAAAGCCATGGTTATATTTATGCTAGAAAAGGTTAGATCATGTCTTGATATCGTTAGATCTATGCTTATATGCATGATTTGGATGATTTGATGAATTGAAGAATTGTAAATGTTCATGATTGTGGTTGGCAATAGAACTATGGTCATGATCTAGTTGACCCTAAGCTAATTTTATTTCTTCAATAAAATATTTAATATTATAATTTTTTGCTAGTAATTTCGAAAGCCCTAGGAGGGGTAGATTTGGAATATTATATATATAATAAGGATAATTTAGTCAAATAAATAATAGCTTTTACTAGAAAAATAAAATATATAGATATTATATATAAAATGATAGTATCAAATAAAGCCTTTTATGAAAATAATCATAATAAGTAAAATATTTACTATTAAAATTTAATTATTATCTTTTAACCAAAACCTACTAAAATTTATTTAGTATCTTTCAATCAAGACTTATTAAAATTTAATTTCAACTAATTTTAATTATCAATTATTTTCTAGCAATTAATTATTAATAAATTATTATTTTACCTAGTACCACCTAGGACTTTTCATCAAATAAACTCTAAATTATTCTAGCAAGATTTAAACCTTCAACTTATTAATACCTATTTCCCAAAACTCTAATTATTTTAAATATCAAAATTAGCCTTGGCTTATAAACATTTTTATTTATTATTTGGCCTTAAAGCTTGGGACACTAGGATCATGGTTGTAGTAGTGAGTTGAGTTAGTTTATTTGTGAAAGTGGATTTTGGCTTGAGTTTGATTGTGGTTTGTATTTACCCCATGCGGGGTTAGGTCAACTGTTGGAGACCTTTGTTGTGAGTAAGGATCAGGTAAGCTCCTGTATAAAACCTGTTTGATGCAAAAAAAATGATTTTTATGGCAAGCCAAATGTAGAGTGCATGGACACTCATTTCTGTAAAGGCAATTGAGGATTGCTTCCGTTCTCATTTCAGAAAAATAGATTATTTGCAAATCAAGGGGCGATTTTACTCAAAACCTAAATTTTTTTCTAAAACCAGTTTTGCCCCAAACTTTGGAAATCCTTAATTGCCATTTTCAAGTGGAACTATGTTTTGTTCATTTTTCCCCCCAAGTGAGATACGTTACATTGAGCACTCAATAGGGGTAGGCTAGTAGTACTAATTTTGAAGAGAAAGAGTGAGTCTTCTGGCAAGAGGCCACCTCCAGAAGATAAGCTCAACTTAGAGAAATGTCAGTACTATTTAGTTATGCCGGTCCGAGCTAGCAGTTTTATTTCAGTCAAGTGACTGTGTTATGTCGGAATGGACACCCGGTTGTTGTTTAGGTATAGAGAAGGAGGAGTATCTTGCCCGATAGGCCGATCACCTACCTTTTGTCAGTCTGCACAAAGTGTGGCATTCTGACCGGCAGTATGCCCAACGTGTGGCATACTGACCATGTGGACATGGGGCCCAACGTGTGGTAACCCATGACCACCTTTTTTGAGTGGTTGATTTTATTGTACCTGTATAGTTTGAAAGCCAAAACTCCACTCTTGTTTTTGAACATCATTCATTGCTTGCCAGTATTTCTTTTGTTAGTCTGCACAAAGTGTGGCATTCTGACCGTTGTATGGTTATGGCGCCCAACGTGTGGTAACCCATGTCCCCTTTTTGAGTGGTTGATTTTATTATGCACTGGTATGGTTTCAAAAAGAGGAAAACACCACTCTTTCTTTTGATTAATGTTTATTGCTTGTCAATATTTCTCTTATAAAGATTTCACACTTTGCATCCACGAACTGTTTTCACTGAACACCCAAAGCACATACAGACTTACTGTGATTTTTGTCTCATCACCTTTTTACCATGATTTCAGGTTGATCCTGCTGTGGGGATGAGTAGCTAGTGTTATCTGCCTTGGAAGAGAATGTTGTCATTTATTTATTTATTTATTTTTTGTATTGCTTTGAAAAGTTGAGAGTGGATACTTTTGTTTATGGATTTATTCTTGGGATGTAATAAATTTTAAGTTAAAGTATTATTTTTATTCCACTATTTTATTCATGTGACCTAGTTAGAAAGACCCCTGTCCTTTGGATGGGGCGGCATCCCCGGCCCCGGGCGGGCCTAGGTAACGGGGTGTTACATATCATATATGGTGCAGCGAAAAAATAAGAACGAGATACCAACATAGGATTTGCATATGCGTGGAAAACAAGACACAGAGAGATCAAAGGTAACAACTTTTTACCTTTCTATGATTGTCTGAAGAACAAAATTTTTCTTCTTCAAGTCGAGGCTCGATCTAGTAATCCTTTTGATCAAATACCACGAGAGTTGAACGTCTAACCACTATAATCACAGTGTGTGATTATCTTTAATAGAAATCCACACGGAGGAACACTCAAGCACTAAGATTTTCTGTGCTAGTAGAAACAAGATGACGGCTAGGGTTTGATCAATATCAATGAAAGAGAGAGAGAAGAAAGAATGTCGTGAGTTGCCCTAGGGTTTGGAGTTGTTTTCGTGTCATACACTACCCAGAAATTTCGTACATATATCCTCTATATATTACACGAAATCTGCTGGAAAAATACTCCAACTGAGAATTCTAAAACAGTTAGAATTCCCTAATTGTAATTGGAAACATCAAGTTCTCACAATTACAACTTGGCCCATAAATTATAACTACTTATAATTTGGCCACAACAACTTCTCTTTCTTGCAATTAACCCCACTATATTATCAAATAACATCTTGAGTATATAATCCTCTATTATGTGTAACCTATTAGGTTTCCCAGTCAATTGGTAGCGAACATGAATTAATCTAAAATGTCTTTGAGATTAATAATCCATAATTAATTAGAATTATTCGTTTTAATTATAATTAGGATTGATTTATTCATTGATGAATTAATAAACCCATATTCCCAAATCATGAGCGTATCTAACAATACATTATAACCACTCAAAAGTTCAGAAAGTCAAGTAGTTTGACATAAACCCTTTAATAACAAACTACAGTGTAATTAACTCATATCACCATACAATATCTCATTCGGTTTGGAGTACAGAATTAGTGCCAAATCCCTCCAGAATATACATTAATTCTGGCCCAAATATAATAGTACTTGTACCAGGAACCCACTACTTTAGATGTGTATCAATTGGAACTATTTCCAATACACAGTCGCTTTGGCCAAGGGCTTCTCGAGTAGTAATTCCTACAAGTGGCCGTGAGATATTTGCCCCTACTATTAGGAATGGTGAATCCTTTATTGACCTTTTCAACTACTTTCATTTACCTCACAATGTACCCAATATCCATCCCATAGGTGGCCCTCGATTTAGCTCCAAAGATTGGAATAAAAGCACAAAGCTCAGCAAATAAAGTACCTTGGAGATCTCAAGTCTAAGGATACTTGTTTGCTATATTAAGATTATATCACTGGCACTAAATAGTTATCCATGTGATTATCTCATAGCTAGGTCATCCAATGAACTTGTTTCATTAACAAGCATCTATGTGTCAACTTTGAATATCTCAATGCTTATGGATATGAGTACTACCGCCTGATCAAATTAGAAAGTCTAACACATGCTAGTCTTAACGTATTAATGACGTCCTGTCTTATTAATACTACGACTAGGGACTATTTAAGTACTGACACTATACAGTGTAGTACGAATCTCATATCATGATCTCTATCATGATTTCCTTAACATAGAATTGTACTAGGGACTTTATCTAACCGTTATTTTACACAAAACTAAGCAAAAGAAACTGTGAGATAAATAATGTATTTTAATAAAATGTGTCATGTACAATGTACAAGTGATTGCCTTTAGGGCATAACACTAACATCGGATCTTGTTTTTTATTGTAATAAAGTATTTATATTAAAGGATATTTTATATGTACCCAATTTTAGACAGAATTTGATTTTAGTTGCAAAGCTAATAAATCATGGATATTCTGTTTTCTTCCATTCTGGTATTACTACAAGTAAATATGGAGAAGTTTTATGGACATGGCACATGTATGGAAACTTATTCTTTTTAAATCTTACAAACAATCAAATAAATATCGCTGAATTTAAACCTTTAAGTAAAAAGAGAAAGACCAACGTCAATGACTCATATCTTTGGCATCTAAGGTTGGGTCATATTAACTCAACCAGGATTCAGAGATTAATCCATGATAGGCACTTGGGCTCATTAATATTAGAAAGTTGGTCTCTGTGTAAATCTTGCTTTATGAGAAATGTTAGCCTTAAGGGCTTTCTCCTATGTTTTGATTTATGACAAATATTGATGTGGACTAACTTGTGTAATATCGCGGAGGAAGAAATGATGTTCTACCAGCAACTTGCTAAAGGAAGGTATGTGGCTCATGCTGACAAGAATACACATTACTTCTTCAACATTGTCAAACGAAATAAAAAGAGGAGTTTCATTTCTTCGATTCTCAAGGAGGATGGTAATATGACCGATAGTCCAAAGGCTCTCGCTGATGAATTTGTGGAATATTACTGGAAACTTCTGGGGACTAGGGTAGACTGCCAGGGAATTAATGTGGACTTTGTTCGTGCTAGCCTAATGGTACCTCATGACCTGAAGAAGGACTTGGTTAGGGACATTACTGTCCAGGATATTAGATTGGCCCTGTGGGACATTAGTGATTGCAAAGCTCCCGGCCCAAATGGATACTTTGCCTTATTTTTCAAGAAAGCTTGGGGTACAGTTGGACAGAGCCTATGTGAGGCTATTACGAAATTCTTCACTTCTGGTAGAATTCTAAAGCAGATTAACCATTCTATTATTACCCTGGTTCTGAAAACTGATCACACAGAGAGGGTGGGTGACTATTGACCAATTTCTTATTGTAACATGGTGTACAAGATTATTTCTAAAATTCTGGCAGACAGACTTAAACTGGTTGTTCCTCATCTTATGGACATATCACAGTCAGCATTCATAAAAGACAGGCTCATGACTGATAATATCTTCCTGGTTCAAGAGCTTATGCATATGTATAGTAGAACAAGAGTTTCTCCTCGAGGTACAATTAAGGTGGACCTAAGGAAGGCTTATGACTCAGTTAATTGGGATTTCTTACTGGATTTACTTACTGAGCTCGGGTTCCCACATCTTTTTGTGAACTGGATTGAGCAGTGTGTGACCACTACTTCGTTCTCTGTTGCTATCAATAGGGCTGTGTAAGGTTTCTTTGCTGGAGCTAAAGGTCTGCGCCAAGGGGATTCGATCTCTCCACTGTTTTTTGTCATTTGTTTAGAATATTTCTCATGGGTTGTCAAAGTGCACACACTTGGGACTTTATTCAACTATCATCCCAAGTGTAAGGGTCTAAGGATTACTCACTTTGCATTTGCGGATGACCTTATGTTGTTTGCTAGGGGTGATTGTTCTTCTATCCGCATTCTCCTTTGCTACCTAGAAGAATTTAAGAGATGCTCGGGTCTTGAAATCAACAAGGATAAGTCCAATATTTATCTTGCTGGATCCGTACGACTGATCAGGAGAGTATTTTGGATGATACGGGCATACCTATTGGGGAACTTCCATTTCGCTACCTTAGCCTGCCAATCATGAATGGTAAAATTCGGCTAACTTTCTACAAACCATTGAATGATCGAATTGGCTCATACATTGGCCAATGGTCTGCTCATTCTCTTTCTTATGCTGGGTGCCTCCAACTGATGCAATCTATTCTCTAAGGGGTTGAGTGTTTCTGGTTGTCTATTCTCCCTATGCCGTCTACTATTATTTGTTAGTTGGATAAAATTGCTAGGGACTTTCTGTGGGACTCAAAGAATTCTTTGGTTGCTTGGAAGAATATTTTTCTTCCAAAGACTGAGGGCGGACTTGGATTGAGGAACTTGTAGACTTGGAATGAAGCACTACTATCTAGAATCATTTGGGACATACAAACTGAGAAATAATCCTTGTAGGTCAAATGGTTGGACCACCACTATTATTTGAAGGGCAGATCTGTATGGGAGATCGAATATCACAGGGAACATTCCCTCTTGTTTCATAGACTGTTAGCAATTAGAGATATGATCCTAGAGCGGAAACCGGATGCTCACAGTGTGGCTGATCTTTTTCATTCTTGGGCCATGAGTACTACTTCTTTCACTTCTCTTGCTTATGATTATCTTAGATCAACAACACAGAGAGTTTATTAGGCCAATACTATTTAGAAGTAGGGCCTGACCCCCAAACACTCATTCACACTCATCAAGGATGTTTTTCAAAGAGAAGAAGAAGTGCTTGTCTATGAGTTCTTTCTTTTACCTTTATTTTATTTTTCTAGAATAATGATGTAATTAATGTTTTCATTGTAATTTGACACTATTTTGTGATTCATGTTTTTTTGGATTAATTTAGCTGTTTGATCAATTTTCTATCATTCTTGGTGTTTGATTACTTGTAATTATGGAAGAGTTGATGAAGTTAGATTTGCTTCTAATTGACTTTGGAAATGATGTTAGGAGTTGATTTAATTTTATTAATTTTATATTTGTTATTTCTTAACGGACTTAGGAAATGAAGTTAAGATAAAGAACCGAAGTAATCAAATATTAGTTAATTTCGCCTAGAGTATAGGGTTATTGACTAATTTCATGTTCATTATCACTGAGAGTATAGAGATAATTGTTGAAGGATGAGTTTAATGCATCTTTTTGGTTATGTTGGTTTGATTGGGAAATCAGCTAAGTTAATCATAGAATAGTGAGTTTATGACTTGGGAAACGAATGAACTCTATTTTAATTCCTTCGTGATGCAAGATGATGATTATTTTGAGATAGTTACTAAATGGTTCATTGTCATGTCTTCTAGGATAGTTATCTAAATTACATATTCTTACATCCTTAAGTTGTACATATTTCTTTATTTTTTAAAATCATCTTATCACTTTAGTAGGTTGGTTAAACAATAAATGAAAAGTTATTAGTGTGTACTTGTTCCTTTAAGGATCGATACTCTTTAATTCCCTATACTATGATATACTTGCTCGTATGTGTAATTTGGGATTAATGTTTTAATTAAAGCTTGGTTAGGGATGGATTTAAATTTGAATGATTTTTATACACCCAAAATTTGCGCATCAAGTTTTTGAAGTGCAC
Organism: Voacanga thouarsii; assembly: GCA_026120185.1. NCBI lineage: Eukaryota > Viridiplantae > Streptophyta > Magnoliopsida > Gentianales > Apocynaceae > Voacanga > Voacanga thouarsii. The sequence continues at coordinate 169,113 of JANUWF010001505.1, forward strand.
AAGGTGGATGCAATGGCAACTTTGGAGGCTAAAGTTAAGGCACTTACACAAAAGATAGAACAAAAGGACAGGTAATGAATATTAATTGTGATTTTTGTGGGGAAGGACATCCAAATCATGAGTGCCAAAGCATGGGGTCATCACAAGAGTCCTTAGAAAAAGTTGCGTTTATGGGCAATGAAAGATAAGGTAATAATCCTTATAGTGCCACTTACAATCCTGGTTGGAGGAACCATCCCAATTCTTCATGGAGCAATCAAACCCAACCTAGGTAGACTTCTTCTAAGTTTGGAGGAAATATAAGGACTTAACCCGTCTTGCCTTACAATGCACCACCACTTAAGCCATCATTGGAGTACTTGGTTAACCAAATAGTAAGTACCACAAAAGCACGATTTCAAGAAGTGGATGCTTTTAGGATGTATGCTTTCTTAGACTAGGTTTTTGATATAGTTTTGATTTGTATTAATAAAAGTCTTTATTCTCAGAAATTGTTGTGAATTCTTCTTTATTTCTGTGCACAATTTCATAGGAAAAGACCTATTGTATTTAAATAAATGGTTCATGTGAATGGAGGTCTTTCACAATAAGGTATGGACCATAGGTTACTTAACACATAAACTATTATTTTTAATCGAATGATGAGAATGAGAATCTCATCATGGTAAGGTTATTATGTTATGAATTCTAAATATGGACTGACTTACCTTTAGCCAATGGGTAGTCTTCTTATTTCATAACACAAGCGTATTTCAAATATGTAGAATTGGACTTGTAGTAGTGATTTCTAAAAGTATTAAGTAGTAGAAACCTAGGCTACTACCGTTATAGCGTAGACTTGTACTCTACAGTTCGATTATGAATTGGTGGTCTGATGAAACTGGAAGCTTATGTTTTGATGTACTATAGTTTAGGTTCTATTGTAGGGCCAATATACCTGTATGTTGGGTATATATAACTAGTTAGTTAAGACAGACTTGTACAAGATAGCTTCTATACTATATCGCCCCTTGTGGTTGTCCGAATGATCTAAATATTTAGGGCCCTGGGAAACATGACTTGGATATTTACTTTAGGATATCTCCTTAGGAAAGCAGAAATATTCTAAGAAGTCGTAGATCATTGGACTAGAAGTCTATAGATGGTAGATGTTTTTTAGAGAGGTGTTAGTACATTTTTTCTCTTTAAATGCATGACGATATGTAGAGGGGTATTTTTGTCATTTCACCTGTAGGTCAGAGGCATAGCTAATGCAGTATTATCCTTGGGGTCAATGTTTTCTTAATGGTGATATTAGAAAATATTTAAAATATAAAATATAACTATTTATATAGTAGGGGTATTTTGGTCATTTTAGTAGCCAAGGCGATGTGCCTTTTTGGTTCTCGGAATAGCACGTGAGTCCTAATTAATTTTGGGTTGAGGAAATGGTCTTAGTTAAAAAGGAATTTTATTTTATTCAGGAAGTCTAATTTATTATTAGACTAGAATAAAATAAAATAAAATTTATTATCTGGTTTAATTGGTTAATTAATTATTCAGGGCCTAAATATGAATTAATAATTAGAAAAATTAACCTTGGTCTAAACTAGATAAAAATGCTTGAATAATTATTTAGTTTATTTGGGCTCATTAATTATTTATTGGGTTATTTTTATAAGTTCAGAAAATAAATAATTAATGCTTATTATTTTTGGATTCTTTGGGTCTAAGGAAAATAATAAAAATAATTATGGCCTAATAGCATGGACCAAAAGGGGTTTCTTTTTTTTTTTTTTTTTTTCATTCACGGGATAGAAGAGTTTAGACTAAACCAAACATCTTCTATTGATAACTTCTGGGTGCTTTGAAATATCAAAATCCCAGTGTTATGTTATCTGGTGGAGGAGCCGTGTGTTTTTCATTATGAGAGAATACACATGTCTGTGAAGGAAAAACTCCCAAAGAAGCCTTTTGTGTTCCTCTCTCTCTCTCTCTTTCATTCTCCTTTTTCTTGGTATTCTTGATTTTGCTAATTAATAGCAGAGAGTCAAGAGTATTGAGACCTTGTTTTTCCTCACCTATTTGTTTCACTAACAAGATATTAAATGGTGGAATATTCTGAGAAGCAAGAAGCTTGCATTCATGCCATGGAGGAGTAGAAGAATTGCAAGAATTGAATCGGAAGCATTAACGAGTAGTGAAGAAGTAATCCCTGTGGTTAAGTTGAGTTCTTCAGTACCAAAGGAAATTTTAACGCAAAAAGGTAATATATTTAAAAATCCTTCCACTGTGTTCTTTCTCTGTGTGTTAGTTTTGCTTCTATTTCTGTGCATGCATGGCTTTCTATTATTTTCAAGTTTCAATTGGCATTAGAGCGAGAAGCTTTGAATGGCTTAGGAAGCATGTATGCTAGTCTAATAAAATTGGCTACATAATTGTTTGGTTATAATCCTGTAATCCTTCATTGTTTTGGTATGGGATAGATGCTCTGTACACCTCATGGTTGAGGTTTAAAAAACCACTATAATTTAACGTTTTCCATGTAAACTCAAATTTAAAGGGTATAGGTGGATGCAGTCTGAAAATATGTAACAAAAAAAAAATATGCCTGTTGATGTTGCAAAGAGGAGTTGCAGAAGCCTTCTGGAGAAAATTGTAGATGAAGAAGAAAAAAAAAAACAAAAAAAGAAGAAATCGAGCCTCCAGCCCGAGCTGAGCCGTAGTGGCTTAGTGTGCTTAGAGCCGAGGGATAGCATTACATCCTGGGAAGGATGCTTTGTGACCGTGTGTTGGGGCGGGAGCGCGGGTAGCTCGCGGGTGTGGGCACCCGGATGTCATGGTCCATGGACCTTTCTGTTAGTCCTAAGGGCATTCTTCTATATTTTAACTTATGATAAACATTGATGAGGATTAACTTGTGTAAGTTATATGTGATAGGATATGTTTGATCCTAGTTCTTCCAAAGGCATGCAAATGAGACTGCCAAGCAATTCTTGAGCAATGGAATCCAAATTAAGTATATCCTCAATTCAAGAGCTTGCAAAATCATGAAGTCCTTGTGAAAGAACTTTAGACTAGAAATCGTTTGTCAAAGTATTATGTGTAAATTCATATGTCTCATTTACCTTATGATTTAGTTTATTTTTACTTTGAAGAACACAAATAAAATGATTTCAAAGAGTAAGCTTTCAAATGTTTGGATTGAGTAGTTTGAATGGACTCTGCATCCAAAAACTTCGTCCAAAACTCTGTAACAGTGTCTAAATATTTCTGCTTAAAGTGCCGTTTTGGATTCACCTTTTAAATGCACTTTCCTCCAATCATTGGGTCTAAAACTCTAGAAAATCTAATAGCAAAAACTTAGCTGTTGCCATATTACTTTTTGCTCCTATAAAAGCTTTCAAAACTCGATTTTGAAGTAGATTTTTGTGCTATCTTTCTCAAAAATACTCTTACACTTTAGAATACAAAAATCTCATTTTTCATATATGCTTTAAAAGTTAAATTAAATAGTTTAAAAGGTAAAAGGTGTTTGTGCTTATCTGTTCACAATCTGCTCAAACTTGTGAGCTATTTCTGTAAACTTTCCTTCATTCTAACTTGTATTAAGGTTGAAAAGATAAAACCTAGGTGGGGTGACCCTTGATTGTTGTGATTAAAGATGTTGGGTGTAAAACTAAGGTTGGTAATCCTCTTGTGTAAGATTAGTGTCACCTACCATTATTGGATTGGAAAAAGGTTTCAATAAGTGTGTTGAAATCCTTAAGTAAGAACTTAAGGTAGTGGATATAGATCATTTGAGGATCGAACCACTATAAATCTCTGAGCTTTTTTCATGTCTTTTGATTAAATTTCTTCACTACTTTATGACAAACACATCTGCTTTGCCTTGTGTTAAAGGGTCTTCAACAAACAGACCTCCTTTATTCAATGGAAGTAACTATACATTCTGGACAAATAAAATGAAGATTTATGTCTGCTCAATCAATTTTTAGTTGTGGAATTTGATTAAAAATGGACCATTTGTTCCGTCAAAGTTCCTTGAAGGCAGAAAAGTGCCGAAGCAAAGTGATGAATATAACAACGAGGATATTTAAAAAATGACTGAATTTCCAGACAATAATTATATTATGCTGTACTCTTGATGCTAATGAGTATAACAGAGTTAGTGGCTGTGATTCAACTAACTAACTGTGGAGTAATAGGGGCTAAAAGCACCACTATTTTTCTAGCTATTTAAGATTAAATTGAGATATTTTTGTTGTAATAACTAGGCATATTCCTTCCTATTTGACATTTTATTGTAGAAAGTATTTTTGACACATCTGTGCAGATTTGAGTTAATTTCAAACAAAAAGGAGAATTTTTCAGCACACACCTGGTGACAGGTCTAGCAAGTGGTGTAACACTACTATTGTAACACCCCACTACTTAGGCCCAACAAGGCCGGAGGTGTCGTCCCGTCCAAATGACAAGGGGTCTTTATAACTAGGACACACAATAAAAATAATACCATACCTTAAAAATTTAAAGCTTATTAAAACCCAAAAATTCATGAATAAATCCAAAATAAAAATTGTTCACTCTCAACTCCCAAAACATTACATAAAATAAATAACAAAATATCTTCCAAGACAGACAACACTAGCTACTCATCCCCACAACAGGATCGACCTGAAATCATGGTAAAATGGGTGATGAGATAAAAATCTCAGTAAGTCCGTGTATGCTTTGGTGTTCAGAGAAAATAGTCCATGAATGTAAGGTGTAAGAATTTCATAAGAAAAATACTAGCAAGCAATAAACAATAGTGAAAATCAAGAGTGGCGTTTTCGTTTTTCCAACCATACATGTACAAATAAATCAACCATTCAAAAGGGGTGGTCATGGGTTACCACACGTTGGGCCCCATAACCATACAACGGTCAGAATGCGACACTTTGTGCAGACTGGCAAAAAGTAGGTGATCGGCCTACTGGGTGAGATACTCCTCCATCTCTACACCCAGACAAAACCGATTGTCCATTCTGGCAACACACAGTCTATTTGACTGAAAACTGTTAGCTCGGACTGACACGACCCACTGAACTGACATCTTATCCGGGAAGGACTTACCCCTCAGAGGTGGCCACCTACAGAGAGACTTACCCTAACCCCCCAAAGACTAGTCCTAGCAGCCCGCCCTTATTGAGTACTCAACGTAATTTATCCCACTTGGGGAAAATGAATAAATCATAGCTCCACTTGAGAATGGCAATTGAGGATTTCCAAAGTTTGGGACAAAGCTGGCTTTAGGAAGAGTTTAGAGTTTGAGTAAAAGTGCTTATTGATTTTCAAATAATTTGTTTGACTGAAATGAGATAGGAGACAATCCTCAATTGCTTTTACAGAAGTAAGTGTCCACGCACTCCACATTTGGCTTGCCATAATAACCATTTTGCATCAAACAAGTTTTATACAGGAGCTTACCTGATCCTTGCTCAAAATAAAGGTCTCCAACAGCTGACCTCACCCTGCTTGGGTTAAACATGAGCCATAATTAAACTCAAGCTAAAATTCACTTTCACAAATAATCTTAACTCAACTTACTATAACCATGACCCTAGTGTCTCAAGCTTTAAGGCCAGATAATAAATAAAAGGGTTTATAAAATAAATCTAGCTTGATATTAAAATAACTAGAGTTTGGGAAATAGGTACTAATAAGCTGAATGTTTAAATCTTGCTATAAATAAATTAGGGTTTATTTGATGAAGGGTCCTAGGACCTAGATGGAATTATTTAAAATACTAATCCATTAATAATTAGTTGTTGGAAAATAATTGGTAACTAAAATTAGTTGTAAGTAAATTTTAATGGGTTTTGATTGAAAGACAATAAATAAATTTTAATAGTATTTATGAATATAAGACTTACAAATTTAATATTTTACCTATTATGAATATTTATATAAAAGGCTTTATTTGATATTATTATTTTCTATATATTTTATTTTATATAAAATCTATATATTTTATTTCTTTAATAAAAGCCATTATTTATTTGACTAAAATATCATTGTTTTATATAATAGTCCAAATCCGCATTTCCCTAGGGTTTTCGAAATCACTAGAAGAAATTATAGTTTTAATTATTTTATTAATGAAATAAAATTAGCTTAGGAACAACAAGTTCATGATCATATTTTCTATTGCTATCCATAATCATGAATATACACTCTACATCAATCAACAAAACATCCAAATCATGAATAAAACATAGATCCAAATCTACCAAGACATGATCCAAACTCTACTAACATAAACATATTCATGGCTTTAACAATCATACATAATCACAAAACCCAATTCACCGAAGGTGATATAATCTCTAACATGCTTGATCATTCATACTACTCACGACATGAAGACATGTAACAAACCTTAAAAACGCCATACAATCAATCAAGACAAATCATCTCATGCCTCAATCGCATTTCCATCATACAAACACATTTATTCATGCTTCAATCTCAACTCCAACACAACAACACGTGCTCAAACCCTAATCATAATCCATCCCTTTCCAATATCATCCTAGAGACATGAATCTAGAATTTAAAGAGAAGGTTGAAGAGGCTTACTTGAAAGATGGCGACCTTGAAGGAGTTTCAAAAGAATCCTCTCGTGTGGACAACTTGGTTCATCCAAGGAGGAAGAAGGAAACATAGCCATGGTTGAAGTAGCCATTCAGCTGAGAGAGAGAGAGAGAGAGAGAGAGAGAGAGAGAGAGAGAGAGAGTTCATTAGTGTATATATATATATATATATATATATATTCATTAAGAGTTGAAGATGAGTGAAGATGGAGATAATTGATCATGCTTACCTTGAAGGTGTTCTTGAGCTTTCAAGAAAATTCTAGTTTTTGATCCAAAAGAGAGACTTGGATTTTGGTATTTGATGTTAAAAATTGTAGAAATGGTTTCAAGGGGTTGAGTAGGTGTGATCTGGAGTTTTTGGAGAAGATTGGAGAGGTTTGGAGTGGTCTTATGTGTGAGGATGCTAGTAGGTGTTCTTGAAGGTTGGAGAGAATGAAGAGAATTTGGATGAAGCTAGCCAAAATTCTGTGGGAATAGGGTGGCTGAATTGTTTGAATGGTTTTTGGTAATTGGATTTTCAAATTTGAGAGGAAAAGGAAAGTTGGTTGTTTGAAATTCAAAGAGAATATTTTAGGGAATCAATTTTGAAAACAAATATGGTAGGAAGATCTTGGTTGATAGAGAACTTTTGGAAAGCTACAATGGCCGACTGGCTTGCTGGAATTCTGTTGAGATGAGTGTTGTTTGATGGAGCTTTAGGGTGGCCGAAATATGGTGAACAATGGTGAAGGGATTTTTTTGGTTGTTGGAGGGTTGATTTATGGTAGTTTACTGAATATGTTTGTTGGAATTTTGGTCTTCAATCAATGGCTTGATTGGAGTGATTGCTGGAGATATTTTAGGAGCAGCCATGGGACTGGTTTTTGAGCAGAATGCTGGGAAAGATGACGAAGCTCAATTCATGGTTGTTCAAGGGGAGTTTGTATAGAAAAATGGTGGAAGTTTCGGACAAGGCTGAAGAAGAAGCAAAGCTGGAAAATCCTGAATAGATTTTCGCAAGGTTTGCTGGAAATTTCTGGGCAGATATTGCTGCCATTTTTCAGTCAGTTCATATAAGGTTTGAAGGGGTATTCAGAGGTTCTTCAAGGCTAGTTTCCAGCCTATTTTATGGAGGAAAAACTAGGTTGAGTGGTTGGGTGAAAAACTAGAAGAAACAGCTTGGTTTTGGCTCACCAATGCTGCGAAAATTGTCCAGAAAATTTTCTGGTTTGTATAGTTTTTTGAGCAGCTCGGTTTTAGCTGGAATGTTTAGTCCTCAAGCTAAGTGAAATGGCCATTTTTCTGGCAGCATTTGGGAGGAAAAGATGGATGAAATTTTTGACACTTGGACTGACCTAGAAGCTAGAAAAATTCTAGATTACTACTTGAAGAAGATGAACACACTGAGGTTGGAGTTTGAAGGTTCAACCATGGAGATTAATTTTCTTGGAAACTTTCCACAACTCCTCCCCATTTTCGGCCAACAAGATGTCTCACACTTAGACATTTTTGAACCTTCAAAGCCTCAGCACTTTGCTGGAATTTTATGGAAATAGATTTGGCTTAGATGAATTGAACAACTTAATGAATTGAGAAGTAAGGAAAGCTAAGGATCAAGAAGGGTATGAATCCCTTTAGAAATTTTTGTAGGGCACAAGAGTAGGATTAGGACATCCCTATCATGTCTCCCATACGACAACACTCCTACTCTTGCCTAAAGCATGCAAGGGCCGAAATATAGCTTTCCTACACAAAAATAAAATTTAATCATGCTAAAACTCTAATGATGGAATTTGAACCCAAGATCTTAAGAATTAATTCCAAAGCTCTAACCACTAAACCACAACAACTCTTGTTCTTATTTTTTCTTCCAAATATTTTTCCTATTGGATCCTCAAGCTATCTCCCTATTTTCACCTCAAGCAAAAATAACCATTTTGCCCTTCTTACTCAATAAACACAATTAAGCCATCTAGACTACAAATCACACATCTAAGCACATAAAATCATACAAAAATATATTTATGCATGCAAGCAAATATGATTTGCATCTCGACCCCCTTACTCTAAGGTTGGTTTTAGCTGGGGTTTCACATCCTCCCTCCTTAGAAGAATTTTGTACCGAAATTCAGGCATACCTCTATTTCAGATCGGGATACTTCTGCTTAACCCACTCTTCTGATTCCCAGTGACATCTCGCGTGCCATGATGCTCCCACTGAACTTTTACCATCAGTATCTACTTGTTCTGGAGATTCTTGATATTGTGGTCCAATATTCGCATGAGCTTCTCCACATAGCTCAGATCGGGTTGCAACACCAACGGCTCATTATTCAGGACATGACCGGGATCGGCATTGTACTTCTTCAGCTGTGACACATGAAACACATCATGAATTCTCGTCAATCCATCTGGCAAGTCCAATCGGTATGCTACTGATCCAATCCTTTCCTTTATTGGGAACGGTCCCAAATATCTCGAATTCAGCTTTCTACCCTTCGGATGCTTCAAGATTCCCCTATTCAGCATCAATCTCAGAAATACACTGTCCCCGACTTGAAACTCCAATTCTCTCCGCCGGTTGTCCGCATAGCTCTTCTGTTGGCTCTGAGCTGCCTTCAACCTCTCCCTGATCAACTTTACTTTGTCTAACATTTCCTGAACACAGACTTCTCCGGTTCTACTTACGTGACCATCTTTTGACCAACTCTAGTATAGCGGTACCTGACACTTGCGTCCATACAAGGCCTCATACGGTGCCATCCCAATTGAAGCTTGGTAGCTATTATTATACGACAACTCTATATACGACACACACTCGATCCACTTATCCCCGAAATCCAGAACACAAGCTCTCAGCATATTTTTCAATATCTGTATAACTCTTTCTGACTGCCCATCGGTCTGCGGATGCGCCGTCGTACTGAACTTCAGACTCAACCCCATCGCTTCTTGAAACTTACCCAAAAAATGAGACGTAAACCTTAGGTCTCGATCAAACACAATACTTGAAGGCACTCCATGAAGATGGACTATTTCTTGCACATAAGTCTGAGCCAACTTCTCCATAGAGTCTTTTACATTCACGGGTATGAAATGAGCCAATTTGGTCAGTCAATCCACCACTACCCATATGGTGTCCTTCTGGGTCCTTGACATAGGGAGTCCGGTGACAAAATCCATGGTCACTTCCTCCCACTTCCACTCAGGTACTGGCAATGGTTGCAACAGTCCCGCTGACTTCTTGTACTTTGCTTTGACTTTCTGACAGGTGAGACAGGTCAAAACATACTTGACCACATCCTGCTTCAGTCCGGGCCACCAATAGGTCCTCTTTAGATCCTGGTACATCTTGACTTCCCCCGGATGAATAGCGTAATTGCTCTTATGCGCCTCTTCCAAAATTTTATCCTTTAGTTGATGCTCTCTGGGTACACACAACCGATCCCTGAAATGCAAAACTCCTCTTCGTCTTGCTGGAATTCACTGCCTTGTCATTTAAGCTCCTTGTCCTTGAAATGTGAAACTCTGCGTTGCTTTATTGAGCTTCCACGATTTCTCGTCTTAGATCCGGTACCAACTTTAGGTTGCTAACAACGATTCTCTTCTCTTGCACTTCCACCCTTCTGTCCAACATTTCCTGAACCACTTGAATTTCCTGCACTCTTAGTTTGGCCATACCAACTTTTCTACTCAGGGCATCATCTACAACGTTGGCCTTCCCAGGATGGTAATTGATCGGACAATGGTACTTCTCCAAAAATTCCATCCATCTTCGTTGCCTCAAATTCAGATCCTTCTGAGTGAAAATGTACTTCAGACTCTTGTGGTCGGTGAACACCTCATATTTAGCTCCGTACAGGTAGTGTTGCTAATTCTTTAGGGCGAACACAATAGCTGCCAGCTCCAGATCATACGTAGGGTAGTTAACTTCATGAGATCTCAACTTCTGAGAAGCATAAGCGATCACTTTCCGGTCTTGCATCAATATTGCTCCCAATCCTTCTTTCGAGGCATCGGTATACAGCGCGTAAGGCTTATCTTCCTCTGGCAAGCTCAATACTGGTATTGTCATCAGTCTTAGCTTCAATTCTTGGAAACTCTTCTCACATTTCTCACTCCACACAAATGGAACATCTTTTCTCAGCAGTCGGGTCATAGGCTATGCGAGTGTCGAGAACCCTTTGATGAACCTCCTGTAGTAACCAGCCAATCCTAAGAAACTTTGAATCTCGGTGATGTTCTCCGGTTGCTTCTAGTCCGACACTGCTTCAACCTTTGCTGGGTCTACCTTGATTCCCTCCTTGGTCACCACATGGCCAAGAAATGCTACACTGTCCAGCCAGAATTCACACTTGCTAAACTTGACGAATAGCTTGTTTTCCCACAGCTTCTCCAATATGAGCTTCAGATGCTCCGCACGCTCCTCTGGACTCTTGGAGTAAATCAGAATGTCGTCGATGAAGACCACCACGAACTTGTCCAGATAGGGTTGGAACACTCGGTGCATCAAGTCCATGAATACTGTTGGAGCATTGGTCACCCCGAACGGCATTACCATGAACTCATAATGCCCATATCTGGTGTTAAAGGTCGTCTTGGGGATATCCTCCTCTTTTGGTAGTACCCTTGCCTCAGGTCTAATTTGGAGTAGCAACTGGATCCTTGCAACTGGTCGAACAACTCGTCAATCAGCTGACGGGGGACAACGGTAAGCCGACGAGGTCGACGGTTAGTCGATGGTTAAGGAAAACGTTCAACTTTCGTTCACGTCGTTTTTCTACCGTTTGTTTGATTCTTTCATTTTCCTTTTTCCACATCCTTTCTCCCTTCATAAACAAGGGATTCACTTCATATTTCCCCAATTATTTCATCCAAATCACACAATTAATCATCCTTAAATTCGTCCATGTTCTAAGCAAAATTATGAAATTTTGTAGCTTTGACACATGATTTTGTTTTGGACATAATTTTCAATCCACAACTCCGTTTTGGCTCTATGATATACCAAAATGACCATAAAACTCTTAAATTTAATTTGGTATAGACTGTTTTTAGATTTCTAGTTCCAGTAACACGCTACTGGGCAAAAACAGCCCCAGTAGTTTTCTAATTTTTAGTCCATTTCCATAAAACAACTTCACCTACTTGATTCATAACACCTACTTAACCCTTAATCCACTTCATTTTCCTTCAAACAACTTTAATTCTTCAGATTTTCAGGTTCAAGAAAGCCACTAAGTTCTTATGCAAATAACATATAATTAACATCAACATTAAAAAACAAATCATAATCCATTTTCTTTAACGTTTAACCCATTTTTATCCCAACTCTACCATCTTTCTTCTCAATCATGAACAACCCTTTAAAACACCATTCAAATACTCTTATTCACCATACAAAGCATAGCCTATGAATCCTTTATCCAACCGGTACACACAAACTTGTACACACAAAGTCTCATATAGTACACAATAATCATTTTAATCATCACAAATATCATGTTTTCATGTTAAAATTCATATCAAAACGATCACCGTAATGAAATCTACAACTTTAATTCTTGAAGTCTAAGACTTTACCTTGTGTATAAGGTGTTCTATCTTGAATTTGCTCCAAGAATCTCCAACTTCTTCAAGAACACTATTTTCTCTCTCATTTTCCAATTTTTTTCTTGATTTTTCCTTTCCTTTTCTTCCTTCTTCATTTAAGCCCTTGGCCGGTTTTCCCAGCCTTCTCACCACCATTCTTGTGTCCAATGGTCAACCAACATTAATTACATTGTGGGCTATCCATTTTAAAGCTAAATTCCTATTGGTGGATTTAATTTAAATGGATAATTCTTAAGCTTATTCAATAAGCGTTTGCAATTTAATAATCCCACAAATATTATACTCACCCAATGGTATTTTAACACTTGTTTTCGTCCACCATTCACACAATGCCACACGTCCATTTTTAACCGCGATTTTCTATTTTCTTCAGAAATGACCAAAATCGGGTCCGTAATGAAAAAATATTTTATTTCACTATTCAACTCCAAAAATTTCACTAAATCCATTGGTAACATTTAAATTCTTCAATTTTCTCTCTACTTGGTCAAATTTGAGGTCAAAGTTGCGGGCGCGGTCAAAATGATGAAAATGCCCTCGATATCCTGGGTAGCATAATTTGCACCAAAATGTGCATTTCATTGCATTGATCAATTTATCTTTTCAGAGTACCCTTAAATTCACATTTTGTTAATAATAATAGCTTTCTAAAAATTTAGAGTATGGGTGAACAAATTCAATAATTACATCTGGGTCCTGACAAAATATTATTCCACCAAAATATTCGTCTCATTACACTGATGAACTTTTGTTCTGGATATCGGTACAAATTCTCATCCTATTACAAATAGTAGCCAATTGAAAGTGAAAAAGGTGGGGTGTTACAAATGGACCAAGAGCCAGGTCCATTTTGGTTCAGCTAGTGAAAATAGAGCAAAAACTTAGGGGAAAACAGAACACACCTGGCACTAGGTCCATTTTGGAGAAACGAAATCCTGTGCACGAATTTAGCAATTTTCCAAAGATTTCATTATTTTCCAATTCCTACTCGGCCAAGACTCTTCAAGCAACGAATATGGCATCAAAGTAGCCTATAAAACCATGAGAAAACACAAGGGAAAAAGGGAGTAATCCAAGATAAAAAATTCCAATCATTCAAAGAAGGAGAGATTCACTATTCAAGAAGGCTTGTTCAAGAGAGTTTTCAAAGGAGAAGTGATGAGACTCTGCTTTATCATGGAGGTCAAGATCAAGGAGGGGGAGGCGTGACCATGCAATGACAAGGACTGTTGACAAGATCTAGGTTCAAAAAGCTTCAAGATGAGTTTCAATTGCTCATAAAACCATACTTGAGGATGGAAGAGGGTTGGAAGGTTGAGGAAGCTAGCTAAGAGTTTATTTTAATGACTATCCAAGAAGAACCCCAACTAGAACTCAACCCGGCATTAAAGACGAATGAAATTTGACCAAAGTTGGCCTTCCAGCGGACATCCGGCGCCGGCCCAAGCAGCAGAACCAGTGCCGACTTCATTCTAGCATTCGACTGCCCGAAGACAGTTCGCAACCGGTGCTGGCTGTAGTGTCCAAACTGGCGCCGGGTGCAGCCGGCGGCTGCCTCGTGTTTTTTATGTTTTCTTTAGGTTTTCTCTAATTTTAAGTGTTTGTAAAGACTTATTAAGACCCCAATCTGTAATAGAACCTCAGGGATTACTTAGCTAGGGTTAAGGTAGTATAAATAGAACTTCTAGTGATTTAACAACACAATTCACACACTTTAATTCAAATTTAAGAGAGAATCTTAAGAGGCCCAAGCCTCCTTCTGTTATAGTTCGTGGACTCCTAAACGCGGAAAACATCCACGAATCCCTCCCGAGGACCCAAGTAAATGATTAAGAAGATCTAAGGTTTAAGAATTACCTCTGGTTGCTGTAATCGAAATCCTTTGATTTAGATTGCGCTGTTGTACGTTCAACCCAAACAATCACCAGGCGCTGCAGTATGCGAACGTCCTCTATCGGATACACACCGCGAACTCACTCGATACCCGGGGAGTGCTAGCACCTAGGGTTTGAGAGGTTTTTTTTTTCTCTTCTGATAGAGAATGGCACGAATGTTCTCAACCGAAAAATTAGACTATTGAAAAGACGGCTAGGGTTTTCTTAAAAACCCCCGAACCTCTTAGAGTCCAACCCTAATAATATCTTATCATATTCTAATTTAAATTCAAATTAAATTAAAATTGATATGATAAGATTATGCCATTATCTCAGTAATTTAACTAATTAATTTACCGAGTCAGATTCTTATAATCTGGACATCATCCAGATACATCGAATGTGGACATATTTCCAGATTCATTGTATCTGGTAAATTTTCTAAGTACGATTAACTTAGACATATTTCCAGATTCATCGAATCTGGTCACCAGAAAAATAACCTAACAAGTTCGCTTATTGTGTGACCCTATAGGTTCATTTAACACTGACAGTGTGCCTAAATTATATTTAAATGGTCCACAAGTTATAAGCGGTTTCTAGCAAAACATTATAACTATCCAGGTTAAATGAAGATCGGTGATCTCTTTGAACCAAACCATAATTTTATATTTAGTCCTTTTGTCACACGATATCCAGATTAAGCATAAGGCACGGAGCATGTCATCCTTATTAAGCTTAATCAATTATTTCTTGATTTCACAGTAGACAGTTCAAATAGATGATATCAATATCTTAGATTGATATATTTGAGCACGGCCATGCATTTTTAACAGTCTAACTTATCAAGGGGCCCATGTATATCTCTCCCATAATTGAGAGGGACAAATTCATTCACAATCAATCATATTCCTCTCCTTGATTTATTCTATATCCAACAATAGTCTAATTTATTATCTGGTTAAAGACAACTTTAGACAATGTCAAAATATAGAATTTATCAAGTAGGAAACTATGATGAATTTAGGTCGAAGGACTTTCAATATTATTATGGCTAGAAAGTTCTTATGACATATTCCATGAAGTACTCTCACAGTAGGTCATGTCCAATACAATGTTCTCTAACATTTATTTATGTCTTGACTCGATATCACAAATATCCATGGCCAGTAAAACATAGCCATCAAGTCACAAACATACTAATCTTAATTTATTATTATTCCAATAATAATAATAATAATTGATCAGGGACAGTTTTAGAATAGTCATTGTATTCATTGTAGGGTTTTACTATCAAGTCACGTACTTGATGACCACAAAACAAAACTCACTATTCATGGAAAGGAAAGCCTCATATTATTATATAAAACATAATGACAATAGTATAAGTACAAATTGACTCTAGGGCATACCCCAACAGTCTCCCACTTGCACTAAGACCAATTTGGCATAAGCCGTAATCCCATTGATCTGGTATGACTATTATGTTTAGACGATGGGAGAGGCTTTGTCAGTGGATCTGCAACATTGTCATCAGTTGGTACCTTGCATAGTTTGACATCTCCTCTATCAACAATTTCTCGAATGAGATGAAAACGTCTAAGTATATGTTTGGATCGCTGATGTGATCTTGGTTCCTTAGCTTGTGCAATGGCTCCATTGTTGTCACAATAGAGATCCAATGGGTTCACAGTACTAGGAACAACATCTAGTTCTGTAATGAACTTTTTAATCCAAACTGCTTCTTTAGTTATAGCTGAGGCAGCTACATACTCAGCTTCTGTAGTAGAATCGGCAACGGTATCTTGCTTTGAACTTTTCCAGCTTACAGCACCTCCATTCAAACAAAATAGAAAACCTGATTGCGATCTATAATCATCTATGTCGGACTGAAAACTAAAATCAGTGTAACCATTTACAACTAGCTCGCCTTCTTTTCCTCCATAAACTAAGAACATATTTTTAGTTCTTCTTAAGTACTTCAGTATGTTCTTAACAGCAGTCTAGTGTGCCTCTCCAGGATTTGACTAGAACCTGCTCGTCATGCTCAATGCATATGATACATCGAGTCGAGTACATAACATGGCATACATGATAGACCCTATAGCGGAAGCGTATGGTATCTTGTTCATGCGTTCTTCTTCATCCTTCGTAGAAGGACTTTGAGTTTTGCTGAGCTTAATGCCATGTGACATTGGCAAGAATCCTCTATTAGAGTCTTGCATACTGAACCTTTTCAGTACCTTGTCAACGTATGCACTTTGACTTAGTCCAATTAGCTTTCTAGATCTATCTCTATAGATCCTTATACCTAGAATATAGGCAGCTTCACCTAAGTCTTTCATTGAGAAATAATTTTCCAACCATGTCTTTACACTTTGTAGAGTTGGGATGTCGTTTCCAATGAGTAAGATATCATCAACATAAAGTACCAAAAAGACTATTGCATTCTTACTTGTTTTCTTATCGACACAAGGCTCATCTTCATTTTTGATAAAGTTAAATTCTTTAATTGCTTCATCAAAACGAAGATTCCAACTTCGAGATGCTTGCTTCAATCTATAAATGGATATTTGAAGCTTGCACACTTTATTAGAATTCAAAGGATCATCAAAACCCTCAGGTTGTGTCATGTACACATCTTCGAGTAAGTTTCCATTAAGAAACGTGGTTTTCACATCCATTTGCCAAATTTCATAGTCATAATATGCTGCTATGGCAAGAAGAATTCTGATAGATTTAAGCATTACAACTGGTGAAAATGTTTCATCATAGTCTATACTATGAGTTTGTCTATAACCTTTTGCTACCAGTTGTGCATTGTAAGTATGCACATTTCCCTCCATGTCTGTTTTCTTTTTGAAAACCCACTTACACCCAATGGTTTTTGAACCTTTAGGTGGGTTAACCAAAGTCCAAACTTGGTTATCATACATGGATTGCATCTCAGACTTCATAGCCTCTAACCATTTTCCAGAGTCAGAACTCTTATTGGCTTCTTGATAGGAAGTGGGCTCATCATTAACCATAAGCTCCACATTGTGATCATCAGTGATGAGAAATCCATATCTCTCAGGTTGTTAACGAACCCTATCAGATCTTCGAGGTCCTTGTTCTATAGATGTAGGCTCATCTTGGACTTGTGAGCCATCTAATCGAGATTCATTATTTGGTTCAGGCACTAATTGTGGCTCTTGAATCTCATCTTGATAAGGTTCAAGCACTAATTGTGGTCCTTGAATCTCATCAAGATGTATTTTACTCCCACTGATTCTTTTGGAAATAAATTCCTTTTCAGGAAAGAATCCATTTCGAGCAACAATTACTCTATTTTCTTTTGGGAGATAAAATTGATATCCTTTAGTTTCTTTAGAATACCCTACAAATATGCATTTATCCGATTTAGGTACAAGTTTATCAGATAATAAACGCTTTACATAAACTTCACAACCCCAAATCTTCAGAAATAACAAATTAGGTTGTCTCCCAGTCCATATCTTATATGGCGTTTTCTGAATCGATTTAGATGGAACTCGATTTAGTATGAATGCAGCAGTCTCCAGGGCATAACCCTAAAAGGAGATTGGAAGATCAGTTTGACTCATCATTGATCGAACCATATCTAATAAAGTCCGATTTCTCCGTTCAGATACACTATTCCATTGAGGTGTTCCTGGTGGAGTTAATTGGGAAATAATTCCACAATTTTTAAGATGCTCGTCAAACTCGTGACTTAAGTATTCACCACCTCGATCCGATCGAAGTGTTTTGATACTTTTGCCAAGTTGATTTTGTACTTCATTTTAAAATTCTTTAAATTTTTGGAACGATTCAGATTTGTGTTTCATCAGATACAGGTAGCCATATCTGCTGAAATCATCTGTAAATGTAATGAAGTACTGAAATCCTCCTCTAGCATGTGAATTCATTGGTCTACATACATCAGTATGTATTAGGCCCAATAAATCAGTTGCCCTTTCATTTTGTCTCTTGAAAGGCGCTTTAGTCATTTTGCCTAATAAATAAGAATCACATGTTTTGTAAGATTCTAAATTAAACGATTTTAGAAGCCCATTATTATGAAGCTTTGTTATGCGTTTCTCATT
The DNA here is from genome assembly GCA_026120185.1 of Voacanga thouarsii. Classification (NCBI taxonomy): domain Eukaryota; kingdom Viridiplantae; phylum Streptophyta; class Magnoliopsida; order Gentianales; family Apocynaceae; genus Voacanga; species Voacanga thouarsii. Next base: position 187,305 of record JANUWF010001505.1, read on the forward strand.
TATATGGTCCAAACGACAATGCCAGAAGTAAGTCTGATTTAAATCATTGGATTTCAATCTCTCAGTATTTATATTATAGATAGACATGTTTGAAGATCCACGAAAATTTAGAATATAGAGCCCATTCGATAATGAAGCATCTCTATAAAAAAATGCCGTTTTTATTAATGGAGCAAATGTTATTCCTAATAACAAATTCAAAACCTTCTAAATCCAAACAAGATACTGAAATAATATTCCTACTCATAGCAGAAACATAAAAACAATTGTTCAGTTCTAAAACAAGCCCACTGGGCAAAATTAATTCAAAAGTTCCTACAGCTACTGCAGCAACTTTTGCTCCATTCGCAACTCGTAAGTCCACCTTGCCTTTTGCCAAGGCTCTACTCCTTTTTGGACCCTGCACATTTACACAAATGTGAGATCCACAACCGATATCCAATACCTATGAATCAGCAGTAGATAAATTAATTTCAATAACATAAATACCTGACACGGCAGTCTCACTGTCCTTCTTTTTCTTTACTTCCAAATAGAGCTTGCAATTTCTTAACCAATGTCCTTATTCTCCACAATGGTGGCAAGCTCCCTCCTTTGGTGTCTTGGCCTTAGGTTTGGGCTTGAACTTGGACTTTGCCTTGTCCTTACCCTTACTAGCCATGACATTGCCTTTTTGGTTGTTCTTTTTGCCTTTCCCTTTTTGAACCATTAGAACACTAGGAGTATTCTTCTTAATGTTCAGTTCAGCTTATTTTAGCATCCCAAGCAATTCAGTAATGGATTTCTCCATATTATGCATGTTAAAATTCATGACAAACTGGTCATACTCAGCAGGTAAAGAGCCCAAGATCAAATCCGTGGCCATGTCATGATTAACAGGAGCACCAAGCTTATCAAGATGATCTAGATGGCCCTTCATTTTAAGGACATGAGCACTTACCGAGGTGCCAGAAACCATCTTACATGCATTTAACGCCTTGTGAGTTTCAAATCTCTCTTGTCGTGCTTGCTCTTGGAATATTTCCTTGAAATGCACAATCATGTCATATGCCTCTGCTTCTTCAAACTATTGTTGAAGTTCAGGGTTCATGGTTGCTAGCATGAGGCAAGTAACATCGTTGGAGTCATCTTTGTGCTTACTATAAGCATCTTTTTCAGTTTTTGAGGCGTTATTTGCTGGAGCAGGGGGAATAAGATTTTCAAGAACATAGAGCCTTTTTCTTGCTTAAGAACAATTCTTAAGTTTCGTGCCCAATCAAGAAAGTTAGTCCCACTAAGCTTGTCTTTCTCAAGCATAGATCGCAATGAATTATTCCAACTGTTTGTTGCCATTATCTACATACAAAAATATGCAAAGTAATTAATTTTTTTTTTGAGACTTTAACGAAAAACTCCCACTAAAAGCATTTAAACTTTTTGAAACTTCAACATTTTGATGTTTCGTAGTGGGAATATATATATATATATATATATATATATATATTATAAATATTTTATTTTAATCATAAGTAATCTTTGGATTTAATCTTATAATTAAATAAAACTCAAAATTTAAATGAGATAGACATCAAATGTCCCGGCTAAAAATATCTCATATAATGCCCTAGGCCCAAAACCATTTTGATAGCCCAGTTAAGTCAAGCCATATCAAACATATGGAAAACTATTTTCCATCTTATCTCACTCAGATAATCAAAAGCATCCTACTTTGGTAGGAATGACCATATGATGATCCAAGTAATAACAAGTGTTTGATTTTGGAAGGCATTTAACACTTAAATTTTTTTCTTTAAAAAAAAAAATTTGATTGTAGTAAGCAGGAAATAGACATATCAAATATGCATGTAAGACATAAATAAAAGTGACATAGCATGGCCCATAACCTTTGTTGATCATCACGAGCAAAGTGAAGATCAAAGTGGTCAATCTAGGTATATGAACTCCTTAAGCATTCTCTAATGCCTTGAGCATACTCCTCCTTGGTTGTAAATGTTGGCTGCTGTCTTCTTTTACATTGGATAGTAAAATTAAAATAATTCCTATTTTAGGAAAGCAGTACAATTTTACAACAATGAAAAATGACACGCAGGCCGTATTTAAAAAAAAAATTACAACTTAAAACAACCATAATGTAACCAGCCAATCACATTGGGATAAAACGGGCCATGCTCTGCACTATTCAAAATAATCCACAACTACAATAAAAAACACTAACGAATAACACACAACGAATAGTTAGTTGGGGTTCCAAGGGGTAACGCCCCGGCGGGGTCAAGGGCGGCGCCCTGTGAGGGGGGTCCAGGGGCAGCGCCCTGGCGGAGGTCTCGCTGGCCGGTCAGCGGGCGGGGGTCAAGGGGACAGCGCCCCTTGCGGGGGTCTTTGGGGGCAGTGCCCTCGGAAGGAAAAACGATTTTTCCTTCTCTCATTGAATGAAATTTTGCCTTCCAATTTCCGAATATTAATCAAATTAACGTTCGGACCCCTTAGTAACCATCGCCGTGAAAATTCATATTACAGACAATATGCGTTCTTTTAATCATATTTATACAGATAACATATTATCATGGCCGATTAATACAAATAATTCGCAAATATAGAACGACAGATAGCATGCTTACGATACCATATCATATTAAAACAGACCAATTTACAAACAATCTGCAACTAATCAGATCTGATCAGGCAACTAAGACGCATATATTAAACCTAATTCAGGCAGTCTGTATGTTAAGTATTCTAAAATCATAATCATGCGAACATGCTGATACATACCGTTTAAATTCACATATACATATCATACATGTATTTAACAATACGATTAACACAGATGAATCAACCTAATCGTTTAGCAAGTTGCTCTGATACCACTGTTATAATTCGTGGACTCCTAAATGAGAAAAACATCCACAAATCCCTCCTGAGGACCCAAGTAAATGATTAAGAAGATCTAAGGTTTAAGAATTACCTCTGGTTGCTGTAATCGAAATCCTTCGATTCTGATTGCACTGTTGTACGTTCAACCCGAACAATCACCAGACGCTGCAGTATGCGAACGTCCTCTATCAGATACACACCGCGAACTCACTCGATACCCGGGGAGTACTAGCACCTAGGGTTTGAGAAGTTTTTTTCTTCTCTTCTGGTAGAGAATGGTACGAATGTTCTCAACCGAAAAATTAGACTATTGAAAAGACGACTAGGGTTTTCTTAAAAACCCCCGAACCTCTTAGAGTCCAACCCTAATAATATCTTATCATATTCTAATTTAAATTCAAATTAAATTAAAACTGATATGATAAGATTATGCCATTATCTCAGTAATTTAACTAATTAATTTACCGAGTCAGATTCTTATAATCTGGACATCATCCAGATACATCGAATGTGGACATATTTCCAGATTCATTGTATCTGGTAAATTTTCTAAGTACGATTAACTTAGACATATTTCCAGATTCATCGAATCTGGTCACCAGAAAAATAACCTAACAAGTTCGCTTATTGTGTGACCTTATAGGTTCATTTAACACTGGCAGTGTGCCTAAATCATATTTAAATTGTCCACAAGTTATAAGCAGTTTCTAGCAAAACATTATAACTATCCAGGTTAAATGAAGATCGGTGATCTCTTTGAACAAAACCATAATTTTATATTTAGTCCTTTTGTCACACGATATCCAGATTAAGCATAAGGTACGGAGCATGTCATCCTTATTAAGCTTAATTAATTATTTCTTGATTTCACAGTAGACTGTTCAAACAAATGATATCAATATCTTAGATTGATATATTTGAGCACGACCATGCATTTTTAACAGTCTAACTTATCAAGGGGCCCATGGATATCTCTCCCATAATTGAGAGGGACAAATTCCTTCACAATCAATCATATTCCTCTCCTTGATTTATTCTATATCCAACAGTAGTCTAATTTATTATCTGGTTAAAGACAACTTTAGACAATGTTAAAATATAGAATTTATCAAGTAGGAAACTATGATGAATTTAGGTCGAAGGACTTTCAATATTATTATGGCTAGAAAGTACTTATGACATATTCCATGAAGTACTCTCACAGTAGGTCATATCCAATACAATGTTCTCTAACATTTATTTATGTCTTGACTCGATATCACAAATATCCATGGCCAGTAAAACATAGCCATCAAGTCACAAACATACTAATCTTAATTTATTATTATTCCAATAATAATAATCGATCAGGGACAGTTTTAGAATAGTCATTGTATTCATTGTAGGATTTTACTATCAAGTCACGTACTTGATGACCACAAAACAAAACTGACTATTCATGGAAAGGAAAGCCTCATATTATTATATAAAACATAATGACAATAGTATAAGTACAAATTGATTCTAGGGCATATCCCCAACACCTTGTTCAAGACCATGCTTAAGGGTTAGTCCTCCTTATGAATAAATCTACAAATTATATAGATAATCCAATGTGGTTTGTTTGAATGGGTCTTAGTTACTTTGTTCTTCTAAGGTTTGTTTGAATTCCATTACGTGGGTGCCTATTTTCTCTATTCTATTTGTTCTTGTTTGCCTTTGGTGCTTTAAGGATATTGGGGTGAGATTATAGTAGAACTTTCTGTTGGGTATCTCTCGTGTATCGTATAGGCGCAGTGGAAGAATAAAATGAGATACCATCCCAAGATCCGCATATGTGTGGAAAACAAGACATAACGATAACAAAGGTAACAACTTTTTACCTTTCTTTGATCATCCAAAGAATAAAATTTCTTCTTCAAGTTGAGGCGCGATCCAGCAATTCTTTTGATCAAACTCCATGAGAGTTGAACGTTCAACCACTATAATCACAGTGTATGATTATCTCTAACAGTAATCCACACAGAGGAATTCTCAAGCGCTAAAATTTCCTATGCTAGTAGAAAAAGATGGCGTCTAGGGTTTCTCAAGAACAATCGTGAGAAAGAGAGAAGAGAGAAATCGTGTGCCTTATGGTTTGGAGTTATTTTCATGTCTTACACAAAATCAACTAGGGTTTCGAGTGTATCTCAATATCACACGAAAAATCTTGCTCAAAATATACTCCAATCTCATAATTCTAAAACAGTTAAAATTCTATAATTGTAATTGGAAACATCAAGTTCTCACAATTACAATTTGGACAATTAATTATAACTAATAATAATTTGACCACAACAACTTCTCTTTCTCGCAATTAACCCCACTATGTTATCAAATAATATCTTGGGTGTATAATCCTCTATTGTGTGTGACTTATTAGGTTTCCCAGCTAATTGGCAGCGAATATGAATTAATCTAAATGTCTTTGAGATTAAAAATTCATAATTAATTAGAATTAATCTTATTAATTCTAATCAGGATTGGTTTATTAATTTATCAATTAATAAACTCATATTCTCAGGTCATGAGCGGTATCTAGCAACACATCATGACTACCCAAGAGTCTAAGAAGTTAAGTGGCTTGGCATGAACCTTTTAATAACAAACTTCAGTGCAATTAACTCCTTTCACCATACAATATCTCATTCGGTTTGGAGTACGGAATTAGTGCCAACTCCCTCCAGAATTAATTCTGACTCGAATATGATAGTACTTGTACCGGGAACCCATTACTCTAGATGTGTATCAATTGGAACTGTTTCCAATACACAATCGCCTTGGCCAATGACTTTCGAGTAATAATTCCTACAAGTAGCCGTGAGATATTCACCCCTACTATTAGGAGTGGTGAATCCTTTATTGACCATCTCAACTGCTTTTGTTTACCTCACCATGTACCCAATATCCATCCCATAGGTGGCCCTCGATCGAGCTATGGAGATTGAAATCAAAGTACAAGGCTTAACAAACAAAGTACCTTGGAGATCTCAAGTCTAAGGATACTTGCTTGTTTGCTATATTGAGATTATATCATTGGCACTAAATAGTTATCCATGTGATTATCTCAAAGTTAGGTCATCTAATGAACTTGTTCCATTAACAAGCATCCATGTGCTAACTTTGAGTATCTCAATACTAACAAATATGAGAACCACCGCCTGATCAAATCAGGAAGTCTAACACATGCTAGTCTTAATGCATTAATGATGTCCTGCCTCATTAATACTACGACTAGGGACTATTTAAGTACTAACATTATACAGTATAGTAGGAATCTCATATCATGATTTCCTTAATACAGTGTTGTACTAGGGACTTTATCGAATAGTTATATTACTTAAAAGTAAAGAAAAGAAACTGTAAGATAAATAATGCCTTTTATTAAAATAAAATGTGTCATATACAATATACAAGTGATTGCCTCTAGGGCACAACACTAACACTTTCTACTATTGTCGAGGGTCTTTGAAGCTTAGTTCATCAAGGGTTTGATAGAGGGTAGGTTGTGATTTCATTTTCTCCTTTTTGTCCCAAGAAGATTCTCTGTTTTTGGTCTCATTGCTTGAGCTAAACACATAACCAACTAAACCACTCACAACACCAAGAAAAAGCCCACACTAGATCATATCAAAGAGTTTGGTATCAGAGCAAGGAAAGTTTTGATTCCAATCAAAGCTTGAAAGCAAGAAAAGGAGTCCCACAAAGTTGAAGAAAAAGAAAATAGAGAAAATCCCGTAATTAAAAAACATGCTCCAAAAAGGTCATGAAATCTTTGTTATAACTTGAGTTTTCTTTGAGAAAATTTCTCCTTGATGTTAATATAATCCTTGGGAACAAATTTATCTTGTGATTGTTGTGAAATTTGGCTTGAATATGGGTGAGAATGTTGGGTGTTCTTAAGTGACGGGATTGCATCCAAGGTGTTTGATAAATGTTCCATGAGAATGTTTTTGGCTATAGTTAGGAACTTTAATTATTAATTTTCATTCCTTGGGATATTAGGACTTATTATATCACTCTATTGTTGAATTCGATGCTCATTGAACTCAACTTTATTAGTGCACACTTGTGATCATCTTGTTCTTCATAATCCTAGTTCTAATTGTTCTTGTTACTTTATTCTTGCTAATTCTTGTTCGTTTCTTGCTTAGAAGCATTTCTTGTGCATCTAGTGTTTGTTCTTGTGTTGATTGAGTACATATTTCTTGAAATTCTTGATTAAAACTTATTTGCTTGAGGTGCCCAACAAGTATTTGTTAAAATTCTCCTAAGACCCCCTAATTGGAACATTCTTTTGATTTGTGTGATTCACTAAGTTGGACTAAAACTTTAGCTATTAGGGAGAATTGGGATTGAACAAGAAGGCTTGAGTATTGAGAAAAAGGCAAGAGGGTGAGCCTATTACTAAAAGAGCCTAAGAGAGCAAACATGAGCGTGGAGTGACCAACCCTTGAGAGCCAATGTAACACCCCGTTACATAGGCCAGCCAAGGTTTGGGATGTCGCCCCGTTCGAAGGACAAGGGGTCTTTATAACTAGGTCACACAAATAAAATAGCGGAATACAAATAATACTTTAACTTAAAATTTATTACAACCCAAGAATAAATCCAAGAATACCATAAACAAATTCATAATAAAATTTATCCACTCTCATCTCCCCAAAGCATTACACAAAATAAATTTATCAAAAAGTCTTCCAAGGTAAGCAATATCTAGCTACTCATCCTCACAGCAAGATCAACCTGAAATCATGGTAAAAATGGTGGTGAGACAGAAATCTCAGTAAGTTCGTGTGTGCTTTGAGTGTCCAGTGGAAATAGTTCATGAATGCAAAGTATAAAACCTTTATAAGAGAACACTGGCAAGCAATAAACATTAGTCAAAATCAAGAATGGTGTTTTGGCTTTTCCAACCATACATATGTTGGGGATATTCCCTAAAGTCAATTTGTACTTATACTATTGTCATTATGTTTTATATAATAATATGAGGCTTTCCTTTCCATGAATAGTCAGTTTTGTTTTGTGGTCATCAAGTACGTGACTTGATAGTAAAACCCTACAATGAATACAATGACTATTCTAAAACTGTCCCTGATCGATTATTATTATTGGAATAATAATAAATTAAGATTAGTATGTTTGTGACTCGATGGCTATGTTTTACTGGCCATGGATATTTGTGATATCGAGTCAAGACATAAATAAATGTTAGAGAACATTGTATTGGACATGACCCACTGTGAGAGTACTTCATGGAATATGTCATAAGTACTTTCTAGCCATAATAATATTGAAAGTCCTTCGACCTAAATTCATCATAGTTTCCTACTTGATAAATTCTATATTTTGACATTGTCTAAAGTTGTCTTTAACCAGATAATAAATTAGACTACTGTTGGATATATAATAAATCAAGGAGAGGAATATGATTGATTGTGAAGGAATTTGTCCCTCTCAATTATGGGAGAGATATCCATGGCCCCCTTGATAAGTTAGACTGTTAAAAATGCATGGTCGTGCTCAAATATATCAATCTAAGATATTGATATCATTTGTTTGAACAGTCTACTGTGAAATCAAGAAATAATTGATTAAGCTTAATAAGGATGACATGCTCCGTGCCTTATGCTTAATCTGGATATCGTGTGACAAAATGACTAAATATAAAATTATGGTTTGGTTCAAAGAGATCACCGATCTTCATTTAACCTGGATAGTTATAATGTTTTGCTAGAAACCGCTTATAACTTGTGGACCATTTAAATATGATTTAGGCACACTCGCCGATGTTAAATGAACCTATAGGATCACACAATAAGCGAACTTGTTAGGTTATTTTTACGGTGACCGATTCGATGAATGCGGAAATATGTCTAAGTTAATCGTACTTAGAAAATTTACCATATACAATGAATCTGGAAATATGTCCACATTCGATGTATCTGGATGATGTCCAGATTATAAGAATCTGACTCGGTAAATTAATTAGTTAAATTACCGAGATAATGGCAGAATCTTATCATATCAGTTTTAATTTAATTTGAATTTAAATTAGAATATGATAAGGTATTATTAGGGTTGAACTCTAAGAGGTTCGGGGGTTTTTAAGAAAACCCTAGCCGTCTTTTCATGAGTCCAATTTTTCGGTTGAGAACATTCGTGCCATTCTCTACCAGAAGGTAAAAGGAAAAAAACCTCTCAAACCCTAGGTGCTAGCACTCTCCGGGTATCGAGTGAGTTCGCGGTGTGTATCCGATGGAGGACGTTCGCATATTGCAGCGTCTGGTGATTGTTTGGGTTGAACGTACAATAGCGCAATCAGAATCAAAGGATTTCGATTACAGCAACCAGAGGTAATTCTTAAACCTTAGATCTTCTTAATCGTTTACTTGGGTCATCGGGAGGGATTCGTGGATGTTTTCCGCTTTTAGGAGTCCACGAATTATAACAACATAATCAATAAAATCAACCACTCAAAAAGGTGGTCATGGGTTACCACACGTTGGGCCCCATAACTAGTTAGAATGCCGACACTTTGTGCAGACTGACAAAAGATAGGTGATCAGCCTACGGGCAAGATACTCCTCCTTCTCTATACCCAAACAACAACCGGGTGTCCATTCCGCCAAAACATAGTCACTTGACTAAAAAATAAAATGCTATCTCGGACCGGCATGACCTACTGGACTGACATCTTATCCGGGAAGGACTCACCCCTTAGAGGTGGCCACCTATTGAGAGACTTACCCTAACCCTTCAAAGACTAGCACTAGTAGTCTACCCTTATTGAGTACTCAACGACGTTTCCCACTTGGGAGAAAATGAACAAAACACCGTTGCACATGAAAATGACAATTAAGGGTTTCCAAAGTTTTTGTTAAAATCAGTTTTGGAAAGAGTTTTGAGTTTGAGTAAATCTGCTTATTGATTTTCAAATAGTTTGTTTGTCTGACATAAGAAAGAAGTTAATCCTCAATTGCCTTAACAGAATTGAGTGTCCAAGCACTCTACATTTGGCTTGCCATAATAAACATTTTACATCAATTGGGTTTTATGCAGGAGCTTACTTGATCTTTAGTTTGAATAAAATAAAGGTCTTCAACAGTTGTCCTAACCCCGCCTGGGGTAAATATAAACCACAATCAATCTCAAGCCAAAATCCACTTTCACAAATAAGACTAGTTCAATTCACTACTACCGTGATCCTAGTGTCCCAAGCTTTAAGGCCAAATAATAAATAAAATGGGTTTATAAGCTAAGTCTAGTGTGATATTTAAATAATTAGTGTTATGGGAATTAGGTACTAATAAGTTGAAGGTTTAAATCTTGCAAAGAAAAATTTAGAGTTTATTTGATGAAGAGTCCTAGGTGGTATTAGGTAAAATAATGATTTATTAATAATTTAGTTGTTAGAAAATAATTGATAACTAAAATTAGTTGAAAATAAATTTTAATGAATCTTGCTTGAAAAATAATAAATAAATTTTAATAGGTTTTGATTAAAAAATAATAATTAAATTTTAATGATAAATATTTTACTTGTTTTGATTATTTCCATAAAAGGCTTTATTTGATCATATAATACCTATATATTTTATTTCTTTCAAAATCGCTATTTAATTGACTAAATTATCCTTATTATATACGTAATAGTCCAAACCTTCCTAGGGGTTTTTCGAATTTCTTAGAAAAATTATAATATTAAATATTTTATTGATGAAATAAAATTAGCTTTGGGACAACTAGATCATGATCATATTTCTATTGCTAACTACAATCATGAACATATGCATCCCTTCAATTCATCAAATCATCCAAATCATGCATAATAGCATAGATCTAAATTTATCAAGACATGATCTAACTTCTACTAGTATAAATATAATCATGGCTTCAATAATCCCACATGAATATAAATCCTATTCACCAAAGGTGACATAATCTTTAGCATACTTGATCACAAATACTACCTATGACATGGAGGCATGCATTAAACCCTAAAAACACCATACAATCAACCAAGATAATCAACTCATGCATAGATCCCATCTCCATCATAAACACACATTTATTAATGCTTCAATCTCAACTCATCACAATAATACATGCTCAAGCCCTATTCATAATCCATCTTCTACTAATATCATCCTAGAGACATGAATCTAGAATTTAAAAGGAGGGTTAAAAAGGCTTACTTGATTGGTGAATACCTTGAAGGAGTTTCAAATGGATCTCAACTCCTAGATGTCTAAACCGTCTAAGGAAGATGAAGAAAGCATGGCCATGGTTGATGAAATCATTCGGCCAAGAGGGAGAGTGGTTCGGTCAAGAGAGAGAGAGAGAGAGAAAAAAGAAGGAGAGAGTCCATTAGCATGCTTATTCATATGTATATTCATTAGAGATTAAAGATTAGAGAAGATGAAGTTGTTTGAACAAACCTACCTTGAAGGTGTTCTTGAGCCTTCACAAAATTTCTGGTTTTTTTATCCAAAAGAGCAAGTTAGATTTTGGAGTTTGATGTTAAAACTGGTATGGATGGACTCCTGGTAGTGTATAGATGAAATCTGGAATTTTTAGAAGAAGTTTGAAGTGATTTAGAGAGATATTAGGCGAAAGGAAGGAGTAGGTGTTCTTGGTGTGCTATGTGTTCTTGAAGGTTGAAGAGAGTAGAGAGGTTTTGTTCAAGGCTGGCCAAATTTCTGAAGGGATTAGGGTTGGCCGACTGCTTTTAGGGTTTTGGTAGATGATTTTCTGGTTTGGAAGGGAAAAGGAAAGGCTAGTTGTTGAAGTCCTTAAAGAATATTTTTAGGAAGCAAATTTGGAAACTAAATATAACAAGAATATTTTTGATTATTGGAGAGCTTTTGGGAAGCTGCCATGGCCGACTGCTTGTGCAGTATTTCGGCTGGATGAAAGCTGGCTGAAGGAGGTTAAGGGTGGCAAAAAATAAGGAATATAATGGTGAAGGAAAGGTGTGGTTGTTTGAGGGATATTTTATGGAAGGTTGCTAAATTATGGTGGCTGGAATTTTGGTATCCAATCAAGGTATGATTGCAGTAATTTTTTTGGAAATCTTTTAAGGAAGCAATGATTGGATTTTCGTGCAGAAGCTTGGGGAGGACAATGGAGTTCAGTTCATGGCTGTTTAAGGGTGGTTTGTGTAGAAGAAGGGTGGAGTTTTGGCTAGGGCTGAATTAGGAAACAAGTTGAAAAAAAATTCTGCACAGGATTTTTGCAAGGGCTGGAATTTTTTTGGGCAGTTTTAGCTGCCATTTTCTAGCCGATTTGCAGAGGATTTGAAGGCCATTTCAGAGGTCTTTCAAGTCTGCTTTCCAGCCTTCTTTATGGAGGAAAAACGTGGCTAAGATTCTTAACAAAAATTAAAAGAAAACAGCTTGGTTTCGGACCTCAAAAGCTGCGAATTTGCCCAGGGATTTTTCTGGTTTTGCATAGCCTTTGTGCAGTCCGAAAATGGCCAGAAAATTCAGGTTTCAAGCTGATCAAAAGGGCCATTTTCTGGCAGCATTTGGGAGGGAATAATGGCTAAGAATTTCTATACCTTGAAGGCACAAGAAGCTGGAAAATTTTCAGTTTAATACATGAAAGAAAATGAACCTAGCTAGAGTGAAGTTTTAGAAAGTTCACTAGGAAAATTAATTCACTTGGAATCCTTCCCTCTCTTCCATGGTTTCGATCCATAAGATGTCTTTCACTAAGACATTTTAAACCTCCAAAGCCACAACACATTGCTGGAATTTTTCTAGAATAAAACTGGCTTGAACAAATTGATCAAACTAATGAATTGAGAAATAGGAAAAATTAAGCATCAAGAGGAAATGAATTCCCCTTTGGAATTTTGTGTAGGGTAAAAGAGTACGATTAGGATACTCCTATCATGCCTCCCTTAGGATAACCCCTCTACCCTATTCTAAAGCACCTAAGGCCGAAAATATCACTTCCCAAGAAAAAAATAAGATTTAATCATGCTATAGCTCTAATGATGGAATTTGAACTTAAGACCTCAAGAATTAATTCCAAAGCTCTAACCACTAAGCCACAACAATTCTTGTTTTTATTTTATCCCTAAAATATTTTTCCTATTTAATCCTCAACCTATCTCCCCATTTTCACCTCAAGCAAAATTTACCATTTTGCCCTTCTCACTCAATACTCACAATCAAGCCTTTGAGATAATAAAACATAAATCCAAAGCACATAAAATCATATAAAAATATATTTAAACATGCAATAAAATATGATATGCATCCCAACCCCCTTACTCCAAGGTTGGTTTTGACTGGGGTTTCACAGCCAACACGCAAGGACGCGAAGTGTGGAACTTTTTTTTCTTGCTAATCTCTTTTGTTTTGCAGGTATAAGTAAGTAAATATTCCACCACCATGGCTCAAGATCAAAAGATCTCTAGGCCTAACCTAAGTGGACCTAGTAGACCTCAAGAAGAACAAATTGATGTTAAGGTATTGTATGATGACTTGCAAGCTATGATGTGGACTATGCAAATTAAATTTCAAAACATGATAAGGGAATTGATAAATCATCTTGGACAATCTTCTATCGTTACACAAAGGAGAGGCCAAGAGCGATTTGAAGTACCTTGCCCTAGGATGAGGGATGGTGATGCCGACACTCTTCCGTTAAATGCCTAACAAGGGAAAGAGTGGGATGAGCATTCTATCGGGGGATTCCAATAAGTTCCTATAAGAGGGGGAAGACATGGCATGAGAGGAGGACAAGGTAGGGGACAAGGAAGGAATGGTTGGAACAACCTAATGGGGTTAGAAAGAGAGTTTGAGGGATTTGATGAATGGTATGAGGGGGAACAACTTGAAGCCTTTGGGGAACACAATAGAGGATGGGGTAATAGAGGAGATAGGAGAGAAGGAAATGATGAGGAGAAGGAGTTGAACCACATCAAATTGAAAGTTCCCACATTCTATGGCAAGTGTGACCCCGAAACATATTTCGAGTGGGAGAGCAAAATGGAGATATTCCTAGAAAGTCATACCTATAGTGAGAGGTCAAAAGTGAGATTGGCTATTTTGGAATTTTCGGAGTATGCTTTGGTTTGGTGGGAGTAAGTTAGTGCACAAAGGAGACAAATAAGAGTGGAAACTGTGGCTAGTTGTAATTTGTTAAAAGATATGATGAGGGCAAGGTTTATACCATACCATTACTACAATGATCTTTACCAAAGGCTCCAATCACTCAAGCAAGGGAACAAGAGTGTGGAAAATTACCATAAAGAAATAGAAGTAATATTGATGAGAGCTCAAATTAATGAGGATCCTAGAGCAACAAGAGCAAGGTTCTTGGGAGGATTAAATAGGGAAATTGTCAAGTTGGTAGAATTACACCCCTATGATCGATTGGAGGATATGGTACATGCCGCTATGAAGATTGAGAGGTAATTAAAAAGGAGGGCATTTACTAGACCACCACTTCCAAACCCCAACACTATTAGCAAGATATAGGGATATCAAGTGTTTTAAGTGCCTTGGATATAGACATACTTCCCATGAGTGTCCAAGCAAGAGAACGATGTATACTAACCCCTATAGTAAGGTTTCTACTGATGAAGAAGAAAAGAAAGAAAGGTACCAAGAAGACCAAGAAGAAAATGGAGATGAGTAAAGTGATGAAAGGGAAGTTGTTGGTCAAGAATACTCTTTGGTGGGAGTTACAAGAAGGTCATTGAATTCACAAGCCATTGAAGACCAAGATCACCAACAAAGAGAGAACATTTTCTACACTAGATGTCTAATCAACAAGATCCCTTGTAGTGTCATTGTGGATAGTGGGAGTTGCACTAATGTGATTAGTGCAAACTTAGTTAAAGAATTGGACATGAGTTGGATTAAACACCCCAAGCCCTACAAATTGCAATGGTTGAATGATAGCAAGGAATTGAGAGTAAACAAACAAGTTTTGGTGTCTTTTGAGATGGGAAAGTGCAAAGATGATGTGCTATACGACGTGGTACCCATGCAAGCGGGTCACTTGCTCCTACGAAGGCCTTGGCAATACGATAGGCATATAAAGCATGATGGGAGGAAGAATACTTATTCCCTACTCAAGGAGAGAACTAAGTTTACCCTCACCCCCATGGCCCCTAGTGTGGTGAACAAAGATCAAAGAATCATGAAGGAGAAAGAAAAGAAGATGGGAGCGCAAGATGTTAAGAAAAACTTAACATCAGCTAGGGGTTTCGGTTATATCATACATATATGCCTAAAACCCTGCTAAAACTGAGAACTCTAATCCTATTAGAATTCCCTAATTGTAATTGGAAACATCAAGTTCTCATAATTACAATTTAGACCACAAATTATAACTAATTATAAATTGTCCACAACAACTTCTCTTTCTCTTAATTAACCCCAAAATGTTATCAAATAACATCTTGAGTATGTAATCCTCTATTGTGTGTGACCTATTAGGTTTCCCAGTCAATTGGTAGAGAACACGAATTAATCCAAACGTCTTTGAGATTAATAATCCATAATTAATTAGAGTTAATCCTATTAATTCTAATCAGGATTGGTTTATTAATTCATCAATTAATAAACCCATATTCCCAGATCATGCGTGGTATCTAGAAACACATCATGACCACCCAAGAGTCCAGGAAGTCAAGTGGCATGACATGAACCCTTCAATAATAAACTTCAGTGCAATTAACTCTTTTCACCATACAATATCTCATTCGGTTTGAAGTACGGAATTAGTGTCAACTCCCTCCAGAAATAATTCTGACCCGAATACAATAGTACTTGTACCAGGAATCCACTACTCTAGATGTGTATCAATTGGAACTATTTTCAATACACAATTGCCTTGGCCAAGGACTTTTGAGTAGTAATTCCTACAAGTAGCCGTGAGATATTCGCCCCTACTATTAGGAGTGGTGAATCCTTTATTGACCCTCTCAACTACTTTCGTTTATCTCACCGTGTACCCAATATCCATCCCATAGGCGGCCCTCGATCGAGCTCCGGAGATTGGAATCAATGTACAAGGCTCAGCAAACAAAGTACCTTGGAGATCTCAAGTCTAAGGATACTTGCACGTTTGCTATATTGAGATTATATCACTGGCAATAAATAGTTATCCATGTGATTATCTCAAAGCTAGGTCATCCAATGAACTTGTTCCATTAACAAGCATCCATGTGTTAACTTTGAGTATCTCAATACTCACGGTTATGAGAACCACCGTCTGATCAAATCAGGAAGTCTAACACATGCTAGTCTTAACGCATTAATGATGTCCTATCTCATTAATACTATAACTAGGGACTATTTAAGTAGTACCACCATCCAGTGTAGTAAGAATCTTATATCATGATCTCTATCATGATTTCCTTAACACAATGTTGTACTAACGACTTTATCGAACAATTATATTATTTAAAGTAAACAAAAGAAACTGTAAGATAAATAATGCCTTTTATTAAAATAAAATGTGTCATATACAATGTACAAGTGATTGCCTCTAGGGCACAACACTAATAAACTCCCACTTACACTAGAGACAATCATTCATGTATCTAATACCGAAAGACTCAACATGACAATCATGTTTCTTTTGGGATAGTGCTTTCGTAAGCGAGTTATCTATGTTCTCATCCGTGGGAACTCTCTCTATCTTTACATCATTCCTATCTATGATCTCCCAGATCAGATGATAGTGTCGTAGTACGTGTTTGGATCGTTGGTGAGCCCGTGGCTCCTTTGCTTGTGCAATGGCTCTGTTGTTGTCACAATACAAAGTTATTGGACCAACAACACTAGGAACCACATCCAGTTCCGTCACGAACTTCTTATCCAAACAGCCTCCTTAGCTACTTCAAAAGCAGCTATGTACTCAGTTTCTGTCGTAGAGTCGACAATTATCTCTTGTTTGGAACTTTTCCAACTTATTGCCCTTTCGCACAACGTAAACACGTAGCTGGATTGTGATTTGAAATCATCTTTGTCAGATTGACAATTGGCATTATATACCCGTTTATTTTCAAATCACCTTCTCCATATACTATGAACATATCCTTAGTTCTTCGTAAGTACTTAAGGATGTTCTTTACAGCCGCCCAATGACCCTCACCAGGGTCGGATTGGTATCTGCTCGTCAAACTAAGAGTACAAGATACATCGGGCCTAGTACATATCATAGCATACATGATAGATCCAACTACCGAGGCATATGGAATCTTACTCATGTGATCCCTTTCAACTTGTGTCTTGGGGGATATCGACTTTGAAAGGCTTACACCATGTGACATGGGCAAGAATCCCTTTTTGGATTGATCCATGCTAAACCTCTTTAGCACTTTATCTATGTATGTAGACTGTGAAAGACCAAGCAACCTTTTGGATCTATCTCTATAGATCCTTATTCCAAGAATATAGGTTACTTCACCAAGGTCTTTCATGGAGAATTGTTTGGACAACCAAATTTTAACCGTATGCAAGACAGGTATATCGTTTCCAATTAGCAATATGTTGTCTACATAAAGCAGTAAGAAAATGATTGCACTCCCACTAACCTTCTTGTATACACAAGGCTTATCCATATTTTGAATGAAACTAAACTCTTTGATTGTTTAATCAAAATGGATATTCCAACTCTTAGAAGCTTGCTTAAGTCCATAAATAGACCTTTGTAGCTTATACACCTTTGTGCCATCACTGGACGTGAAACCTTTAGGTTGCGTCATATACACTTCCTCAGTCAGATTTCCATTTAGGAAAGCTGTTTTCATATCCATTTGCCAAATCTAATAATCATAGTGAGCAACAATGGCTAGGAGTATCCTGATGGATTTCAACATGGCTACTGGCGAGAAGGTTTTATCATAGTCAATACCATATTGTTGACGATAACCCTTCGCCACTAGTCGTGCTTTATAGGTAACTAAGTTACCATCCATGTCCGTTTTCTTCTTGAAAACCCACTTACACCCAATAGGTTTAATTCCTTTGGGTGGATCAACCAAAGTCCATACTTGGTTGTCGTACTGGAATCCATCTCTGACTTCACGGCCTCAAGCCATTTGTCAGATTCTGAACTATTCAGAATATCCTTGTAGGTAGTAGGCTCATCTTCATGTATGAGCAATACGTCATTATGGTCACTAATGAGAAATTCATAGCTCTCAGGTGCCATACGTATCTTACTAGATGAGGTTCTTATGTATTAGAAGGTTCATCTATTCTCTCAATAGATGTGGGGTTAGACGGTTGATCCTCGTTTGTTTGATCTTTCATGAACTTCACTAAGTTCAATCTTACTCCCACTATCCACCTTGAGCATGTGCTCCTTCTCTAAGAAGATGGCATGCTTCGAAACAAACAATTTGTTTTCGGAGGGTTGATAGAAGTAATATCCAAAAGATTCTTTTGGATATCCTACAAACAAACACTTGTCAGACTTACTATCAAGTTTGTCTGACTGTAGCCTTTTAACAAAGGCAGGACAACCCTATACTCACAAGTGATATAACTTTGGTCTTTTACCAAAGAACATCTCAAATAGGGTAGTATCAACTGATTTTGTCGGAACTCTGTTTAGTATATAAACAGAAGTCTCTAGTGCATATCCCCAAAACGATTTTGGTAGTTCTGCAGAAGCCATCATGGTCTGTACCATGTCTAGAAGGGTTCGATTCCTTCTCTCAGATATACCATTATGTTGAGATGTATGTGGTGGAGTCCATTGAGATAATATCCCATTATCTCTAAGATAACTAAAAAACTCTTGACTCAAATATTCTTCTCCTCGATTAGATCTTAGAGTCTTAATACTTTTGCCAAGTTATTTCTCTATTTCATTCTTGAAGTCTTTGAACCTTTCAAAGGCCTCAGATTTGTATTTCATTAAATACAAATACCCATATTGTGAGAAATCATCGATAACCTAATTCACCAAACTTGTGTGACTTAGAAATACGATTTTCGTTTACATGGCCCAAATGACAATGCCATAAGTAAGTGGTGTTAGAGTTATCTATTTTAGGTTTCTTATTGTTTATATTGAGAATTAGATTGTCCAAGTCTAGAACATATAAACCATTAACCAAAGTTGTTGAACCATAGTGAATATCATTCAAAGAAAAAGAACAACATTTATTCTTAAATATTAAATGAAATCCACATAAGTCTAAACACGCAACTGAGATAATGTTTTCATTAAAACTGGTACAAAATAATAGTTTTGCAGTTCTAGAATTAATCCTGAAGGCAGGTTCAGTTCGTATGTCCCCACAGCAAGTGCAGCAATCTTTGCCCCATTTGTAGTACGTAGGTCCACGTCGCCTTTCTCTAGCCTTCTAATACTCTTTAG
Source organism: Voacanga thouarsii (assembly GCA_026120185.1). Classification (NCBI taxonomy): domain Eukaryota; kingdom Viridiplantae; phylum Streptophyta; class Magnoliopsida; order Gentianales; family Apocynaceae; genus Voacanga; species Voacanga thouarsii. Next base: position 206,562 of record JANUWF010001505.1, read on the forward strand.
TCCCTACAAGTTATTGCACAAATGAGATCCACATCCGGTATCTAATAACCATATCTCATTTCTAAAGGCAGTATTTATGTTAATCATAAACATACCTAGAGAAGAAGTAGAAGTGCTTGTAAGCTTCTCCTTTTGCTTCTTGTCCTTGATGGTCTCCAAGTAGGCTTTGCAGTTATGCCTCCAGTGGCCTATCTTCCCACAATGATGGCATGGGCCCTTGGTAGCTGCGTCTTTCTTGTTCACATCACCTTTGGGCTTCATGGGAGCCTTCTTCTTCTTCTTTTGAACTTTCTTCTTAGAAGAGGAAGATTCTACCATTAAAACCGCATTGGAATCCCTCTTCATGGAGAATTTCGCAGTTTTGAGAAGATTGATCAACTCAGGAATGGTGGACTCAATTTTGTTTATCTGATAGTTAATAACAAATTGTGAAAAACTATTAGGCAAAGATTGTAGAATTAAGTCAACACTTAAGTCATGGTCCATTGTAAACCCAAGAGATCCAAGCTTCTCAATCAAGCCCAGCATCTTTAGCCCATGAGTGGCCACAAAAGAACCCTCTGCCATTTTACAACGAAATAGTTGCTTCGAGATCTTATATCTCTCAGTCTTGGCTTGGGCATCAAACAGCTCTCGAAGATGTAAAATGATCGATTGAGCATCCATATGCTCGTGCTATTTTTGTAACTCAGGAGTCATGGATGCCAGCATAATACATGATGCTGTATCACTATCCTCCTTGTGCCTTCTATGGACAGCATGCTCATCAGCATGAGCATCTTGGGCTAGTGGTGGTGGAATAGGAGCATCTAGCACGTAGAGCAACTTTTCTGAGTTGAGAACGATTCTCAAATTTCTATACCAGTCGAGATAGTTTGATTCGGTTAACTTGTTGGTTTCCAAGATGCTACGTAAGTTCAAGTTCGTTGACATGATGCAAGTGACCTAGATGTAAAGATAGAGAGCATTAGCTACTTGTATATGCACATGATATGCAAATAATTAGGACTTTAATTAAACGCATTTTTACTCCACTATTTTACTCAAACCAATAGCCCCCACTACTAATTTGGGAAAGCCCATTGGAAGGTTTCCTAGTGGACCGGTATCCAAATTTCGCAAGAATAACCTTGGGTTTGCCCAACAAGCTACCCTTGAGTTCATTGGTAGATATCCAATACGAATTACATCATATGTAACTACCGGATCATTGGATGATTAATAGCTTTTAATCTTAAAGCTTTTTGGGCTACCCCAACTTTTCCTCTAAATTTCTTTATGCTTGAGTTTGCCCAACTAGGATAAAAAATTTAGTTAAACCCGACCCATTAATTAGGAATTTAAATTCCATAGCTTGAACATGCCCAATGTCAAGTAAGCTTGGGTTTGCCCAACAACCTAATCTCGAAAAAGGACTCTCGTTCTTACTATATTAACAGAAGGAATTAGGTTTAATATTAATTGAGGGATTTGTTCCTTTTAGTGATTTCGTTGAATGACATGCATAATAATCAATAATCACATAATTGATAATCATGGTAATAAAGCGATTACGTGGTATGGTTATGGACTTTACCCTAAATTAATTTCTTTGAGCCATAAAAGAAATTAATATAGTTAACCCTATGTGTTCATGCAAGATTTAAGTAGAAGGTCTTTGTGAAACCCTAGTCAAGACCAACCGTAGAGTAAGGGGGTTGGGATGCATATCATGCTTTATTTCATGATTAAATATGTTTTCATATGATTTCTTTGTGCTTTAAATTTGATTTTTATTATCTTGAAGTCTTGTTGGTGAGTGATGTGTGAGAGGGGCAAAATGGTAATTTTGCCCGAGGTGAAAATAAGGAGATAGCTTGTGGATTGAATAGGAAATAATTTTTCTAGTAGAAATAGCAACAAGAGTTGTTGTGGTTTAGTGGTTAGATCCTTGGAATTAATTCTTGAGGTCTAAGGTTCAAAGTCCATCAAAGAAGCTTTAGCTTGAGTAAATTTTATTTTGCTTGGAAAAGATTGGTTTCGGCCTTAAGGGCCTAGATTAATGTGGTGATGATGTTCTAGGAGAGACATGATAGAAGTAATCTCATTCCATTCCTTTTACTCTTCTCGAAATTCTTATAGGGAAAATCATCCTTCCTTGATCTTTAATTTTCCTCAATTATCAACTCATTGGTTTGATCAAGATGTCCTAGCCTTTTTCTTTCCAGAAAATCCAGTGGAGTGCTGAGGTCTTTTAGGATCAAAATGTCTTGGCAAAAGACTTCTTTTGGTTTTGAAAATATGGTAGATTTGTGGGAAAATTCAAGAGGAAAAAATCCCTCTTGAAAGCTTGCTGAAATTTTTCCTCTATCTTAGTTCATCTATCTTCATAGAATGAGCTGAAATTTTCCAGCTTGTTGTACCTTCAAAAGGTCGAAAATTCTAGCTCACAATCCCTTCCAAATGCTACCAGAAAAATGATCCTTAGGATCAGTTTGAAACCTGAAAGTTTTTGTCCAAATTTAGATTGCTCAAGCTGAAGCAAAACAGGAAAAATTCCTGTACGAAAATCAACTTTGAGAGTTCCAAACCAAGCTGTTTTCTCCCAGATTTTGTGCAGCACCTTAGCCATGTTTTTCCTCCATAAAGAAGGCTGGAAACCAGCCTTGAATACCCCTAAAATCCCCTTCAAAACATGCTGCAAATCTGCTGGAAATGGCAGATGAAAATTCTGCCAGAAAATTCCTGTACAGCAAAATTTCTGTGCAGAATTTTTGTCCAGCTTGTTTCCTATTTTGTTCCAACCGAAAACCCCAACCTACTTCTGTCAAAACCTCCCTTAAACCTCCATTAATAGAGCTCCATTGTTCCTTGAACTTCTGCACGAAATTCCAGTGATGGCTGTCCGAAAATCCCTCAACCAAATCCCTGCAATTTAGCTTGAATACTTTCCAAAATTTCAGCCATCTTGTTTAACAACTTTCCATAAAATTTTGCTCAATTGATCAGACATCTTCTCTACCATTGTGCACCTTGGTTTCGGCCATCACAGGCCTCCCTTAACCAGCCTTAATTCCCCAGAAGAGCTGCACAATCCAGTCGGCCATAGGAGACTTTAAGCTGTCCAAACAAATCAAGATATTCTTAGGATATCTACTTTCCAAATTCACTTTCCAAAAATATTCTTCAAGGATTGTAACAACTAACCTTTCCTTTTCCCTTCCAAACCAGAGAATCAACTCCCTAAACCCTACTAGAATTTGGCCAGGCCTATTCCCACAGAAAATCGACAGCTGCAAACCCTCTCTCCTTCTCTCGATTTTCTTTCCTTCAAGCATCAAGAACACACACACACTACACCAAGAACACCCACTTCTTCTCTACACCTAATACCCCTCCAAACCACCTCAAACCCTCACGAAAATCTTCAGATTTAGTCTACTCATTACTGTGAATCCATCAACACCAATATTAACATCAAACTCCTCCAAACATCTTGCTACTTCGGATCAAAGCAGAAATTTCTGGACAAGAATATCTTCAAGGTAAAATCACTCTATCAACATCAACCTCTTCAACTTGATCTCTAATGAAAACCTATATGAATGATCTCACTAATGACTTCCTCTCTCTCTCTCTCTCTCTCTCTCTCTCTCATGGACCGAAATTTCCCCTCTTGGCCGAATGGACTCTTCCTCCATGACCATTCTTTCGCCACCTTTCTTGAACAAGATTAGCCATCTAGGAGTTGAGATCTTCTCTAAACTCCTTCAAGTCATTCATCAATCAAGTAAGTACCTTCAATCCTCTTTTTAAAATTTAAGAATCATGTCTCTAGGATGATGTTGTGAGAAGATGATTGGCGATGGGATTGAGTATGTGATGTTGTTGATTGAAGCATGAGTATATGTATGATTGTGAAGGAGATGGGATTTATGCATGGAAGGATTATATTGGTGGATTGAATGATGAGTTGAGGTTTGATGCATGTCATAGGTAGTATTTGTGATGAAGCATGCTAGAGATTATGTCACTATTAGTGAATAGGATTTGTATGCATGATTAGATTTTGAAGCCATGATCATGTTTATGCTAGTAGAGGTTAAAGCACGTCTTAATAAATTTAGATCTATGCCTATGTGCAAGATTTGGATGAGTTGATGAATTGAAGGATTGAGTATGTTATTGATTATGGTTAACCATGGAATCTTGATCATGATCTAGTTGTCCCTAAGCAAATTTTATTTCATGAATAAAATATTTACTAATAATTTTTGCTAGAGAATTTCACAAACCCTAGGAAGGGTAGATTTGGAATTTTAATATATGTAAAGGATATTTTTGAATCCGAGGTATTTGGGACCGTTTTTGATTGAGGAAAGAATCGGACCAGTAGCTTACCTGTTGGACCTACCGGATGGGTTGACGGGTATCCATGACGTGTTCCATGTGTCACAGTTGAAGAAGTATAATGCGGATCCCGGTCACGTGTTGAATGAGGAACCGTTAGTGTTGCAGCCAGACTTGAGCTACGTGGAAAAGCCTGTTTGGATATTGGACCGCAGTGTCAAAACCCTCCAGAATAAGCAGATACCGATGGTTAAGATTCAGTGGGAGCACCATGGCACGCAAGATGCTACATGGGAATCGGAAGAATGGGTTAAGCGGAAGTATCCCGAGCTGAAATAGAGGTATGCTTGAATTTCGGGGCAAAATTCTTCTAAGGAGGGGAGGATGTGAAACCCCAGTCAAGACCAACCGTAGAGTAAGGGGGTTGGGATGCATATCATGCTTTATTTCATGATTAAATATGTTTTCATATGATTTCTATGTGCTTTGAATTTGATTTTTATTATCTTGAAGTCTTGTTGGTGAGTGATGTGTGAGAGGGGCAAAATGGTAATTTTGCCCAAGGTGAAAATAAGGAGATAGCTCGTGGATTGAATAGGAAATAATTTTTCTAGTAGAAATAGAAACAAGAGTTGTTGTAGTTTAGTGGTTAGAGCCTTGGAATTAATTCTTGAGGTCTAAGGTTCAAAGTCCATCATAGAAGCTTTAGCTTGAGTAAATTTTATTTTGCTTGGAAACGATTGGTTTCGGCCTTAAGGGCCTAGATTAATATGGTGATGATGTTCTAGGAGAGACATGATAGAAGTAATCTCATTCCATTCCTTTTACTCTTCTCGAAATTCTTATAGGGAAAATCATCATTCCTTGATCTTTAATTTTCCTCAATTCTTAACTCATTGGTTTGATCAAGATATCCTAGCCTTTTTCTTTCCAGAAAATCCAGTGGAGTGCTGAGGTCTTTTAGGATCAAAATGTCTTGGCTGTCTTGGCAAAAGACTTCTTTTGGTTTTGAAAATATGGTAGATTTGTGGGAAAATTCAAGAGGAAAATCCCTCTTGAAAGCTTGCTGAAAATTTTCCTCTATCTTAGTTCATCTATCTTCACGGAATGAGTTGAAATTTTTCAGCTTGTTGTACCTTCAAAAGGTCAAAAATTCTAGCTCACATTCCCTCCCAAATGCTACCAGAAAAATGGTCCTTAGGATCAGTTTGAAACCTGAAAGTTTTTGTCCAAATTCGGACTGCTCAAGCTGAAGCAAAATAGGAAAAATTCCTGTACGAAAATCAACTTTGAGAGTTTCAAACCAAGCTGTTTTCTCCCAGATTTTGTGCAGCAACTTAGCCATGTTTTTCCTCCATAAAGAAGGCTGGAAACCAGCCTTGAATACCCCTGAAATCCCCTTCAAAACTCGCTGCAAATCTGCTGGAAATGGCAGATGAAAATTCTGCCAGAAAATTCCTGTACAGTGAAATTTCTGTGCAGAATTTTTGTCCAGCTTGTTTCCTATTTTGTTCCAACCGAAAGCCCCAACCTACTTCTGTCAAAACCTCCCTTAAACATCCATTAACAGAGATCCATTGTTCCTTGAACTTCTGCACGAAATTCCAGTGATGGCTGTCTGAAAGTCCCTCAACCAAATCCCTGCAATTTAGCTTGAATACTTTCCAAAATTTCAGCCATCTTGTTTAACAACTTTCCATAAAATTTTGCTCAATTGATCAAACATCTTCTCTACCATTATGCACCTTGGTTTCGGCCATCACAGGCCTCCTTTAACCAGCCTTAATTCCCCAGAAGAGCTGCACAATCCAGTCGGCCATAGGAGACTTTAAGCTGTCCAAACAAATCAAGATATTCTTAGGATATCTACTTTCCAAATTCACTTCCCAAAAATATTCTTCAAGGATTGTAACAACTAACCTTTCCTTTTCCCTTCCAAACCAGAGAATCAACTCCCTAAACCCTACTAGAATTCGGCCAGGCCTATTCCCACAGAAAATCGACAGCTGCAAACCTTCTCTCCCTCTCTCGATTTTCTTTCCTTCAAGCATCAAGAACACACACACACACTACACCAAGAACACCCACTTCTTCTCTACACCTAATACCCCTCCAAACCACCTCAAACCCTCACGAAAATCTCCAGATTTAGTCTACTCATTGCTGTGAATCCATCAACACCAATATTAACATCAAACTCCTCCAAACATCTTGCTACTTCGGATCAAAGCAGAAATTTCTGGACAAGAATATCTTCAAGGTAAAATCACTCTATCAACATCAACCTCTTCAACTTGATCTCTAATGAAAACCTATATGAATGATCTCACTAATGACTTCCTCTCTCTCTCTCTCTCTCTCTCTCTCTCTCTCTCATGGACCGAAATTTCCCCTCTTGGCCGAATGGACTCTTCCTCCATGACCATGCTTTCGCCACCTTTCTTGAACAAGATTAGCCATCTAGGAGTTGAGATCTTCTCTAAACTCCTTCAAGTCATTCATCAATCAAGTAAGTACCTTCAATCCTCTTTTTAAAATTTAAGAATCATGTCTCTAGGATGATGTTGTGAGAAGATGATTGGCGATGGGATTGAGTATGTGATGTTGTTGATTGAAGCATGAGTATATGTATGATTGTGAAGGAGATGGGATTTATGCATGGAAGGATTATATTGGTGGATTGAATGATGAGTTGAGGTTTGATGAATGTTATAGGTAGTATTTGTGATGAAGCATGCTAGAGATTATGTCCCTATTGGTGAATAGGATTTGTATGCATGATTAGATTTTGAAGCCATGATCATGTTTATGCTAGTAGAGGTTAAAGCACGTCTTAATAAATTTAGATCTATGCCTATGTGCAAGATTTGGATGAGTTGATGAATTGAAGGATTGAGTATGTTATTGATTATGGTTGACCATGGAATCTTGATCATGATCTAGTTGTCCCTAAGCAAATTTTATTTCATGAATAAAATATTTACTAATAATTTTTGCTAGAGAATTTCACAAACCCTAGGAAGGGTAGATTTGGAATTTTAATATATGTAAAGGATATTTTTGTCAAATAAATAATAACTTTTCTAGAAAATAAAATAAATAAATATTATTTAAAATAAAGAAATTAATTAAAGCCTTTATGGAAAAGATTTATACTTAATAAAATATTTACTAAATCAAAACCCTTAAGGATTTACTTATTATTTTTCAAGAAAGACTTATTAAATTTAATCTTAACTAGTTTTAGCTATCAATTATTTTCTAACAACTATGCTATCATTAAATCACTATTTTACCTAGCACCACCTATGGCTCCTGATCAAATAAACTCTAAATTTTCCTTAACAAGATTTAAACTTTCAACTTGTTAGAATTTATTTCCTAATCCATTAATTATTTTAAATAACAAATTAAACTTAGCTTATAAACCTATTCAATTATTGGTTTGCCTTAAAGCTTGGGACACTAGGATCATGGTAGTAGTGAATTGAGTTGATTTAAAATTGAGGAAGTGGATTGTGGCTTGAATTTGATTACGGTTTGTATTTGCCCATGTGGGGTTAGGTCAGCTGTTCGAGACCTTGTTGTTGTTAGCAAGAATCAGGTAAGCTCCTGCATAAAACCTGATTGATGTGAAATGATTTTCTTATGGCAAGCCAAATGTGGAGTGCAAGGACACTCGGTTATTTGAAGGCAATTGAGGGTTGAATTCATCATTAATTCCAACGCTTAAATTATTTAAAAATCTTTTTGCAGATTTTTCCAAACTTCAAACTCTTTCGAAAACTAATTTCTCCCAAAACTTTGGAAACCCTCAAATTGTTATTTTCATGAAGCACAATGCTTTGTTCATTTTATCCCAAGTGGGGAATGTCGTTGAGTACTCAATAAGGGTGGACTACTAGGACTAGTCTTTGAAGGGTTAGGGTAAGTCTCTCAGCAGGTGGCCACCTCTGAGGGGTGAGTCCTTCCCGGATAAGATGCCAGTTCCAGTGAGTCGTGCCGGTCCGAGCTAGCAGTTTATTTTATTTCAGTCAAGTGACTGTGTTTTTGCCGGAATGGACACCCGGTGGTTGTTTGGGTATAGAGAAAGAGGAGTATCTTGCCCAATAGGCCGATCACCTACTTTTGTCAGTCTGCACAAAGTGTTAGGCATTCTGACCGGTTATGGGGCCCAAAGTGTGGTAACCCATATCCCTTTCTTTCGAGTGGTTGATTTCATTACTTATGTATGGCTAGAAGAGCCAAAATGCCACTCTTGCTTTTAACTAATGTTTAGTGCTTGCTAATGTTTCTCTTATAAAGATTTCACACTTTGCATCCACGAACTGTTTCCACTAAACACCCAAAGCACACACGGACTTACTGAGATTTCTGTCTCACCACCTTTTATCATGATTTCAGGTTGATCCTGTTGTGGGTGAGTAGCTACCTTGGAAGAGAATGTGTTTTTTTTATTTTATGTATTGCTTTGGGGAGACGAGTGTGGATGATTTTAATTATGGTTTTTGTTTTGGGATTTCATGGATGTACTTTTGAAGTATTTTGGGTTGTAATAAATTCTTTTTAGTGTGAGTATTATTTATTTCAGCAATTTTATTTGTGACCTAGTTATAAAGACCCCTTGTCCTTTGGACGGGGCGACATCCCCGGCCCTGGCGGGCCTAGGTTTTCCGGGGTGTTACAGTCTTACCTTCTCGCCTTGTTTTGGTTGCCATCTCCAGAATAAAATAATTCTACTCCTATCTAACCTATGTAAACTAATTACATAATTTCCTAAAGAGAGAAAACCTCGAGTTACATTCGAGGGGAATTAGATGAGAAGAGAATTACATATGAATTCTAGAGAAGGCAGGACACGCAGGCCCTATGTCATAATAACCGAAACTGTAAAATGCATGAACGGATATAATTGGTTTTAGTCCATAACCATCCACCATGCCATTGACTATGCTTAAACAAAATAAACATATACTTTAATTATTCCAAAATCACTATTGTGGAAAAATAAAACAAATTCTAAAATCACCATTTTAGAGAATACATCAATTTTAGATTTTCAAAATCATTATTTTGAAAAACAAAATTGATTGTCTCAAAACTAATTTTGAGAAAATGCTTTCGGGTCCCGTGTCTCATCAAATGAGGTTTTTCCCTTTCAAAATTCTATTCCGGAATTTTTTTTTTTTAAAAATAGCTGAAAGTCGCTAACAGAGCAGAACTGGCGCCGGTTCGGAAGTCGGAGTCGGCACCGGCTCTGTTCGGGTTTCCAAAAAATTTTTCCTTTCAAAAATGATTTTCGGACATCGCGAATAGAATAGAACCGGCACCGGCTTGGAGGTCGGAGCCAGTGCCGCTGTGTTCTACAATAATGGTGGCGATTTTCAAAAAAAATCCAGAAATAATTTCTGGTACTTTCTTCTTCTGCAAATTTTCTGTGAGAACAATTTTCAGGTATATTTTCTATTTTGAAGCTATAAAATACAACCAATTTGTTAGTTTAAACAAAATCAAAACGTAAAATTAAGATGAAACGGAGGGCAACATCCATGTTGCAAGAAAACGTTTTTCTGCAGAAATTTTTCAGCACCAAAGAACGCATCTTTTCAAAATATTCTGTGACTATAACACAATCATATTGTGCGGCGGACCCAACTCGTAAAGATCGAAACGATTTTGACTCGAGTGAAAATGATTTTCACAGCAAACAAAGACAAACACGAAAATAATTTTTCATGCTAAAACAATGTTCGTAGACCACACATAGCATATCTCTGATACCACTGTTGGGTATCTCAGGCTCGTATCCTATACGGCGCGGCAAAAAATAAAACGAGATACCATCCCAGGACCTATCTATGTGTGGAAAACAAGACATAATAAGGGTAAAGGTAACAGCTTTTACCTTTGCCTTATCGTCCGAAGAACAAAAATTTCTTCTTCAAGTTGAGGTGTGATCCAACAATCCTCGTGATCAACCTCCACGTGAGTTGAATGTCAAACCGCTATAATCACAGTGTGTTATTATCTCTAACAGTAATCCACACAGAGGTATACTCAAGCACCAAAATTTTTGTGCTAGCAAAAATTAATGGCGGCTAGGGTTTTTCTTTCAAGAAGAAAAACGAGAAAGAGAGAATAGAGGAGAGAGAATGGTGTGTTGTTCAGCTATTTTTGGCTGGATTTTGTGTGATTCAACATCAGCTAAGGTTTTTGGTTATATCATACATATATACCTAAAACCTTGCTAAAATTGAGAATTCTAATCCTATTAGAATTCCCTAATTATAATTGGAAATATCGAGTTCTCACAATTACAACTTAGACCACAAATTATAACTAATTATAATTTGTCCACGACAACTTCTCTTTCTCTCAATTAACCCCACAATGTTATCAAATAACATCTTAAGTATATAATCCTCTATTGTGTGTGACCTATTAGGTTTCCCAGTCAATTGGTAGAGAACACGAATTAATCCAAACGTCTTTGTGATTAATAATCCATAATTAATTAGAGTTAATCCTATTAATTCTAATCAGGATTGGTTTATTAATTCATCAATTAATAAACCCATATTCCCAGATCATGCACGGTATCTAGCAACACATCATGACCACCCAAGAGTCCAGGAAGTCAAGTGGCATGACATGAACCCTTCAATAACAAACTTCAGTGCAATTAATTCTTTTCACTATACAATATCTCATTCGATTTGAAGTACGGAATTAGTGTCAACTCCTTCCAGAAATAATTCTGACCCGAATACAATAGTACTTGTACCAGGAACCCACTATTCTAGATGTGTATCAATTGGAACTATTTCCAATACACAATTGCCTTGGCCAAGGACTTTCGAGTAGTAATTCCTACAAGTAGCCATGAGATATTCGCCCCTACTATTAGGAGTGGTGAATCCTTTATTGACCCTCTCAACTACTTTCGTTTACCTCACCGTGTACCTAATATCCGTCCCATAGGCGGCTCTCGATCGAGCTCCGGAGATTGGAATCAAAGTATAAGGCTCAGCAAACAAAGTACCTTGGAGATCTCAAGTCTAAGGATACTTGCACATTTGCTATATTGAGATTATATCACTGGCACTAAATAGTTATCCATGTGATTATCTCAAAGCTAGGTCATCCAATGAACTTGTTCTATTAACAAGCATCCATGTGTTAACTTTGAGTATCTCAATACTCACGGTTATGAGAACCACCGCCTGATCAAATCAGGAAGTCTAACACATGCTAGTCTTAACGCATTAATGATGTCCTATCTCATTAATACTATGACTAGGGACTATTTAAGTACTAACACCATCCAGTGTTGTAGGAATCTCATATCATGATCTCTATCATGATTTCCTTAACACAATGTTGTACTAAGGACTTTATCGAACAATTATATTACTTAAAGTAAACAAAAGAAACTGTAAGATAAATAATGCCTTTTAATAAAATAAAATGTGTCATATACAATGTACAAGTGATTGCCTCTAGGGCACAACACTAACAAAGAGAGGGTAGGTAAAAGAAGAGTGAATTACTTTGCAAAAGAAAGTGAGGTCATAGAGGCTATGGAAGCTAAGGAACCGGTTATTCTTCTTTTTTGCAAAGGTTATTATGTTTCTATTAATGATTCTACATTGTCCTTAACTAATGAAATTACAGCTATTCTTCAAGAATTTGAAGACGTTTTTCCAAAGAAGGTGCCCGTAGGACTACCACCCATAAGAGGGATTGAGCATCAAATCGACTTTATGCCCGGAGCTATTATCCCCAATCGACCAGCAAATAGAAGCAATCCGGAGAAGTCCAAGGAGTTGCAAAAGTAAGTAGAGGCATTGCTTGAGAAGGGACATGTGAGAGAGAGCCTAAGCCCACGTGCGGTTCCAGTTCTCTTAGTGCCCAAAAAGGATGGGACATAACGTATGTGTGTGGATTGTTGCACTATCAACAATATCCCGATAAAAAACCGCTATCTCATTCCTAGGCTAGATGACTTGCTTGATGAGCTATTTGGTGCATGCATTTTCTCTAAAATTGATTTGAAATCCGGTTATCACCAAATTAGAATAAGAGAAGGGGATGAATGAAAAATGGTTTTTAAAACTAAACATGGGTTGTATGAGTGGCTTGTCATGCCCTTTGGATTGTCGCTTGTCATGCCGTTTGGATTGTTTAATGCTCCTAGTACTTTCATGCGATTAATGCACCATGTTTTGAGAGAATTCATTAGAAAATTTGTTGTTGTGTACTTTGATGATATATTAATCTATAGTAGATCATATGTGGATCATTTAAATCATGCTCAAAGTGTGCTTGTTGCCCTTCGAAGGGAGAGATTGTATGCTAATATTGAGAAATGCTCTTTTTATTTGGAGAGGATTACATTCCTTGGGTATGTTGTGAGTACCAAAGGGATTGAGGTTGATGAGAGAAAAGTAAAAGCCATCCAAGATTGGCCCACTCCTACTACCATTACCCAAGTCTGTAGTTTCCATGGGCTAGCTAGCTTCTATAGGAGGTTTATCCAAAATTTTAGCACTATAGCATCCTCTCTAACCGCAGTGGTAAAGAAAAAGGTGGGATTTAGGTGGGAGGAAGCCCAACAACAAGTCTTTCAAACCCTCAAAGATAAATTGAGCTAAGCGCCAATTCTTATTCTTCCTAATTTTGAGAAGGCATTTGCGATAGAGTGTGATGCAAGTGGAATGGGAATAGGTGTGGTCTTGACCTAATATAGAAAACTTATTGCATACTTTAGTGAGAAATTGTCCGGGGCGGCCCTCAATTACTCTACCTATGACAAAGAGCTTTTTGCCTTGGTGAGGACCCTAGAATATTGGCAATACTATCTTTTACCAAGAAAGTTTGTCATTCATACCGATCATGAGACCCTTAAACACCTTAAAAGCCAACAAAATTTGAACAAGAGGCATGCAAGGTGGATGGAGTTTATTGGAACATTTTCATATGTCATTCAATACAAGAAGGGTATGGAAAATGTGGTAGCAGATGCACTATCTCGAAGTATGCACTACTAAACTTTTTGGATGCTAAACTTCTTGGTTTTGAACTTGTAAAGGATTTGTATGATGATGATGAGAAATTTGGGGATATTTTCCATGCTTGTGAGAAATGTGCATTTGCTAAATATTATAGGCATGATGGGTTCTTATTCAGGGAGGCAAGGAGTTATGTGTTAAAGGGTTCTATTAGGGGGTTGCTAGTTAGGGAGGCCTATAGTGGGGGATTAATGGGGCATTTTGGTGTTGCAAAGACCTTAGGCATTCTTAAGGAACATTTCTTTTAGCCAAAAATGAAAAAGGATGTGGAGAGACATTGTTCTCAATGCATTATTTATAGGTGAGCTAAGTATAGATCTCTTCCACATGGTCTTTATACTCCTTTGCCCATACCTAATTTACCTTGGGTTGACATTTCAATGGACTTCATCTTAGGATTACCTAGGTCTAAGGGGGGTAAAGACTCCATATTTGTGATTGTTGATCGATTTTCCAAAATGGTTCATTTTGTGGCTTGTTTCAAGACTAATGATGCGTCCTATATTGTAGATTTATTCTTTAAGGAAGTGGTGAGAATGCACGGGATTCTAAGGACTATTATCTCGGATATGGATACTAAATTCCTTAGCCACTTTTGGAGAGTATTATGGAACAAACTTGGTACTAATCTCTTGTTTTCCACAGCTTGTCATCCTCAAACAGACGGACAAACGGAGGTGGTCAACCGAACACTTAGCCAACTCTTGCGGACCATAATCAAGAAGAACTTGAAAAATTGGGAGGAGTGCTTGCCACACATTGAGTTTGCTTACAATAGGGCTATTCACTCTACCACTTTTTATTCTCCTTTTGAAATTGTGTATGGTTTTAATCCTCCAACTCCTTTAGATTTAGTTCCCTTGCCTATAGGTGAATGGTTGAACCTCGATGGAGCTAAGAAGGCGGAAATGGTAAAGGCACTCTATGAGAAGGTGAAAGTAACCATTGTAAAACGCAATGAAGAGATCGCCCATAAGCGCAATCAAAGAAGAAAAAATGTGTCATTTGAGCCGGGCGATTAGGTATGGGTGCATCTTCATAAAGAGAGATTTCCCACGCAACGACGGAGCAAACTAGATCTAAGGGGGGATGGTTCATTTCAAGTTCTCGCTAAAGTTGGAGATAATGCCTATAGGATAGATTTACCCGGTGAGTATCGTGTTAGCACCACTTTTAATGTTAGTGACCTCTCTTCCTTTGATATAGATGATGGCAATGATTTGGAGATGAATCATTTTTAAGGAGGGGGAGATGATGAGACTTCGCTTCATCATGGAGGTCAAGATCAAGGAGGGGGAGGTATGACCATGTAAGGACAAGGTCTGATGATAAGATCTAGGTCCAAGAAGCTTCAAGATGAGTTTCAATTACTCATAAAACCATGCTTGAGGATGGAAGAGGGTTAGAAGGTTTAGGAAGCTAGCCAAGAGTTTATTTTAATGACTATCCAAGAAGGATCCCAACTAGAACTCAAGCCGGCATCAAAGACGGATGAAATTTAACCAAAGTTGGCCTTCCAGCGGACATCCAGCACTGGCCCAAGCAGTAGAATCGGCACCGACTTCATTTTGGCATTCGACCGCCCGAAGACAGTTTGCTACTGGCGCCTGCTGTAGTGTCCAAACCAGCGCCGACGGCTGCCCCGCATTTTTTATGTTTTCTTCGATTTTTCTCTAATTTTAAGTGTTTGTAAAGACTTATTAAGACCCCCAAACTGTAATAGAACCTCAAGAATTACTAAGCTAGGGTTAGGGTAGTATAAATAGAACTTTTAATATTTGACGACACAATTTACACACTTTAATTTAAATTTGAGAAAGAATCTTGAGAGGTCCTAGCCTTCTTGTTCATCTTGTTCAAGACTATGCTTAAGGGTTAGTCCTCCTTATGAATAAGTCTATAAATCTTATGGATACTCCAATGTGATTTTTTTGAATGGGTCTTAGTTGCTTTGTTCTTCTAAGGTTTGTTTGAATTCCATTATTTGGGTGCCTATTTTCTCTATTCTATTTGTTCTTACTTGCCTTTGTTGCTTTAAGGATATTGGGGTGAAATTATAGTAGAACTTTCTACTATTCTTGAGGGTCTTTAAAGCTTAGTTCTTCAAGGGTTTGATAGAGGGTAGGTTGTTATTTCATTTTCTCCTTTTTGTCCCAAGAAGAATCTCTGTTTTTGGTCTCATTGATTGAGCTGAACACATAACCAACTAAACCATTCACAACACCAAGAAAAAGCCTACATAAGACCATATCAAGAAGAAGGAGGCTTGTCTATAAGTGCTTTCTTTTACCTTTATTTTCTTGTTCTTAAATAATAATATATTCAATTATTTATTTGTAATATGTCATTATTTCGGGATTCATGATTTTGTGTTAATTTAGTTATTTGATCAATTTTCTATCATATTTGGTATTTGATTACTTGTTATCATTGGTTATTAATGCAGGTTCTTCTAATTGACTTGGGAAACGATATTAGTGTTGGGTATCTTAGGCTCGTATTCTATATGGCGCAGCAGAAAATAAATGAGACACCATCCCAGGACCCGCCTATGTGTGAAAAACAAGACATAAAGATAATAAAGGTAACAGCTTTTACCTTTGAGTGATCGTCCGAAGAACAAAAAATTTTCTTCTTCAAGTCGAGGCGCCATCCAACAATCCTCTTGTGCAAACTCCATGAGAGTTGGACGTCTAACCACTATAATCACAGTGTGTGATTATCTCTAACAGTAATTCACACAGAGGAATACTCAAGCACTAAAATTTTCTGTGCTAGTAGAAAAAGATGGTGGCTAGGACTGTTTTGTTTTCAACAAAACGAGAGAGAGAGAGAGAGAAAGAGAGAAGAAGATGATTGTGGCTGTGTTTTTCGTGCGTTCAAAATCCCAGCTAGGGTTTCGTGTGACTCATGATATATGTCACACGAAAATTCCTTCCAAAATTGAGAATTCTAATCCTATTAGAATTCCCTAATTGTAATTGGAAACTTCAAGTTCTCACAATTACAACTTGGACCACAAATTATAACTAATTATAATTTGTCCACAATAACTCCTCTTTCTCTTAATTAACCCTACTATGATATCAAATAACATCTTAAGTATATAATTCTCTATTGTGTGTGACCTATTAGGTTTCCCAGTCAATTGGTAGTGAATATAAATTAATCCAAACGTCTTTGAGATTAATAATCCATAATTAATTAGAATTAATCATATTAATTCTAATCAAGATTAATTTATTAATTCATCAATTAATAAACCCATATTCCCAGATCATGAGCGGTATTTAGCAACACATTATGACGACCCAAGAGTTCAGGAAGTCAAGTGGCATGACATGAACTCTTCAATAACAAACTTCAGTGCAATTAACTCCTTTCACCATACAATATCTCATTCAATTTGGAATACGGAATTAGTGCCAACTCCCTCCAGAATTAATTCTAGTTCGAATACAATAGTACTTGTACCAGGAATCCACTACTCTAGATGTGTATTAATTCGAACTGTTTCCAATACACAATCGCCTTGACCAAGGACTTCTCGAGTAGTAAATCCTACAAGTGGCCGTGAGATATTTGTCCCTACTATTAGGAGTGGTGAATCCTTTATTGACCATTTCAACTACTAATAGGTGTCATATTTTGTATTTGTGATTTAGTTTCCCAACATATTGTAGTTTGTCTAACAAAATTTGTAAACATGTACCTTAACTAAGTAACTTGATTTAATATTGCACTATGCATATATAATACTAACGAGCTACTTTATGCAGGTGCTATGGCCCAATGGAGTATGGGACGATGCCCTAACATGTCTCAAGGGATGACATCTCGACCATCTGACTCCACTACCTTAGAAGGGATATTAGAAAAATTTGCCACCCATGTAACTAAACGTTTTCATGAGATAGATAGCATATTGGCAAAGTTTGAGGACATGTTTAGAAATATGGAAAGGCAAATTTGGTTTTTAACGGATTTAGTGATAAAGTCACATTAGGGGTAGAAGCACAACACGATTTAGCTGCCATTACATTACGAAGTGGTAAGGAGCTACTTGATCCTAGCACGGAACCAGTACCATCTAAAGAAGATGTTCCGGAGCCAACCCCTCTTAGTGATCCTTTTGAAAAATAAGCTAAAAGACCAGATTTTCAGCCACTAAAACCTTATCCCACTCGAGCTCAAAAAGCAAGAAAAGATGCACAATTTGACATATTTTTAGAAATATTCAAACAACTACACATAAACATTCCACTCAGTGAAGCTTTGATATATATGCCCAAATATGTAAAATTTCTCAAAAGTATGCTTGTCAACAAAAAGAGGTTGGAAGAATTTTCTACTATGGTTTTGAATGAGGAATGCTCTGCCATCTTACAAGATCAACGGACTTTGCCATGAAAAGAGAACGATCTAGGGTGTTTTTCTATTACTTGTCATGTTGGTACTCTTACATTTTGTAATGCTTTAGCAAACTTGGGGACTAGCATTATTTTGCTATACAAAACTTTTAAAAAGCTAGGCCTAGGGGAGCCCAAGCCTACTAGGATGAGTATTCAACTTGCAAATAGGTCTATTAAATATCCTAAGGGAATAATTGAGGATGTATTAGTTACAGTGGATAAAATCATATTTCCTGTGGATTTTGTTATTCTTGATATGGATAAAGATTCTAAAGTTCCTTTAATCTTAGGTCGACCTTTTCTAGCTACTGCCAACGCATTAGTTGATGTTCACGGGGGTACGTTGACACTAAGGGTGGGGGATGAAGAAGTCATTATCAAAATCTATAAGAGCATGCAGCATCTTATCTCTTATGATGATTCTTATTTAAGGATTAATATTCTTAATGAGCATATCTTTGATTTTGTGCAGGAATTATTTGTAAATTATTCCATGGACATGATGGAACAATCGATTACATATTTGGAGGATTTAAATAAGGGGGGGAGGGGGGGCAGGGAAAATGAGAAAATTGAAAAAAGCAGTTTGGGAATGATGAAGTCATCCATTGAGGAACCACCGAAATTGGACCTCAAAGACCTCCCTGAGCACTTGGAATATGCATTTGTGGCTAATGGGGAGAAATTACCAGTGATCATAGCAAAAGATCTTACTTGTGATCAAAAGACTATATTGGTAAGTCTATTGGAAAAATATAAAGGAGTTATTACATGAAAAATCATGGAGATTAAGGGAATTGGCCTTTCCTTTTGTACTCACAAAATTTTGTTGGAAGAAGGAGCCAAATCCCCCAATGTAAGTTGAACCTATATATGAGTGATGTGATAAAAGGTGAGGTGATTAAACTCCTAGATTCTGATATCATTTACCCTATTTTCGATAGTATTTGGGTGAGTCCAACACAAGTGGTACCAAAGAAGGGAGGAATGACTGTGAGCTCAAATGAAAAAAATGAGTTGAACCTAATGAGATTGGTAGCTAGTTGGAGAGTTTGCATTGATTATAGGAAATTAAATGAGGCAACTAGGAAGGACCATTTTCCTCTCTATTTCATTGACCGAATGTTAGAAAAGTTAGCCGGACATAAATTTTATTATTTTTTAGATGGTTTTTTTGGCTAATTTCAAATTCCTATAGCACCAGAGGATCAAAAGAAGACCACCCTTACATGTCCTTTTGGTATTTTTGCATATCAATGTATACCTTTTGATTTTTGTAATGGTCTTGGAATTTTTCAAAGATGCATGATGGCTATTTTCGAAGGATTTGTGGGAGACATCATAGAAGTATTTATGGATGATTTTTGTATTTTTGGTAATTCTTTTGACTTACGTATGGCCAATTTAAAGAAGGTACTTCAAAGATGTAAAGAGACCAATCTTATGCTTAATTGGGAAAAAATGCCACTTCATTTTGCAAGAAGCTATAGTATTGGGACACAAGATTTTAAGCAAAGATATTGATGTTGATAGAGCAAAGATTGAGGCAATTGAGAAACATCCTCCTCCCACTTCCATGAAGGCTATTCAAAGTTTCTTGGTCATGCTAGTTTTTATACGAAGTTCATCTTAGATTTCTTAAAATTTTCTAAACCTCTTACATCTTTACTTGAAAAAGATGTTGTTTTTTATTTTGATGAAAACTATCTGAATACTTTCACTGTGCTTAAAAAGAAATTGACCAATTCTCTTATTTTAATTGCACTGAATTGGTCTCTTCATTTTGAATTAATGTATGATGCAAGTGATTATGCAGTTGGCACGATGCTTGGACAAAGGAGGAATAAGCATTTTCAACCAATTTACTATGCAAACAAAACTCTTACGTTGGCACAAGAGAATTACACTACAACGGAGAAAGAATTGCTTGCAATAGTATTTGCTTTCCATAATTCCATTCTTATCTTGTTTTGTCCAAAGTCATTGTATATACGGACTATTCCACCCTTAAATTCCTGCTAATCAAGCATGATTCCAAACCAAGATTAATAAAATGGGTTTTGTTATTGTAGGAATTTGACTTGGAAATTAGGGACAAAAAGAGAGCTGAAAATTTAGTTGCGGATCACTTATCTAGGTTAGAAAATCCTAACCTTGAACCTTTGGCTAGAGAAGACATCAATGACACCTTTTTGGATGAACAACTACTACTTGTTAATGGTGAGATTTCTTAAACACCTTGGTATGTGGATTTTGCTAACTACTTGGTTGTAGGAATTATTTCGAAAGATTTCACTGCATAACAAAAGAAGAAATTCCTCTCCGAGGTAAAATATTATTTTCAGAAAGATCCCTACTTGTTTCGGTATTGTGTAGATCGAATCATTCAAAGATGTGTGGATTCCGTGGAAAGTGCAAACATCTTGAAATATTGCTATGAAAGACCTACGAGAGGCCACTACCAAGCTAACAACACCACAAGAAAGGTGTTTAAGTTTGAATTTTATTGGCCTACACTCTTCAAGGACTCTCATAGGTTTGTTGAAAATTGTGATCGATGTCAAAATATAGGTAAAATTTCTAAATCTAATGAGATGCCATTGCAAATTTTTTAAGGTTGTGAAATTTTTGATTGTTGGGGAATTGATTTCATGGGCCCTTTTTTGAGTTCTTTGGGTAACAAATACATCTTGATTGCGGTTGAGTATGTATCTAAGTGGGTTGAGGTACAAGCCTTGCCTACTAATTATGCGCGAGTTGTAGTGAAATTTCTTAAAAAACTATTCACCTTGTTAGGAGTGCCTAAAGTACTCATTAGTGATAGGGGCAACCATTTTTGTAATACTCAATTGGATAAAGTTCTCAAACATTTAGGGGTTACTCATAAGTTTGCTACCCCCTATCACCCTCAAACTAGCGGCCAAGTTGAGGTGGTTAATAGAGAGTTAAAAAGAATTTTGAAAACAGTGGTTAATAATACAAGAAAGGATTGGAGTTTGAAGTTAGATGATACTCTTTGGGCTTATAGGACTACTTTTAAAACTCCCATTGGTACAACTCCCTATCGATTGGTGTATGAAAAATTATGTCATCTACTGGTAGAAGTTGAACATAGGGCTCATTAGGTGATTAAACTTGTCAATTTTGACCTTCACGTTATAGGACAACAAAGGTTGCTTCAATTGAAGGAGTTGGAGGAGTGGCGTAACGATGCCTACCGTAATTCATAGATTTACAAAGATAAAATGAAACATTGGCATGATAGGCATATTCGTTCCTCTTATAAGTTTAAAAAAGGAGATAAGGAGTTAGTGTTTAATTCTAGGCTTCAACTTTTTTTGGGTAAGTTGAAGTCAAGATTGTCAGGGCTATATAAGATACATCAAGTTTGTCCATTTGGAGTTATTGAGGTTTCTTATCCAACTAAGGGGATTTTTATGGTGAATGGAAGTCGATTAAAGCCATATTTGGGTAAAGAACTTAGTACTTTAGAGCATTTGGATGTTACCCTTTATGAGTCATGATTGTTCCTTGGTCATTTGTACTTCTTTTTCTTTGTCTTTTCTTTTCCTTTATTTCTCCTTCTTTTTCTAGATTTATGTTTTTATGTTTTTGTTTCTTTTGAAGTTATGTACTTTTGTGACTTTTCTAATGACTACTCTTTGGGGTGGATTCAAACATGTTGGACCTAATATTTAATGGAAGTATTTTCTTTTCTTTATTCTTCCTCTTTATTTATTTTGGTCTTCTTAGCTTTGCTTTTGTTGTTATATCTTAAGCCATTGAGGACAATGTCTAATACGAATTCTTGGTGGCTTTTCTTGGTGTTATGGGTGTTTTAGTTGGCTAACTATTCAGTTCAAACAATGGGACCCAAAACAATGATTTTTCTTGTGACAAAAGGAGAAAGTAACCTAACAACCTACACTCTCTCAAACCCTTGAAGATCAAAGCCTTAAAGACCCTCAAAATGAGTAGAAAGTTCTACGATAATCTCACCCCAAAATCCTTGAAGCAACAAAGGTAAATGATGAGTTTAGATTTGGGCATAAAAATCATACAAAAACTAAGCACTTTTCCAATCAAGTTTAAATTAAAACGTTGGACCCAAATCACACATATGAGCAAGCATACTCATCATTACTAAGCATAGGGTTCAAACGAGTGTCAATCCTCAAAGAACAAGTAAACATTAATTACCCCTCTTTCATTGTTTAACCGACTCAATAAAGTGAAAATCAAATAAAAAGGAAAACTAAAAAGAAAATAAAATAAAAATATGTACATGTCAAGGATGGAGAAGTATGCAACTCAAACCATTGATTAGACAACCATGATCTTCAAGAACTTAACCATTATCATAATCAATCATTCTCTCGGCACCATGAAAGATTAAGGTAAATTAGCATCACTTGGTCTGTCTCAACTAATTACTACCTTCTAGATAAATTAGCATCACTTGGTATGTCTCAACTAATTCATCCAAAAGATGCATTAAACACAATCCTTAATTAAATTTTCGTGGTCTGGCAAATTTAAAACATGAAATTAATCAATGAATCCTTGGTCTGGAAAATATCAATTAACCTTTAATTACTCAATCCTCAGCAATTAACCTCTTTGGTCTAGTAAGTTAACAGCCAATGAATGCGAAAATTAATCAATTGCAACCATCATCAACCTCTTTGGTATAGCAAGTTAACAATAGAAACAACCAACTAATCTCGGAATATGCCCAAGTAATTAAATACCAAGAAGAACAGTCAGTTAATCAAAAGATCAAATAACTCCAACAATCATGATTATCTAAAAAAATGTCAAATTATAATAGAACAATTAAAACATCATTGTCAAAAAAAAAAAAAAAAGAAAACAAAGTAAAAGAAAGAACTCATAGACAAGCCTCATTCATCTTCCTTTGAAAACCTTCTTGTACAACCCTCCTTGAACTTGAAGAATTCCTCCTTAGACTGAGTGATTTTCTATGATGATCAATAAATTCCCCCCATTTTCCTTGTGTTTTTCATCTATTTATAGGCTTAAGAAGTGCCTAAACTTGTAGGTACAAAATTTTTGGCCTTGTAGAAGTTGGAAGATGCTAAAACTCCCCAGATTTCCAAAAACGCGTCAAAAGATCGCAGCACCGTCTCAGGAACAGACCACAGCCGGTGCTGCCTTGGTCCTTTGGAGCTAGCACCGCCTGTGTTTTGTTTCTCCACTTGTTTGCTGATTTTTCTTCAAATTTTGCGTATACGTTCCAGACTGCAGTTGGCGCCGCCTCCAGCCTTACAGCCAGCGCCGGTTAGGCTCTGTTCTACTCTACTTCTCCAATTTTTCCATCATTTTGAAGTCCGTGCATCCAGTGTACAGCCGGCACCGGTTCCAGGCTTCTAGCTGGCGCCGCCTCTGCTCTGTTTCGCGACAGTTTTGCTTCGTTTTACCCAAAAACCTGAAATAATGACCAAAATATCTTTCCAAGGGTAAAATTTCAAATATGAAAGAATATGACTAGTTATTGTACAAAATGTATTACTAAAGAGTCTTAAATAACTACGCAAAATATAACCAAATTAGCCCCTATCATATACCCCCACACTTAGCTT
Organism: Voacanga thouarsii; assembly: GCA_026120185.1. Lineage (NCBI taxonomy): Eukaryota > Viridiplantae > Streptophyta > Magnoliopsida > Gentianales > Apocynaceae > Voacanga > Voacanga thouarsii. The sequence continues at coordinate 229,977 of JANUWF010001505.1, forward strand.
TTTGCTTGTCCTCAAGTAAAGCATTAAGAACAAGTAGAAAACACATAAGGTTTTACTCATATCACTCAATCAATTCCCAAAACATATCTTCAATGCTTTCTTTGCTTATGAACATAAAACATATGATACTTAATCTTTCACAGCCAATGCAAGACTTGTGTAGTGATAAATGACTTAGTAGAACCATCACAATACTTCACAATATTCTCAAACCATTAGAAAGAAGTTAATTCAAAAAGAATATGCATTCTATATGCTTACTTTTCATACACTCTCTCCACTAATCCGAGACATATCATGATTCTACTTAGATCAAGTAGGACTTTTAAGCTTATAATATAAGGCTAAAGGTTTGTAATGCGGCTTAGCAAACGAAGGATATAGGAACATCAAAAGTCAAAGAAAAACTGAGAGTAAGCAAGAAAAGGGTAACCAAAATAAACCTATAATTCCCAACTCTTCTTGCTCTCTTATTCCAAGAACCAATCAAACCATAACCTTATATAACAACCCTTACACATTTCAAGCAAATCCTACATTGCTCTTTCTTTTCATCAATTCTTTTCCTCACAAGATCAATCAATTTTCCAGCAATGGCAGTAAGTATCTTATATGAACTTACTTTTACAACTCACTCACTATCCCTTTTGTGATTTTTTTCCTCTTTTGTCTTCAATTCTCTTTCAATTCTTTCTTCTTTTACTCCTCTTTTTTTTTTTTTTATGTTGCTATTCTTTTCTTTTTCATTTACTTTTCTTTCTACCAGCTTGTTATTTTTTCTCTTCACTTGTTTCTTTTCTTCTTTCTCATCTTTTTTTCAGCTCGCATTCTTTTCTTTCTCAATCTTTCAACTTCTTCCTTTCATTCCACTTCCTCTCTTTTCCCAGCTCCAATTGTAATTGATCCATGACTGAAAGTAACAAGTCATGATCTCTCTCCCTGCATTGTTCTCAACATACATACACTTTCATCCTTGAAGAGCATAAAGATTTGGAAACCATACAAACTCTCAGCACAAGTAATGGACAAAATATCGTGATGGGCTGTAAAGAAAGAAATCACCAATTTAAACTCAAAATAGGCACTAGGGATAATATAGCACTAGGTAAGTTTGAAAAGCTCAAACTATCCAAAGAAGGCCTATTACCATCATCCCTAAGTTAAATCATGAATGCCTTTCTTATTTCGCCTCGAGAGGTATTCAAGTAAGTTCTAGAATGCTCACGCATTTTAGAGAAAAAAAAAACAGGTTTAAGAATAATGCAAAGCATTTGATCAAGAACTACTTTGTCCAAGTGAGTGCAAAAAGTCATGTATAAGCCATAAATGATCTAGAACATATGCTCTATAATTTATCATAAAGACATGCACTAAAAATACTGCTTGGAATCTCCAGAAAATCAGAAAATTTTTGAAAATTTTTGTTAATTTTGTTCCCAAGAAAGCTTCTCCCAAGAAAGCTAAAGAGTATATAGAAGACTTGTCAATCAAACCACTCCCCCACACTTAAATTGGACATTGTCCTCAATGGCCAAATAAATAGAACCAAAACAATCAATACCAAGGGACCAAAAAGATAAAGGAGAAGAGATAAGAAAAACAAACTTCCATTAATTGTGTTGTACAAGAGCTGAATGCTTGAAGAGGGAGGCATTATCAAAGTACCTAGGCGGAGTCGTCAAAGAGCATGTCCACCTGTTCGTGATGTGGAAGATTGCCACCCGCATAACGTTTCACCCTATGGCTATTAACTTTGAAAGTTCCCCGAGTAGGGTGAGTAAGGTCTAGGGTGCCAAAAGGGCCGATCTTACTTATCGTGAATGGTCCTAACCACTGAGATTTCAAATTTTTGGGAAAAAGCCGTAAATGAGAATTGAATAACAGGACTTGATCACCTATTGCAAAGTCATGTGGTCCAGTAATATGCTTGTCGTGCCAGGATTCCACTTTTTCTTTGTACCGGAATGACGTATCATAGGCATCTTTTCGCAATTCCTTTAAGGCTGTGAGTTGAAGTAACCGGGACTTCCCAGCTGACTCGAGATCAAGATTGACCAATTTTATTGCCCAATAAGCCTTGTGTTCAATTTCAACTGGTAAGTGACATGATTTACCATATACTAACCGAAACGGAGTCGTGCCAATTGGTGTCTTAAAGGCTGTTCGATATGCCCAAAGGGTATCATCTAGTTTTAAGCTCCAATCCTTCCTAGTGTGGTTGACAGTTTTTTCCAAAATTCGTTTGAGTTCTCTATTAACCACCTCAACATGTCCACTTGTTTGAGGGTGATACGGGGTGGCCAACCTATGGTGCACACCTAGGTGTGTGAGGACTTTTTTCATTTGTGCATTACAAAAATGAGTCCCCCTATCACTAATTAGGACCTTAGGCACACCAAATCGAGTGAAAAGTTTTTTCAGAAATTTGACCACCACCCTTGCATCATTAGTGGGTAAGGCTTGGGCTTCTACCCATTTAGAGACATAATCCACTACCACCAAGATATATTTATTCCCTAAAGAACTAGGAAAAGGTCCCATGCAGTCTATGCCCTAATAGTCAAATACTTCACATGCTTGAAAAATTTGTAATGGCATCTCATTAGATTTAGAAAGGTTACCTGTACGTTGACACCTATCACAACTTTGGACAAACCTGCGGGCATTTTTAAATAATGTGGGCCAATAGAATCCGGCATCTAGCACCTTTTGTTCAGTGTTGTTGGCTTGGTAATGTCCTCCAGCAAGTCCTTCATGACAATGTCGAAGAATACCTTTCCCTTCCCTAGCATCCACACACCTCGGAATGATTTGGTCCGCACAACACTTAAATAAATATGGGCCATCCCAAAAGTAATGCCATACATCGGAGAGGAATCTCTTCTTTTGATGCATCGTGAGGTCTTTTGGCATAATTCCTGCAGCCAAGTAGTTAGCAAAGTCGGCAAACCATGGTATGGTTGGGATCTCACCTTCTATGAGCAAAAGTTGCTCGTCCGGAAAAGCGTCATCAATGTCTTCTTCTAGCAAGGATTTCAGGTGTGGATTATCCAATCTTGACAGCCAAGTTTTCTACCCCGTTTTTGTCTCTAATCTCCAAATCAAATTCCTGCAATAATAGAACCCTTCTTATCAATCTTGGTTTGGAATCATGTTTGGTTAGTAGATACTTCAGGGCTAAATGGTCCGTATATACAATGATTTTGGACAAAATAAGATAAAAACGGAATTTTTCAAAGGCAAACACTATGGCCAACAATTCTTTCTCGGTTGTTGTGTAATTTTCCTGTGCATCTGTTAGAGTCTTGCTGGCATAGTATATCGATTGGAAGTGCTTGTTCCGTCTTTGTCCCAATACTGCACCAACTGCAAAGTTACTTGCATCACACATTAGTTCAAAGGGAAGAGACCAATCCGGGGCAATTAGAATGGGTGAATTAATCAATTTCTCTTTAAGTATGGTAAAAGCGTTGAGACATTTATCATCAAAATTAAATTCAGCATCTTTTTCAAGTAAAGAAGTAGGAGGTTTCGAAATTTTTGAGAAGTCGAAGATAAACCGCCTGTAGAAACCTGCGTGACCAAGAAAGCTCTATATAGCTTTTACTGAAGTAGGAGGAGGTAGCTTCTCGATCGCTTCAATTTTTGCTCTATTGACCTCAATCCCTTTCCTTGAAATTTTATGCCCTAACACAATACCTTCTTTTACCATAAAGTGGCACTTTTCCCAGTTAAGCATGAGGTTAGTCTCTTCACATCTTGCGAGCACCTTCTCAAGGTTAGATAAGCACAAATCAAATGAGTTACCAAAAACTAAGAAATCATCCATAAATACCTCCGTGATATCCCCCACGAGTCCTTCAAATATAGCTATCATGCATCTTTGAAACGTTCCGGAGCCATTGCAAAGGCCAAATGGCATCCTACGATATGCAAAAGTACCATATGGACATGTAAAGTTATCTTTTCTTGGTCCTCTGGAGCTATGGGAATTTGCAAGTAGCCTGAGAATCCATCTAAGAAACAATAATACTCGTGTCCGGCTAACCTTTCCAACATTTGGTCAATAAAAGGAATAGGGAAGTGATCTTTTCTAGTGGCTTTGTTTAACATCCTATAATCTATGCAAAATCTCCACTCCGTGACCAATCTCATAGGGACTAATTCATTTTTATTGTTGGGGCTCACTGTCATTCCTCACTTCTTTGGTACCACTTGAGTAGGACTTACCTAACGGCTATCTAAAATAGGGTAAATGATGCCAGAATCTAAGAGTTTAACCACCTCACCTTTTACCACTTCGCTCATATGTGGGTTCAACCTGCGTTGGGGTTGCACTACGGGTTTTGCATTTTCTTCCATCAAGATCTTGTGTGTGCAAAAAGATGGACTAATGCCTTTAATATCAGTGATCTTCCAAGCTATCACTCTTTTATATTTTTCCAACATGCATACCAACTTGGTCTTTTGTTCTGCCTTGAGATTTTTGGCAATGATGACAGGTAACTTACGATCCTTAGCCAAGAACACATATTCCAAATGCTCGGGCAGGTCCTTTAAGTCCACTTTGGGAGGATCGTCTATAGATGATTTTATTCTCCCCAAGCTGCATTTTTCTATGTCTAAATTCTGCATCCCATCCTTGTTATGAGATTCCTCAAGATATTCCATTGATGTTTCCATTAATTCCTCCTCAATAGATTCCTGCATCAACTCAAAAATTAGTTTGTCAAGAATATCAACTCTTAGACACAAATCATCAAAAGTCATAGGTTGTTGCATGCTTTTATGGATTTGAATTATGACTTCCTCATCCCCAACCCTTAGTGTTAATCTCTCCCTATAGACGTCAATTAATGTTTTTGCTGTAGCTAAGAAGGGCCTACCTAAGATTAAGGGGACTTTAGAATCTTCGTCCATGTCGAGAATAACAAAATCCACAGGAAATATGAATTTATCAACTTTTACCAACACATCTTCAATGATGCCCCTAGGGTATTTGATAGAGCGATCCGCGAGTTGAATACTCATCCTAGTGGGTTGTGGTTCTCCTAGGCCTAGCCTTTTAAATGTTTTATATGGTAGTAAATTAATGCTAGCACCTAGGTCAGCTAGTGCATTACAGACATGCAAAGTGCCAATTAGACATGGGATAGAGAAACTCCCTGGATCTTTTGCTTTGTGGGGCAAACATGAGTTGTCCTACAAGATGGTTGAGCATTCTTCGTTGAGGACTACTGTAGACAATTCTTCTAGTTGCTTTTTGTTGACAAGCATACTTTTGAGGAACTTGGCATATTTAGAAATGTGGATTAAAGCTTCACTGAGGGGGATGTTTATGTGCAGTTGTTTAAATACCTCTAGGAATTTGTTGAACTGGGCGTCTTTTCGGGCATTGTGTAGATAAGTAGGGTATGGTATGTTAGGCTGAAAAGTGAGTTTTTCGGGAGGTGGATAGGGGATAGCCGGCGCCAGTTCCAGGCTTCTAGTCGGCGCTGGTTCCATTCTGTGTTGCAAGGTTTCGGTGTTGATAGACATCCGGCACCGGTTCTCTTCTTCCAGCTGGCGCCGGCCCTCATCTATTGTTCTATCTGGCAATTCTTTTCCACTTCGCAATATGATAGCAGCTGTTTCCATACTGGCTAATGGTGTGAATTCATGAGATTTTATTACCATATCCATCAAAAACCAGATTTGTTGTTCCATGTTGCGAATCATTGCTTTGAATTTTTTGAAGGTGGAATCGATTTCTTGGAAATGCCTCGTGACATGCCCTACGAATTTACCAACTAAGGTTTCAAGCTCTGTTGATTTTGGCGCTGTGAGTGTTCTCTCCGAGGCATAATAGGAGTATTGCTCCCTGTTGGACCTCCTTAGATCCCAATTCGCCATGTCTCTTAAATAGGGAGATGAGTTAGATAGGAAAATTACAAAAATACGCAGTTAGTTTAAAAGACATAGTTCAAGTTGGTTAGGTTAGTTAGGTTATAAGGTTATACAAGAATACATGAAATACAAAAGATAGCACCGTTTTGCAGCAAGAACAAACATACACATTTACATAGTTACATATTTATATGGTTAAATCAACAAAGTCCAAGCTTTCATACAATTGTTCCCCGGTAACGATGCCAAAAACTTGATGCGTTTAGATTTGGGCATAAAGATCATACAAAAACTAAGCACTTTCCCAATCAAGTTTAAATTAAAACGTTGAACCCAGATCACACATATGAGCAAGCGTACTCATCATTACTAAGCATAGGGTTCAAACGAGTGTCAATCCTCAAAGAACAAGTAAACATTAATTACCCCTCTTTCATTGTTTAACCGACTCAATAAAGTGAAAATCAAATAAAAAGGAAAACTAAAAAGAAAATAAAATAAAAATATGTACATGTCAAGGATGGAGAAGTATGCAACTCAAACCATTGATTAGACAACCATGATCTTCAAGAACTTAACCATTATCATAATCAATCATTCTCTCGGCACCATGAAGGATTAAGGTAAATTAGCATCACTTGGTCTGTCTCAACTAATTCATCCAAAAGATGCATTAAACACGATTCTTAATTAAATTTTCGTGGTCTGGCAAATTTAAAACATGAAATTAATCAATCAATCCTTGGTCTAGCAAACATCAATTAACCTTTAATTACTCAATCCTCAGTAATTAACCTCTTTGGTCTAGCAAGTTAACAGCCAATGAATGCGAAAATTAATCAATTTCAACCATCATCAATCTCTTTGGTCTAGCAAGTTAGCAATAGAAATAACCAACTAATATCGGAATATGCCCAAGTAATTAAATACCAAGAAGAACAGTCAGTTAATCAAAAGATCAAATAACTCCAACAATCATGATTATCTAAAAAAATGTCAAATTACAATAGAACAATTAAAACATCATTGTCAAAAAAAAAAAAGAAAAGAAAACAAAGTAAAAGAAAGAACTCATAGACAAGCCTCCTTCGTCTTCCTTTGAAAACCTTCTTGTACAACCCTCCTTGAACTTGAAGAATTCCTCCTTAGACTGAGTGATTTTCTATGATGATCAATGAATTCTCCCCATTTTCCTTGTGTTTTTCATCTATTTATAGGCTTAAGAAGTGCCTAAACTCGTAGGTACAAAGTTCTTAGCCGAGTAGAAGTTGAAAGATGCTAAAACTCCCCAGATTTCCAAAAACGCATCAAAAGATCATAGCACCGCCTCAGGAACAGATCACAGCCGGCGCCGCCTTGGTCCTTCAGAGCCGGCGCCGCCTGTGTTTTGTTTCTCCACTCATTTGTCAATTTTTCTCTGAATTTTGCGCATACGTTCCAGACTGCAGCCGGCACCGGTTAGGCTCTATTCTACTTTACTTCTCCAATTTTTCCATCGCTTTGAAGTCCGTGCATCCAGTGTACAGCCGGCACCGGTTCCAAGCTTCCAGCCGGTGCCGCCTTTGCTCTGTTTCACGATGGTTTTGCTTTGTTTTACCCAAAAACCTGAAATAATGACCAAAATACCTTTCCAAGGGTAAAATCTCAAATATGAAAGAATATGACTAGTTATTGCACAAAATGTATTACCAAAGAGCCTCAAATAACTACGCAAAATATAGCCACATTAGCCCCTATCAGTAAACAAGAATAAATAGAATAGAGAAAATAGGCACCCAAATATTGGATTTCAAACAAGCCTTAGAAGAACAAAGCAACTAAGGCCTATTTAAAAAATAACAATGGATTATCCAAATGATTTATGGACTCTTACAAAAGGAGGACTAACCCTTTAGCTTGGTCTTGAACAAGATGAACAAGGAGGCTAAGGCCTCTCAAGATTCTTTTCTCAAATTTGAATTAAAGTGAAGTGTATTGTGTTGTCAAATCACTAAAGGTGCTATTTATACTATCCTAACCCTAGCTAAGTAATCCTTGAGATTTAATTATAGTTTAGGGTCATAATAAGTCTTTACAAGCAATTAAAAGTGAAGAAAACCAGAGAAAAGCATTAAAACACGGAACAGTCGTTGGCTGCCCAGGGGGAAGCCGGCGCCGGTTTGGAAATCACAGCCGGTGCCCATTTGGATCTGTCTTTGGGCCAGTTCAGGTTGTGATTGAGGTGTTGTTAGATAGAATGGAGCTGGCGCCCGTTTGGTTGTGTGGAGCTGGCGCCGGCTGTCCTCTGGAAAGCCTCCCTTGGTCAAGTTTCGTCCCCTTTTGCTGTTGGTTTGAGTTCTTGTTGGGGTCCTTCATCGATGGTCATCAACACAAACTCTTGGCTAGCTTCCTCACCCTTCCAATCCTCAAGCATGGTTTGATGATCAATTGAAAATCATCTTTAAGCTTCTTGGTCCAAGCTCTTGTCATCGGTCCTTGTCCTCAATGATGAAGTGGAGTCTCATCAATGTCCAGTTTAAGTGTGGGTGGGGGGGGGGGGGGAGGGGGGAGGAGGAAATATGGGTATTGAATATATTTTCCATCTTTTTTTGTGTGAAATTTTCACTTTTTTTTTTTTGTTGTGGTTTTCATTGTTTAGCAAGGTTGAAATTCTTTTTCTTACTTGGATATGAATTTTTGTCATTCATTTAGTGGATTTTTATGAAATTGGTTTATTAGATAAGATTTTGTCAAGACTTGAGAATTTAGATTAATCTTGTTCATGCATTAGTGTTTGAATATTATTTAACTCATCTAGTTTAAATATGAAAGATATGATGAATGTGGGAAAAGTTTATTGGCTAACTCTTAAATTAGAGGTTTAAATTTTTCTTAGCTTTGAGTTGTGATAAGGAATGTGAGTTCATAAAAAATCTTTGAGAGGAAAAATTGTGAAAAATTCTTTTGAGTTGAAAATTCGAGAAAAATGAGTTGATTGTTGTTTCCTCTTTATAGATGAGAAAATATTACTTTTGCTTGATTATGGGGGGCCACTATGGATAGTGAAGAGAAATCCACTTTCTTGAGGCTATTAATTCCCAAAAGTAAAATAGAGGACAAACGTTGGAAAATGATGAGTGATGACTAAAAGGGGGCCAATATGGTGTGTGAAGAGAAATCCATACACTTGAGGCTATCAATTCCCTAAGTCTTTGAAAAAAATTGGAGTGTTTTCCTTACATCATGACTTGAGTTGTGCAATTTTTGGATACATAATGCTTGATTTGTAGATAGCTTGACTTGTGTGATTCATGTTATCTATATTTGTATTTGAAGAGTGAAATAATTTTCCTAAACTAAGGTATAAACTTGATTAATTTAACTTCAAGAGTTTTGTGATGTCTTGTTAAAAGTTTTAAAGTTTGAATTACTTTCAACGGGTATGATGAATGGCAAGAGTTTTATCTAAAGTTTGAAAGAAAATTATAATCCTTGTTATGTTTTAAATTTTTGGAATGAAGAAGAGATTATGTTTTCTTGATGATTTTCTTGGTTTAAGTGTTTTGCTTGAGGACAAGCAAAAGTTCAAGTGTGGGGGTATGTGATAGGGGCTAAAATCACCAATATTTTTCTAGTTATTTGAGGTTAAGTTGAGATACTTCTGTTGAAATAACTACGCACTATTTGACATTTTGCTTTTAGAAAGTGTTTTTAACAAATTTGTGCAGATTTGAGTTAATTTCGAGCAAATAGGAGAATTTTCTAGCACACACCTAGCGTCAGGTCTGGTAAGTGGACCAAGCGCCAGGTCCATTCTGGTCCGACCAATGAAAATAGAGCAACAACTTAGGGGAAAATGAAACACACCTGACGCTAGGTGGGTTGAAGGGACCCGGCGCCAGGTCCGCTCTGGAGAAGAAAAATCCTGTGCACAAATTTAGTAATTCTCCAAAGATTTCATTATTTTTCAATTCTTACTTGGCCAAGACTCCTTAAGAAACAAATTTAGCATCAAAGAAGCCTATAAAACTAAGAAAAAACACAAGAGAAAAGGGGAGTGAATCCAAGATAGAAAATTCCATTCATTCAAAGAAGGAGAGATTCACCATTCAAGGTGGGTTGTTCAATAGAGTCTTCAAAGGAGGAGAATGAGGCTTGTCTATGAGTGGTTTCCTTTACCTTTGTTTTCTTATTCTTAAACAATGATGTATTCAATGTTTTATTTGTAATTTTACATTATTTTGGGATTCATAATTTTGTGTTAATTTAGTTATTTGATCAATTTTTTTAGTATTTGATTACTTGTTTTCATTGGTTATTGATGCGAGTTCTTCTAATTAACTTGGGAAATGATGTTAGGAGTTCATTGCATTGATTTCGTATTTATCAAATCTTTCTAGACTTGGGAAACGAAGCTATGGTTAAAAAACTAAAATGATCGAAGATTAGTTGATTTTATCTTGAGAAAAAGGTTATTTGCTAATTTCATGTCTATGAAGAATTGATTTTAATGCATATTTTGGTTATGTTGGTTTGATTGGAAAATCTTCTAATTTAATCAAAAGAAAGTGATTTCATGGATTGGGAAAGAAGTAGAGTCAACCTAAGTAGATTCATGACTTGGAAAATAATTGAATTTTACTTTATATTCCTTCATGATACTAAGATGATGATTACTTGAGATAATTTTTGGATGATTCGTTATCATACTTTCTAGGATAATTGTCTAAATTGCATATTCCTACATCCTTGAAGTTGTATATATTTCTTTATTTTTCTTTTTATTACTTTCTCACTTTATTTGGGTCTGTTAAATAATGAATGAAAAGTGAATAGTTGTACTTGTTCATTTGAGGATCGATACTCGTTAATTTCCTATATTATACTTGCGATGAGTACACTTGCTCGCATGTGTATTTTGAGATTAGTATTTTAATTAAACCCCGACTAAGGGATGAATTTAAATTTGATGATTTTTATACAGCTAAAATTTACGCATCATGAAGACTACTTGAGGTCATCCATAGGGGGACCAATCAAGTAAAAGAATCGAACCTAGGACTTCTAGTCCGAGACTATGAATGTTTCTTTATGAAGCCGAGTGAGAACATAACCAATATGTTCACTTGATTCACAAATATTATGAATGGTCTAAAAGCGTATGGGAAAACTTATTTCCTTGGAGAACTAAATCAAAAACTGCTTGATACTCTGCCAAAGAGTTGGTAGCAAAACATTTTGCCTATAAAGGAATTAAAAAATCTAAACAACTTACCTATTGAAGAGCTAATTGGCTCTCTCTTGACCCATGAAATGAGACTTAAACGGTTTTAAGAATATGATGATAATGAGAAAGGCAAACGGGGAATTGCCTTGAAAGCAGTTGATGAAAAACCTAACAGTGATCAAATTGATTATGATGATGGCATTGATTTAGACATAGAAGAACTAGCCATGGTAGCCAAAAATTATAGGAATATGTTCAGAAAAGGTCATTTCAAAAAGGCAAGAAGCTTGTGAAAAAGAAAGGACAGACTTCCTCTTTTAAACCTCAATGCTTTGAATGCAAAAGCATGGAACATCTTATTTCTGATTATCCAGTGGCCAACGAAAATGAGGCCAAGAACTTTAGAAAGAAAAAAAAGGACACAACGTTAAAGAAAGAAAAATGATTAATAGGAACTTGGGATCAAGCAGAATCTGAATTTGAAGAAAGTTGCAATTCAAAAAATGATAAAGCTAACATCTGCTTCATGGCTATAGAGGATATGGTAAATCCTATATCTTCAGATTTAACAACTGACTTGCATGTTTCTGATTGTGAAAAACGCGATGATCCTAGTGAATTGCTTTTTGATATATTTCATGAACTAAAGAAATTATCTAGAAGAAAGAAAGAAATGAAGCTAAAAATTGATTCTCTATTAAATAAGAATATAAAGCTATTAAATGAGAATGAAGTCTCATTTGAGTCATATATATGCTCGGATATTGAACAAAATGTTATCATTATCTCTTTGCATCACATATCTCTAGAAAACAAATACTTACGTGATAAAATTTATTCTTTTGAAACTATGGTTAGTAATTTTGACAGTATAAAGAATAGAGTTGACGATCTTACCACATGCACTGAAAAGTTTACAAATAGCAAAAAATAATTTTGAAAATTTTCTTGGGCCAAAACACACAGCTAGAAATCGAAATGGTCTAGGCTACAATCATGATATTAGAACTGAAAATTACAAATTTTTCTTTGTAAGAGCTCCTTCATCTCATATGACATATAGCTATTGCACATATTGTGGAAAATTTGGACACAAGGCATCTAAGTGTCATATTAGGAAGAAGGTGCAATCTGGTAGGAAAATTGTTTGGAAGGTGAAAGGAACCATCACTAACCCCTATGGACTAAAGAAAATATGGGTACCAAAAGTTACTCTTTCGTCTTGTATATATGAACATTTGTTGGACAAGAGAAGCTCCACAAAATGATTTTTGGATAGTGGATACTCAAGACACGTGGCAGGAAATGCCAAACTACTGGAAAGTATTCAAGCTACAATGATAGATTTGTCACTTTTGGAGACAAAGAGAAAGGAAAAATACCTGGCATAGGTAATATTGGTAAAGAATCTTCAACCATCGTCAAGCATATGCTATTAATTGATGAATTAAAGTATAATTTTCTTAGTATCAATCAACTATGTAATAATGAATGTAAAGTTGTTTTTGAAAAGGATTCTTGCATCATCATGGATAGTTCTAACAATAAGACTATCCTTGTTGCTAATCGTGTTGGAAATTTTTGTGTTCTATATCTTGATGATCTTGTAACACATGATATTTAGCATAGAAGACTAGGTCATGTATCTATTGACTTGCTAAATAAATTATCTTCAAAAGAACTTGTTAAAGGACTGCTTAAAATGAGATTTGATAAAAATCAGGTGTGTGATGCTTGCTAATTTGGAAAATAAGCCAAAACCTCTTTTAAGCCTAAGAAAACGATTCAGCATCAAAACCTCTTGAGGTCATACACATAGATTTGTTTGGACCAATGAGGACCATTAGCCTTAGTGGTAAGAGGTATGCTTATGTAATTGTTGATGACTTCTCAAGATTCACTTAGACCTTGTTTCTTGCTCAAAGGGATGAAGCCTTCTCTGAATTTTCAAAACTATTCAAACGTGTTCAAAACTTCCTTGGTTGCAAATTAATTTCAATTAGAAGCGACAATGGTAGAGAATTTCGCAACTATGACTTCACTAAATTTTGCGAGGAAAGTGGTATTTCTTATATTTTTTCTGCTACCAAAAACCTTCAACAAAATGGTGTAGTTGAAAGGAAAAATAGAGCCTTGCAAGAAATGGCAAGGTCAATGCCGTGTGAAAACTTCATTCCAAAATATTTTTGGGTTGAGGTTGTGAATACAGCTTGCTATGCTGTCAACTGAGTTATGCTAAGACCTTTTCTAAGGAAAACTCCTTTTGAACTCATATTTGACAAAGTTCCATCCATTTCATATTTCAAAGTTTTTGGATGCAAATGTTTTGTCCTCAATACTCGTGATAACATTGGAAAATTTGATACAAATCTGATAAGGCTATATTTCTTGGATATTCTTCCAACAAAAAGGAATATAGAGTATACAATAAGACAACTCTATGTGTGGAAGAATCTGTACATATTGTGTTTGACGAATCGAATATATATTCTTCTAGAAATGATGATGTCATAGGTATCTCAAAAGAAAAGGGTAGTGAACAGTATATGGCACCTCCATTTGATATTCATGCCAAAGAAGAGGAACTAGAGGAACAACAAGCTGAAGAAAACAATCAAAGAACTGAAGAACTCACAAATCAAGATTTGCCAAGAGATTGGAAGTACAAAACTATCCAACCAAAAGAGCAAATAATTGGTGATCCTAGTTGTGGAGTTAAAACTAGATGGTATTTTGTTGACAACTTTGCTCTACTCTCTAATACCGAATCAAATTACATTAATGCAACTTTACATGATGATTTTTTGATTATGACTATGCAAGAAGAGCTGAATCAATTCGAAAGGAATCAAGGTTGGAAGCTTGACCTTAGACCACTTAAGCATCCCGTAATTAGCACCAGTGGGTATTTAGAAACAAACATTATGAGCATGGTAGTGTTATCATAGATAAATCTAGATTAGTTGCCTAGGAATTCAATCAAGAAAAGGGTATCGATTATGATGAAACCTTTGCTCCCATTGCTCGATTAGAATCAATAAGAATGTTGCTTGCATTTGCTTCTTGCAAAGGTTTTATGTTCTACCAAATGGATGGCAAAAGTGCTTTCTTAAATGGTTTTATTGAAGAAGAAGTATATGCAGAACAACCTCTTGGTTTCACTCATGAACGTTTTCCCTCCAAGAGCATGGTATGAAAGGCTAAGTGAATTTCTTCGTTCAAAAGGTTTTTCAAGAGACTTAGTTTATACCACTTTATTCATTAAGTCTAAAAATTTTGAAAACATCTTAATTGTGCAAATATATATTGATGATATTATATTTGGAGCTACTAATGTTTCGTTGTGCAAGAAATTTGCCAAGACAATGCTAGAAGAATTTGAAATAAGCATGTGATGAGACTCCGCTTCATCATAGAAGTCAAGATCAAGGAGGGGGAGGTGTGACCATGCAAGGACAAGGAACGATGACAAGATCTGGGTCCAAGAAGCTTCAAGTTGATTTTCAATTGCTCATAAAACTATGCTTGAGGAAGGAAGAGGGTTGGAAGGTTGAGGAAGCTAGCTAAAAGCTCATTTTTTATGAGAGCAAGAAGAACTCCAACAACAACTCAAGCTGGAAACAAATACAGATAAAATTCGACTAAAAGGAGGCCTTACAGAGGACAGCTGGTGCTGGCCTAAGCATCCGAACCGGTGCTGGCCTCAATCTGCAACACGACCGGCCCGAAAGCAGTGCACAACCGGCGCTGGCTTCAAAGGCCCTAGCCGGCACTTGCTCTAGCCTGGGCAGCTGCGGTTTTGATGTTTTCTCTGATTTTCTCCAATTTTAAAGTATTTGTAAAGATTTATTAAGACCCTAAACTGTAATAGAACCTCAAGGATTACCTAGCTAGGGTTAAGGTAGTATAAATAGAACCTTTAGTGATTTGACAACACAATTCACAGACTTTATTCAAAATTTGAGAGAGAATCTTGAGAGGCCCTAGCCGCCTTGTTCATCTTGTTCAAGACCATGCTTAAGGGTTAGTCCTTTTTATGAATGAGCCTTTAAATTTTTTGGATAATCCAATGTGATTTCTTTGAATGGGTCTTAGTTGCTTTGCTCTTCTAAGGATTGTTTGAATTCCATTACTTGTGTATCTATTTTCTTTATTCTATTTGTTCTTGTTTGCCTTTGTTGCTTTAAGGATAATGGGGTGAGATTATAATAGAACTTTCTGATGGTTTTAAAGAAACAGAGAGTATGCATATGGGAATAAAAACTAGAGAAGGGAAAAAAAACCAAGCTTTAATGGCGGCACGAAAGCATTAAGATCATACCTTTGCATGCTTTAAACCTCTTAGGTTGTGTAGGAACAGATTGAACCATGGGAATAGCCTCTCCTTGCCCGCTTGATGAAGCTTTCGGTTGAAATCCCGCTAACCTCCAACTTCGCCATGTTTGTATGAACGCCAAGCTTTCCGACTCACGGAATATTTCACTGCCTCAATTCTTATTGGTGAAACAAAGGGTAAAGAGGAGTTGTCTCAAATCTCCTTAGTTCTCTTGCTATTGATTAGCAAAGCACCAAGGGAAGATCAAGAGAGGAGGACCACAAGAGAGAGAGAGAGAGAGAGAGAGAGAGAGAGAGAGAGCTACATGTGAGGGAGAGAAAACTAAGGGAGAATTAGGGTTTTCTTTTTTCCAAGAGGCTTGTCTTTCGTTAGCCAAAACTAGGTCACCAAATCTCTGATAACAATATCTCCCGGGATATAATATTTCAAACACTCAGATGTTATCAACAGAGTAAGTCTAGCTTAACTCTAAACTGATCTGAACTGCATTTGGAAGAAACCCTGTGGTCCAAGCTATTAGGCCAAAATAATATTTATTATTTTTCTTGAACTCGAAAAGCCCAAAATAATAAACATTAATTATTTATTTCTTGGGCTTATATAAAAAACCCAATAAATAATTAATGAGCCCAAATGAACCAAAATAATTAAACTTTAATTATTTATTTCTTGGACTTATATAAATAACCCAATAAATAATTAAACATTAATTATTTCCCTCTAGTTTAAGCTCAGGTTAATTTTCTAATTATTTAACTTAGACCTAGGCCCTGAATAATTAATTAACCAATTAAATCGGATAATAAATTTCTCTCAACTCTTATTTATTTATTTATTTATTTTTATTCCAGTCTAATAATAAATTAGACTTCCTGAATAAAATAAAATAAAATAAAATCATTTTTAACCAAGACCAATTCCTCAACCCAAAATTAATTAGGACTTATGGGCTATTTCGATGACAAAAAAGACACATCACCTTGGCTACTAAAATGACCAAAATACCCATATTATATAAATAGTAGTATTTTGCATTTTAAATATTTCCTAATATCACCATAAGAAAATATTGACCCCAAGGATAATGTTGCGTTAGCAAAGTCTCCGACCTACAGGTGCAATGACTGAAATACCCCTCTACACATTGTCGTACATTTAGAGAGGAAGAAGTGTATTAACACCCCTCTAAATGACATCTACCATCCTTAGGCTTCTAGTCCAATGATCCACGACTTCCTGGAGTGTTTTCGCTTTCCAAGGGAGCTACCCTAAAGCAAACATCCAAGTTATGTTTTCTAGGGCCTTGGATATTTAGATCATTAAGACAACCACAAGGGGCAATATAGTATAGAAACTATCTTGTACAAGTCTGTATTAACTAACTAGTCACACAAACCCAACATACAAGTATATTGGCCCTACGATAAAACCTCAACTATAGCATATCAAAGTATATGCTTCCAATTTCGTTAGACCACCAACTCATACTCAAGTCATAGAGTGCTAGTCCACGCTGTAGCGGTAGTAGTCTAGGTTTCTGTAATACCCCGCCCAAAACCACATTTGACCTATGGGGAAAAGTCATGCATTGCATAGCATTTCACATTTCATGTGATATCTTAACATTATTTTCGCATGGGTGCATGAGATTTTCAAGGTTGTGCTTGCATAAAATTATTTAAATGTGTTGTTGCATTATTTGAGAGTTGCTTTAAGTGAAGTTTAGTAGAGGAGATGGAGGGATGAGAATTAGGGTGGAAAGAATTTCCTAGCGAAATATTATCATCGGAGTTTATTTGGAATAGCGGTTAGGTTTGGTGATTTTCCTTTGTGACCCGAGTTCGAATCTTACCTCTTGCGAATCTTTATTTTCCTTTTGAATTCTTTTCCCTAGATTTCTTCATGCTTTGGCCGAAAAACCCTAGCCATCCTAGTGAATTTTCAGCACCTTCTTTATAGGAGATAAGTCTCCATATTTATCTCCTAAATTCAAGGACTTTTGAAAAGGATAAAGTTTAATTTTATTTTTAGCTTTTGTCCTCTTTGGGTTTCGAAAAACCCTAGCTAGAGCAACTAAATTCCAGCTTGTTTTTAACTCATTAGCTTTTATATTAGATAGATGGAATTAATTTTTTATTTTTCTAGAAAGATATCTTGTTGATTTTGAACATAGAACCCTAGCTAAAAATCTGAAAATTTTTTCAGCTTAGTGTCGCCACCTTTGGAGCATTCCTAGCTCAACTCAAACTCTTCCAAGACTAGGGAAATATTATCCAAATCCTCTAGCAAATCAGATTTTATTCTATCCTAAACAAACCAGGTTTGTTTCCCCTTTTCTTTGCAGAATTTCGGCAGCCATGTGCATGCACAAGCTGCACGAAAATACTGCAATCCTAAGAGCAATCAAACTCTTCTAAACCTAGCCCAAATCACCTAAAATACCTCTCATCAACTCTGATTGTTTTAGCTACACAAAATCAGATTTTATCCACTAAAATTTCCAAAATTTTGGCCAGCTTATGAACCAGAAATTTTAGCCAGCCTTGCACAGAATTTCGGCCAACTTTACACACCATGTCACATGAACATTCTGCACTCCAAAACATACTAAAATTCCTTATTGAATTGGCCAACTTCAGCACCTAGAACACTCCTTATTTCCTCTCTGAATTTCGGACAGAATAGCAACCAAAACAGCCAGAATTTTCTCTCTTTTTGCTCACAGATTTCGCACAGCACAAGCACCACAATCACACAGAATTTTTGGTTACCAAAAGCTGCACAAACTTCTTCTAGTTTTGGACAAAAACCTGAGCATGCACAAGCCCAATCCTTGAGCATTATTTTGGCCAGCATAGGAGAACAATTCCAGATTATTTTCTCCTCTTAAACCCTCTGAAATTTGGCCAGCAATTTTCGCCATTACTGTCTAAGAAACCTAGAGCCATTAGGAGTCCTTCTTAGCACCACCTTCTAACCCTAAACCAAGATAGCTGACTACTCCCTCCTTACTACACGAAAATTCCAGCAAAAACTCTCCTGCAATTTTCGAAAAACACGAGCAATTCCTAGCAAAAAACCGATCACACCTTAAGGTAAGCAAAAATCATCTTAACCTCTTGATTCCTTTTTTCCATTAATTCTTCTCTTTTTCTTCCCTTAAACCACACCACATAGAGGCTAATTTCATCCCCTTTACCTACCTTCGATCAAAAGGAAGTAAAGAAGACAGCTTTTCTCTTCTTCTCAAATGAACTTGGGACAATCACCATAGGAGCATCGAGACCTTGCTAATCCGGAGGTTATAAGGTAAGGGAATTCTTACCCTTGATGTCAAAATTAAGATCTAATGAGATTGATGATGTCTATGGAAGTATGATAGAATGATATATGTGTTTAGTTGGGATAGATGAATATTTTGAGTCGAGTAATTAATTAAGCATGTTTGATGGATAGCAATGCCATGTTTTATTGTGATAATGATGGATGTAAAGTGTGATGGTCAAGTTAAGACCTTTTTGATATATTATTCATGTCTTTGATGGATATATGATCATAGTGTATGTATATTGAGGATTAGATGATTTATTTGATGTTAGATAATGGATCGTGATTTCTTATGGGAATAAATGAGTTTAATACATGTTTGAATCGATTGAGACCTTGATCATGATATTATGTGATTCTAGATCAGGAGGGTATTTGAAGGAAGAAAGCTGTGATTTTATCTTGTTTATCTGAGGCATATCAAGTAAGTTATTGTATAAACTCTTTTGTTAAATGTTGTGATGGCAAGTCTATGTAGTAAAGCTTTGTGAAGCTATTGTTGAACTATGTTTGCTTGGGTTGTAAACGTGGATGTTTATTCTCTAAACAGTTTTGTCAAACTAACGATTTTTATCAAGAACTATTCTTTTCTCAACGTTTTAGAAAACTCTTTCAAAGAAAACCACGTTTTACAAAGCCAAGGTATGGAAATATTGTGAATCAGGAATTGACGGATATGTTCATTAAGTACTCAATAAGGGTAGGCTAACAATACTAGTTTTGGAGGGCTAGAGTAAGTCTTCTGGCAGGAGGCCAGTTCCAGAAGATAAGCTCTGCTTGAAAAGGCGACAGTATTGGTTGGTCAGGCCAGTTCGAGCTAGCATTTGTATCTGGTAAGGTATTATTTATTTTCCCGGCATGGGCACCCAGATGGTTTTGTTGGGTGTGGAGATGGAGGAGTATTTCACCCGGTGGGCTATACACTCACCATGATCAGAACGCCCAGCATGTAATAATCTGGTCCAGGCAAGGTGCACAAAGTGTGATGCTTTGTCCTCATGGAGCCCAAAGTGTGGTGACATGACTGTTTATTTGAGTGGATGATTTATTTTGTACAATATGTGACAATGAGAAAAACCAACTCCTTGCAAAGAGAAAATTATTTATGACTTACCAAATATTTCTGCAAATGTTTTCACTATGCATACATGAACTGTTCAAAGTACCATGTGCACACACAGGACTTACTGAGATTTAATTTCACACTGTTTTATATCATGTTTTCAGGAGATAGATTATGCTGAGCAAGCAGGGCATGTGATAGTTGAAGCTTTTGTTATTCTCCATTATGTTCTAGGAGATAATTGTTGATTTAAGCTTCTGATCGGATATTTGTTTTTATTTAGTTTTGCTCTAGTTTGAGCCTGAGGTAAGAAGAGTTTTTTTGTTATTTATCTAAGTTTGATTTCTTTGGTTTGTCTTTATATTTTATACCTCGTTTTAAAGACCCCTTGTCCTCTGGGACGGGGCGACATCCCCGCCCTTTTAGGGTGCATAGTAGTGGGGTGTTACAGTTTCTACCATATGGTATGTTTAGAAACCACTACTACAGGTCCTATTTTACGTATTTGAAATACGCTTATGTCATGAAGTGAGTGGACTACTCACTGGCTAAAGGTAGGCCATTCCCCATTTGGAATTTACAACATAATAACCTAGACATGATGAGATTCTCATTCTCATCAATTGGTTAAGAACAAATATTTGTGTGTTAAGTAACCCGTGATTCATACCTTATTGTGAGAGACCTTTATTCACATGGATCACTTACTTAAACATAATGGGTCTTTTCCAAACATAATTATGCACAAATAAAAGTAAATTCACAAGCGATTTCTGAAAATAAATTCTTTTATTAGAATATTTGATATTTAAATCAGAAACCTAGTCTAAGAGGGCATACTATACAAAAATCTCTCACTTGCACTCTAAGACTAGGTAAGTCCATAGGTGCCCACCCCTATGGCGTCTAAGTGTCTTTTGAAGACTCTCTCAACCAAAGGCTTGGTGAATGGATCTGCTAGATTATTTTTTGAGGCAATCTGTTCCACCATGACTTTCCGTCTCTGGATGAAATCTCGGATTAGGTGGTACTTTCTCTCGATGTGCTTCCCTTTCTTGTGGTTCTGACGTTCCTTAGATTGCGATACTGCTTCAGTGTTGTCGCAATGTACCACAACCTGCCTATCCATATGTGGTATGACTCTAAGTTCTGAAAGGAACTTCTGGAGCCAGACTGCTTCCTTAGATGCCTCCGAAGCTGTCACATACTCAACTTCCATGGTTGAGTCAGCAATGTAAGATTGCTTGATACTCCTCCATGAAATTGCTCCTCCAGACAAGGTGAAGACATATCACTAGTTGATTTTCTCTCATCCTTATCCGCCTGGAAGTCTGAGTCTGTGTATTCTATAGGAACCAAATCATCAGCCCTGTAAACCAACATATAATCTCTTGTTCTCTTGAGGTACTTGAGAATATGCTTTACAGCTTGCCAATGAACCTCCCCAAGGTTTGACTGATATCTGCTAACTACGCCTACGGCAAAGTAAATATCTGGCCCAGTACACAGTATGGCGTACATGAGGCTTCTCACAGCCGAAGCATAGGGAATCTAACTTATTCTGTCATTTTCTTCTTGAGATTTAGGATAGTCCCTTGAAGAAAATGAAAACCCACGTTTGCAAGGGATTAATGTAACACCCCACTACCTAGGCCCGCCAGGGCCAGGGTTGTCGCCCCGTCCAAAGGATAAGGGGTCTTTATAACGAGGACACACAAATATAATAGCGGAAATAAAATGATACTTCAACTTAAAATTTATATCAACCCGAAAGAAATAATAATAAATCCAAGAATACTCAAAATAAATCCATAATAAAAATTCATCCGCTCTCAGCTCTCCCAACAATACACAAAATAAATCCTCAGAAAATTCTTCCAAAGCAGACAATATATAGCTACTCATGCCCACAGCAGGATGGACCTGAAATCATGATAAAATAGTGGTGAGATAGAAATCTCAGTAAGTCCGTGTGTGCTTTGGGTGTTTAGTGAAAATAGTTCGAAGATGCAAAGTGTGAAACCTTTATAAGAGAAACACTGGCAAGCAATAACATTAGTCAAAAGCAAGAGTGGCGTTTTGGCTTTTCCATCCATACATAAGTCATAAAATCAACCACTCGAAAGAAAGGGATATGAGTTACCACACGTTGGGCTCCATAACCGGTAAGAATGCCGACACTTTGTGCAGACTAACAAAAGTAGGTGATCGGCCTACTGGGCAAGATACTCCTCCTTCTCTATACCCAAACAACAACCGGGTGTCCATTATGGCAAACCACAGTCACTTGACTGAAAACAAACTGCTAGCTCGGACTGGCACGACTCACTAGACTGACATCTTATCCGGGAAGGACTCACCCCTCAGAGGTGGCCACCTACTGAAAGACTTACCCTAACCCTTCAAAGACTAGTCCTAGTAGTCCACCCTTATTGAGTACTCAACGAAGTTTCCCACTTGGGATAAAATGAACACAATGCTGTTCCACATGAAAATGGCAATTTATGGGCTTTCCAAAGTCTTTAACAAAATCAGTTTTAGGAAGAGTTTGAATTTGAGTAAATCTGCTCATTGGCTTTTAAATATTTCAAATGTTTGAAATAAGAAAGGATTTAACCCTCAATTGCCTTTACATAAATGAGTGTCCATGCACTCTACACTTGGCTTGCCATAATAAATATTTTGCATCAAACAGGTTTTATGCAGGAGCTTACCTGATTCTTGCTCACAATAACAAGGTCTCCAATGGCAGACCGAACCCCACCTGGGCAAATACAAATCACAATCAATTTAAAATAATTAAGGGTTTGGGAAATAAATTTAATAAGTTGAAAGCTTAAATCTTGTTAGGGAAAATTTAGAGTTTATTTGATCAAGAGTTCTAGGTAGTATTAAATAAAATATTGATTTATTAATAATTTAGTTGTTAGAAAATAATTGGTAGCTAAAATTAGTTGAAAATAAATTTAATGAGTCTCACTTGAACAATATTAAATAAATTCTTAAGGAGTTTTGATTAGAAGATAATAGTTAATTTTTTAGTAATATATATTCTACTAATTGTAATTATTTTCATAAAGGCTTTAATTGATCTCATTATATTAAGTAATATATACATATATATATATATATATTATTTTTCTAGCAAAAATCATTATTTGTTTAACTAAAATATCCTTTATATATATGACAATCCAAATCTATCATTCCTAGGGTTTTTTTTTTCTTTCGAAAATACTAAGAGAAATTATTTTATTGAATACTTTATTCGTGAAGTAAAAATTTGTTTGGGGACAACTTGATCATGATCAAATTCCCATGGCTAACCATAATCAATACATACACAATCCTTTAATTCATCAAATCATCCAAATCATGCATACAAGAATAGATCTCAGCTTATCAACACATGATCTAACCCCTACTAGCATAAACATGATCATGGCTTCAATATTAATCCATCATGAATATAAACCCTATTCACCAAAGGTGACATAATCTCTAGCATACTTCATCACATATACTACTTATGACATGCATCAACCTCAAATCATCATATAATCATCCAAGACAATCCTTCCATGCATAAATCCCATCTCCTTCACAATCATACATATATTCATACTCTAATCTCAACAATATATATATATATATATATATATATACTCAAATCCTATCACTATCCACCTATTATCATTATCACCCTAGAGACATAATTCTAGAGTTCAAAAGAAGGATTAATGGTACTTACTTGATTGATGAATGCCTCGAAGGAGTTTAGAGTAGATCTCAACTCCTAGATGTCTAACTTTGTCCAAAAGAGATGGCGAGAGCATGATTATGGAGAAGAAGTCATCCGGCCAAGGGAGAGGAGTTTCGGCCGTGAGAGAGAGAGAGGGAGAGAGGGAGAAAGAAGAAGAAGAAGAGATCATTAGCATGTTTACTCACATAGGTTCCCACTAGAGATCAAGTTTGGAGAGGATGAAGTTGATAGAGTAAATTTACCTTGAAGATGCTCTTGTCCTTCATATAAATTTCTGCTTTTGATCCGAAGTAGCAAGATGTTTTGAGGAGTTTGATGTTAATAATGGTGTTGATGGACTCACAGCAGTGAGTAGATCAAATCTGGAAGTTTTTTAGAGGATTTGAGATGGTTTGAAGGGGTATTAAGTGTAGGGAAGAGGTAGGTGTTCTTGGTGTAGTGTATGTGTTCTTGGAGCTTGGGAGATTTCGAGAGATTGTAGTGTGTAGCTGCCGAATTTCTGTGAGAGATAGGGCTGGCCAAATTTCTGTAGGGTTTAGGGAGTTGTTTCTCTGATTTGGAAGGGAAAAGGAAAGGTTAGTTGTTACAATCTTTGAAGAATATTTTTAGGAAGTGAATTTGGAAACTAAATATTCCAAGAATATCTTGATTGTTGGACAGCTTTGGAAGTCTGCCATGGCTGACTGTTTGAGCAAAATTTCGATGGGATTAATGCTAATTTATGGAAGCTTATGGTGGCTGAATGTAGGGCGCTTAACGGTGAAGAAGATGTCTGGTCAATTGAGTAAGATTTTATGGAAGGTTGCTAAACATGGATGGCTGCAATTTTGGAAACCAATCAAGCTAAATTGCAGGGATTTGTTGGAGAGATTTTCGGACAGCCATTGCAACCTTTCATCCTGAAGCTTGAGGGAAACAATGGAGCTCTGTTAATGGAGGTTTAAGGAAGGTTTTGACAGATTACAACTGGTGTTTCGGCTGGAAGAAAAATAGAAAACAAAGCTGGAAGTTTGGATTGCCCAGAATTTCGCTGAACAGAAATTTTCGGGCATATTTTCGGCTACCACTTCCAGCCAATTTGCAGAGAGCTTGAAGGGGAATTTCTGGGGTGTTCAAGGCTGGTTTCCAGCCTTCTTTATGGAGGAATAACATGGCTAAGGTACTGAACAAAATCTGGAAGAAATCAACTTGGTTTTGGACTTCCAAAGTAGCGATTTTGCCCAGAATTTTCACTGGTTTTGCACAGCCTTTGTGCAGCCCGAAAATGGCAGAAATAATTCATGTTTCAAACTAATCTTAAGGCCATTTTTCTGGCAGCATTTGGGAGGGAAATTCAGCTAAGAAGCTCGACAATTTGAAGGTACAACAAGCTGAAATATTTCAGCTCATTCTAAGAAGTAAGATGAACTAGTCTAGAGTGAAATTTCAGTAAGCTTACTAGAGGGATTTTTCCCCTTGGAATTTCGTACCATTCTTCCACATTTTTCAGACCATGAGAAGCCTTTTACTAGGACATTTTGATCTCACAAGATCACAGCATTTTACTGAAATTTCTGGAAAGAAAATGGATAGAACATCTTGATCAAACTAAGGAGTTGAAAATTAA
This sequence comes from Voacanga thouarsii, assembly GCA_026120185.1. Lineage (NCBI taxonomy): Eukaryota > Viridiplantae > Streptophyta > Magnoliopsida > Gentianales > Apocynaceae > Voacanga > Voacanga thouarsii. The sequence goes on from JANUWF010001505.1 coordinate 255,164, forward strand.
GGAAAATTAAGGATCAAGGGAAAATGAATTTCCTTTAAGAAATTCGAGTAGAGTAAAGGAGTGGAATGAGAATACTCCTAACATGTCTCTCTTAGGACCATCATCCCTACCTTCCTCTAAGCGCATAAGATCGAAATTTCCTCCACTAAGCAAAAATAAAATTTAATCTAGCTAAAGCTTCTATGATGGAATTTGAACCCAAGACCTCAAGAATTAATTCCAAAACTCTAACCACTACACCACAACAACTCTTGTTGATATTTTCACTAGAAAATTATTTTCCATTCAATCCACAGGCTATCTCCCTATTTTCATCTCGGGCAAAAATTACCATCTTACCCCTCTCACACAATACTCACCAACAAGACTTCAAGACAATAAAACCCGAATAAAAAACACATAAAAATCGTATGAAAATATATTTAACCATGAAATAAAATATGATATGCATCCCAACCACCTTACTTTAAGGTTGGTTTTGACCGGGGTTTCACAATTAAATCTTCCTTGCATGAGTCCATGCTGTACTTGGCCAGCATCTTGTCAATGTATGACACTTGGGATAATCATAACATTCTTACTTCCTATTTCTAAGAAACCTAATCCCGATAATATAGCTGGCTTCTCCCAAGTCCTTCATACTGAATTGACTAGACAGCCAAACCTTTGTAGATGACAATGACCCTACATCATTTCCAATAAGTAGAATATCATCCACATACAAGACAAGAAAAATCACATTAATGCCTTTAAGTTTCCTACACACGCATGGTTCATCCTCATTTTGAATAAAATCATAAGACTTTACAGTCTCATCAAAACAAATGTTCCATGCTCTCGATCTTGCTTGAGTCTATAAATGGACTTTTTAAGCTTGCAAACTATATGTTCTTAGCCTTCAGCAATAAAGCCTTTCGGTTGAGACATATAGATGTCTTCGCTAAGATGGCCATTTAAGAATGCCGTCTTGACATCCATTTGCCATATCTCATAGTCATAGTGACATGTGATGGCAAGGAGGACGCGGATAGATTTAAGCATGACCATCGGGGAAAATGTTTCCTCATAGTTGATTCCCTCTTTCTAAGTATACTCTTTCGCCACAAGCCTAGCTTTAAAGGTTTTCACGTTCCCGTCCGCTCCCCTCTTTCTCTTGTACACTCACTTACACCCAATGGGTTTTATCCCTTTAGGTGAAGCTACAAGATCCCAAACCTGATTGAAGTACATAGATTCAATCTCGGCTTTCATTGCTTCATGCCATAGATTTGCATCGGCATCAATAATAGCCTCCCCGTATTTAGTGGGGTCTTATTCCTCATGGTCAGAGACCAGCTCAAAAGCTTCTCCAGTCCATCTATCTGGGCCCTAGACACTTTCCCACTATGATGAAGCTCCATTTGTACAGGCTCTTGAGGCTGTGCCTTTTCTTGTTCCACAATTGGGTCAGAAGAAGTTGATTCTGAAGATAACTTCTCCTCAAGTTCTAACCTTGTTGAACTTTTAGTAGAAGTACTTTGATCATCTTCCAAGTACCTAGCATTGGTACTGTATAGTACCTTCTGCTTCTTAGGATGATAAAAATAACCTGTCTTTGTCCTTTTTGGATACCCAACAAAATAGCATAATTCTAATCTTGGTTCCAACTTGTCTCCCTTGACCAATACATAAACTGGACAACCCCAAATCTTAAGAGGATTCAGACTTGGCTTACGCCCAGTCCATATCTTATAGGGAATTCTAGGTACTGACTTGGAAGGCATCAAGTTCAGAATATATGCTGCTGTCTCCAGGGCATATCCCGAAAAGGATACTGGAAGAGTAGCATGAGAGATGCTTCGGACCATTTTCATCAATGTCCTGTTCCTTCTTTCAGCTACTCCATTCTACTGGGGTATTCCCGGCACAAAGAACTGGGATACTATCCTATGATGTACCATGTAGTCTTTGAATTCACCCAAGAGGTACTCTCCACCACGATCCGATCGTAAGGTTTTGATGAATTTACCTGTCCGACGCTCCACTTCAACCTTAAACTCCTTGAACTTGTCAAAAAGAGTCAGACTTGCATCTCATCAGGTAAATATAACCATACCTTGTACAATCATCCGTGAAAGTGATGAAGTACTTAAAACCTCCTTTAGCTGGTGTAGACAATGGACCATACATATCAGTGTGAACAAGTCTCAATACCTCATTGGCTCTATCCGCCTTTGGTGTAAATGACATTTTGGTCATCTTTCCCATCAAGTAGGATTCACACTGAGGCCAATTTTCCAATCTCAATGAGCCCAAAGGTCCATCATGGATTAGCCTCTGAATCCTGGTTGAGTTAATAAGACCCAACCTTATATGCCAAAGGTATGAGTCATTGACATTGGTCTTTCTCTTCTTTGTTAAAGGTTCAGACTGAGCGTTATTTGATTAATTGTTAATAGGGTTTAAGAAGAATAGATTTCCATACATGTGCCCAGTGCATAAAATTTCTCCATTTTTACTGATAGAAATACCAGAATGGAAAGAGACAGAATATCCTTGATTTATTAGTTTTGCAACTGAAATCAAATTCTGACGAAATCCAAGTACATATAAAATATCTTTTAAAACCACTATTTTATTAGATTAAAAAATAAGATCCAGCTCTCCCACTGCAAGGGCCCAGACTTGTGCTCCATTTCCCACGTGTAGCCCATGTTCACCCTTCTTGAGTCTTCTAATCTTTCTAAACCCCTACAAGGAGTTACAGATATGATTAGTAGCTCTTGAATCAATAATCCAAGTGGAAGTTGATCCAACCATTGATATAGACTCTAGATAGAAAACATTACCTATGGGATTTTTCTTAGCTTGAAGATCTGGACACTCTTTTTTCCAGTGTCCCTTCTTTCCACATTTGAAGCACTTGCCCTTTGGTTTGTCCTTGGGCTGGGTCTTGGGCTGGGCTACTGCGTTCTCCTTTTTCCTTTTGAACTTTCTGGGCTTGGGCCTAGTTCTTGAGGAAGAAGCCTTAGCAATCATGGCCTTTAACTGTGGCTTCATAACTTTCTCTGCCATCTGGAGTTCCTTCATTAACTCAGTTAAACTCATGTTTAACTTGTTCATGTTGTAATTCAACTTGAACTGAGTAAAGGAACCCGATAGAGATTCGAGAACCATGTCCACTTAGCTCTCGGGGTCAATGATAGCTTCTAAGATTTCTGACTCCTCGAAAGCAGCAATCATCTTGAGCATATGCTCTCTGATTGATGCTCCCTCATCTATCTTAATGTTTATTATAGTTTGAAGAGCCTCCTGCCTTGCGGGCCGGCTCTTGTCCGCGAACATAATGGCAAATGACTGACTAATGTCATACGCAGAAGCCATGTGCTCGTGTTTTGACTAGAGCACAATAGACATAGAGGCTAACATATAGCAACATGCCATTTTGTTAGCCTTCTTCCATACCTTCTCAGTGGTAGAACCTTCCCCGATCATAGGGTAGGTCTTGTAAAGGACATACTTATACTCCTCGATTGTGAGTATTATGTCTAGGTTCCTCTTCCAGTCCACATAGTTTGGACCCATTAACTTATTCTCTTTGAGAATAATGGCTAATGGACTAAAAGAACCTCCCACCATATCTGAAAAATTGAAAAATAAAAGAAAGGATTTAGTTTGTGAAAACAAAATAAAATTGTACACTGAAAATAATTTGGCTCTTAGGAAAACTGACATAGCTTCTTAGGAAGATTAACAGTTCCATAAGCTAAGTGTATTAACCACCAAAAATTAATTTCCCTTCTAAGTAATGGTCTAGAGGATAACTCCATCGATGGGATGGCCGTTTTCTCTCATTTCCTATGGACATACCTTGCACTATAACCTCCAACCTAGGCTAGCCGATCATAGTACGTGTCTTGAGTTATTAATTGTATCCCTCCGTTAGATCTAGATCCTTGTGGTATCTCCATCCTATACGGGTTCACTCCCAGGGTGACGCGAGGGGACTTACGATCTCTAATGAGGATCGTGATAGAAGCCGTGGGGTAGTTGGAACCCCTCTCCTACTTAGTCTTTTGAAATAGAGGTTTTCTGAAAAATATCCTTTTGAAATTTCCATTAAGGTTTTCCTTAACTCAAAAATAAAATATCTAAATCCATTAAAATCTCTATGTCAAGGTTTATATCATTTGAGAGATTTTTCCATGGACTAATTTTATTTAGGTTAAAAACTTAATGATTTCAAAAATTTTCCAATTAAAACTTTCTAGAGACTTTGGTCTCAAGTTTATTTGACAAAATAATTTTTCTAGTGCAAAATAAAACAAAATGGCTCTCCATTTTAATTTACAAAAATATCTAAATTCAATATATTTTCTATGTCAATGATTAAATCCTTTGAGAAAATATCCAAGGATTAATTTTTGTACAAATTAAAATAACCATTTAATTTTTGAAGAAAAAAGTTTTCTTGTAAAAAATGTTCCCAAAGACTTTGGTCTTTGAGAAAATGCACACATAGTTACAAAAAAAAAAAAAAAAGCATGCTAGAAAATAGTAAACATTTTCATGCTTTTCTATTTTTTAAACCTAAGTGCCCAAATAATAGAATTAAACACATTAATTAATTAATTAATAGTCTTGTTTAATCCTAATATCCCTTACTAATATTTTTCATGCAAATATATTCCAAGAATATTAACTATTGCAAAAATATTAACTTCGTCTGGTATGAGACCCAAAACGAAAAGAAAAAAAACAAAGAAAATTGCAAAAAAAAAAAAAAAACTGTCGGTCCATGTACACCCGCCGCACCAGATTGGAACCATTTTGCTCTGCGGTCCACCATGATCTCGGTGCACCAACCGCACTCGATTGCCATCTACAGCAACCCGTGGACCCACCCACAACCCGCTCCAGCTAATTCGCCCGCGTGTTGCTGCTGCCGACCTGCGCATTTATCCGAATGCCTCTGCCGACCCGTGCGCATGACCCGAACACAATTGCAAATTGCAATTGCATGCAAATTGAATTGAATTCGTGCGCTAGCTCTTCAAGTCGATTACAGTGACACGACTCCAGACACAGACGCAGTGGCGGCTCAGCTTTGGCTTGGCGGCTTAGGAACAGTGCCTTCTTCTTCATTTTTTTTTTCCGTGAAAAAACTTTCGCAGTTTCTCCTGTGTTTTTCTACTGCTTCTTTCTGCGGCTTCATTGGACATTTTTACTTAAAAAAAACTCATCCAAACCAAAACCATATTTACCTACACCCTTCAAATTGGGTTTACATGATCGTTCTAGCAAAGCAAAAAAATTTTACAATAGCCTATGCCTCGACCGTACAAATCCACCTATCCCATACCAAAACAGCAAAGGTTAACAGGTTTAAGCACCAAACAATTATCTTCTCCATTTTTATTAACTAACATGCTCCCTAAGTTTATCAAAACACATGGCTCTGATACCACTTTGATGGTTTTAAAGAAATAGAGAGCATGCATACGGGAATAAAAACTAGAGAAGGGAAAAAAAACCAAGCTTTAATGGCAGCACGAAAGCATTAAGATCATACCTTTGCGTGCTTTAAACCTCTTAGGTTGTGTAGGAATAGATTGAACCACGGGAATAGCCTCTCCTTGCCTACTTGATGAAGCTTTCGGTTGAAATCCCGCTAACCTTCTACTTCGCCTTGTTTGCATGAATGCCAAGCTTTTTGGCTCACGAAATATTCCACTGCCTCAATCCTTGTTGGTGAAACAAAGGGTAAAAAGGAGTTGTCTCAAATCTCCTTGGTTCTCTTGCTATTGATTAGCAAAGCACCAAGGGAAGAACAAGAGAGAAGGAGCACGAGAGAGAGAGAGAGCTACACGTGAGGGAGAGAAAACTAAGGGAGAATTAGGGTTTTCTTTTTTCCAAGAGGCTTGTTTTTTGTTAGCCAAAACTACGTCTCCAAATCTCTGATAACAATATCTCCCGGGATATAATATTTCAAACACCCGGATGTTATCAATAGAGTAAGTCTGTGTAAAACCCCAGTCAAAACCAACCTTAGAGTAAGGGGGTTGGGATGCATATCATATTTCATTGCACGTTTAAATATATTTTTATACGATTTTTTGTGCATTGAATTTGTGTTTTATAGTCTAGAGGGCTAGACTATGATTATTGATTGAGAAGGGAAAAATGGTAATTTTTGCTTGAGGTGGAAAAAGGGTGATAGCTTGAGGATGGAATAGGAAAATATTTTTAGAGAGAAAATAAGAACAAGAGTTGTTGTGGTTTAGTGGTTAGAGCTTTGGAATTAATTCTTGAGGTCTTGAGTTCAAATTCCATCATAGGAGCTTTAGCTTGATTAAATTTTATTTTTGCTTGGGAAGTGTTATTTTCGGCCTTATGTGCTTTGGAGTAGGGTAGAGATGTTGTCCTAAGAGAGACATGATAGGAGTATCCTAATCCTACTCTTTTGCCCTACACAAAATTCCTAAGGGGAATTTATTTCCTCTTGATCCTTAATTTTTCCTATTTCTCAATCCATTAGGATGTTCAATTTGTTCAAGCTAATTTTATTTTAGAAAAATTCCAACAATGTACTGTGGCTTTGAAGGTTCAAAATGTCTTAGTAAAAGACATCTTGTGGACTGAAACCATGGAAGATGGGGAAGGATTTCAAGTGAATTAATTTCCCAAGTGAACTATCTAAAACTTCACTCTAGCTAGGTTCATTTTCTTTCATGTATTGAACTAAAATTTTTCCAGCTTCTTGTGCCTTCAAGGTGTCGAAATTCTTAGCCATAATTCCCTCCCAAATGCTGCTAGAAAATGGCCCTTTTGATTAGCTTGGAACCTGAATTTTTTTGGCCATTTTTGGACTGCACAAAGGTGGTGCAAAATCAGAAAAATTTCTGGGCAAATTCACAGCTTAGGAGGTCCGAAACCAAGCTGTTTTATTACAATTTTTGTTCAACACCTTAGCCATGTTTTTCCTCCATGAAGAAGGCTGGAAACCAGCCTTGAAAGACCCTGAAATCTCCTTCAAACTCCCTACAAGCCGACTGGAAAAGGGCAGCTGAAAACTGCCCAGAAAATTCCAGCCTTGCGAAATTCTGTGCAGTGATTTTTCCAGCCTTGTTTCCTTTTTCAGCCCTAGCCGAAACTCCTCCAATTTTTTGTACAGTCTTCCCCTAAACAGCCATGAACTGAACTCCATTGTCTTCCCCAACCTTCTGCACGAAAATCCAATCATGGCTGCCCTAAAAGATTGTAAAAAAAATTGCTGCAATCATGCTTGATTAGTTACCAAAATTCCAACCACCATAATTTCACAACCTTCCATAAAATATCCCTCAAACAACCAGACCTTCTCTTCACCATTATACTCCTTATTTTCGGCCACCCTTAGCCTCCTTCAACCAGCTTTCATCCAGCCGAAACTCTGCTCAACAATTCGGTCATGGCAACATTCCAAAAGCTCTCCAATAATCAAAGATATTCTTGTATATTTAGTTTCCAAATTTACTTTCCAAAAATATTCTTCAAGGGTTTCAACAACTAGCCTTTCCTTTTCCCTTCCAAACCAGAAAATCATCTTCCAAACCCTACAAACAATTCGGCCAGCCCTAAACCTATAGAAATTCGGCAGCCTCCAATCCAAAAGCTCTCCATTCTCTTCAACCTTCAAGAACACATAGCACACCAAGAACACCTACTCATTCCTTTCACCTAATATCTCTCCAAATCACTTCAAACTTCTTCTAAAAATTCCAGATTTCATCTATACACTACCATGAATCCATCCATACCATTTTTAACATCAAACTCCAAAATCCAACTTGCACTTTTGGATAAAAAACTAGAAATTTTGTGAAGGCTCAAGAACACCTTCAAGGTAGGTTTATTCAATCGACTTCATCTTCGCTAACCTTCAATCTCCAATGAACATATATGTGTCTAAGCATGCTAATGGACTTTCTTCTTCTTTTCTCTCTCTCTCTCTCTCTCTCTCTCTCTCTTGGCCGAATGGCTTCTTCTCCATAGCCATGCTTCCTTAATCTTCTTTGGATGGATTTAGACATCTAGGGGTTGAGATTCATTCGAAACTCCTTCAAGGTATTCATCAATCAAGTAAGCCTTTTTAACCTTTCTTTTAAATTCCAGATTCATGTCTCTAGGATGATGTTGATAGAAGATGAATCATGAATAGGGTTGAGTATATATTGTTGTGTTGAGTTGAGAATGAAGCATGAATATATGTATGAATATGTTGGAGATGGGATTTATGCATGAATGGATTATCTTGGTTGATTATATGATATTTTAGGGTTTGATGCATGTCTCCATGTCATCGGTAGTATTTGTGATCAAGTATGCTAGAGATTATGTCACCTTTGGTGAATATGATTTATATTCATGTTGGATTATTGAAGCCATGATTATATTTATGCTAGTAGCGGTTAGATCATGTCTTGGTAAATTTAGATCTTTGCTTATATGCATGATTTGGGTGATTTGATGGATGGAAGGATTGTATATGTTCATGATTATGGTTAGCCATAGAAATATGATCATGATCTAGTTGTCTCTAAGCTAATTTTTTTTTTCATGAATAAAATATTTCATAATATGATTTTGCTAGTTATTTCGAAAAAATCCTAGGAGGGGTAGATTTGGATTATTATATGTAATAAGGATATTTTAGTTAAATAAATAATAGCTTTTGCTAGAAAAATAAAATATATATATATATATATATATATATATATATGTAGATATTATATAAAATAATGAAATCAACTAAAGCCTTTTATGGAAATAATCATAATTAGTAAAATATTTATTACTAAAATTTTAATTATTATCTTTTAATCAAAATCCATTAAAATTTTATTTATTATTTTTCAAGCAAGACTTATTAAATTTATTTTCAACTAATTTTAGTTATCAATTATTTTCTAACAACTAAATTATTAATAAATCATTATTTTACCTAATACCACCTAGGACTCTTCATCAAATAAACTCTAAATTTTTCTTAGCAAGATTTAAACCTTCAACTTATTAGTATTTATTTCCCAAAACGTTAATTATTTTAAATATCAAATTAGGCTTAGCTTATAAACCTATTTATTTATTGTTTAGCCTTAAAGCTTGAGACACTAGGATCATGGTAATAGTGAGTTGAGTTGTTTTAAATTGAGAAAGCGGATTTTGGCTTGAGTTTGATTATGGTTTGTATTTGCCCATGCGGGATTAGGTCAGCTGTTGGAGACCTTTTATTATGAGCAAAGATCAGGTAATCTCCTGCATAAAACCTGATTGACGTAAAATGTTTATTTATTGCAAGCCCAAATGTAGAGTGCATTGACACTTAGTTCTGCAAAGGCAATTGAGGATTAACTTCTTTCTTATTTCAGACAAACAAATTATTTGGAAATCAATAAGCAAATTTACTCAATCTCAAAACTCTTTCGAAAACTGAATTTGACAAAGACTTTGGAAACCCTTAATTGCTTTTTCATGTGGAACGGTGTTTTATTCATTTTCTCCCAAGTGGGAAACGTCGTTGAGTACTCAATAAGGGTGGACTGCTAGGACTAGTCTTTGAAGGGTTAGAGTGAGTCTCTCAATAGGTGGCCACCTCTGAGGGGTGAGTCCTTCCCGGATAAGATGTCAGTCTAGTAGGTCTTGCCGGTCCGAGCTAGCAGTTGTTTATTTTTCAGTTAAGTGACTGTATTTTGCCGGAATGGACACCCGGTTGTTGTTTGGGTATAGAGAAGGAGGAGTATCTTGCCCGGTAGGCCGATCACCTACCTTTTTTGTCAGTCTGCAAAAAGTGTTGGCATTCTGACCGGTTATGGGGCCCAACGTGTGGTAACCCATGATCATTTATTTTGAGTGGTTGATTTTATAGATTATGTTTGGTTGAAAAAGCCAAAACACTACTCTTGCTTTTGACTAATGTTTATTGTTTGCCAGTATTTCTCTTATAAAGGTTTTATACTTTGCATTCACGAACTATTTCCACTGGACACTCAAAGCACACACGGACTTACTGAGATTTCTGTCTCATCACCTTTTTGCTAAGATTTCAGGTCTATCCTGCTGTGGGGATGAGTAGTTAGTATTATCTGCCTTGGAATAGAATGTTGTCATTTATTTTTATGTGTTGCTTTGGGGTGTTGAGAGTGGATAATTTTACTTATGGATTTGTTTTAGGAATTCATGGATTTATTCTTGGGATGTAATAAATTTTAAGTTAAAGTATTATTTTTATTCTGCTATTTTATTTGTGTGACCTAGTTATAAAGACCCCTTGTCCTTTGGATGGGGCGATATCCCCGACCCTAGCGGGCCTAGGTAGCGGGGTGTTACAGTCTGGCTTACCCCTAAATTCATCTGAACCGCATCTGGAAGAAACCTTATGATCCAAGCTATTGGGCTAAAATAATATTTATTATTTTTCTTGGACCCGAAAAACCCAAAATAATAAACATTAATTATTTATTTATTGGGCTTATGTAAAAAATTCAATAAATAATTAATGAGCCTAAATGAACCAAAATAATTAAACTTCAATTATTTATTTCTTGGGCTTATATAAATAACCCAATAAATAATTAAACATTAATTATTTCCCTCCAGTTTAAGCCCAGGTTAATTTTTTAATTATTCAAACTGGACCAAGGCCCTGAATAATTAATTAACCAATTAAACCAGATAATTAATTTCTCTCAACTCCTTTTTATTTATTTATTTTTATTCCAGTCTAATAATAAATTAGACTTTCTGAATAAAATAAAATAAAATAAAATCCTCTTTAACTGAGACCAATTCCTCAACCCAAAATTAATTAGAACTTAGGGACTATTTCGAGGACAAAAAAGACACATCGCCTTGGCTACTAAAATGACCAAAATACCTCTACTATATAAATAGCGGTATTTTGCATTTTAAATATTTTCTAATATCACCATAAGGAAATATTGACCCCAAGGACAATGCTACGTTAGCAAAGTCTCCAACCTATAGGTGAAATGACTAAAATACCCCTCTACATATCGCTGTACATTTAGAGAGGAAGAAGTGTACTAACACCCCTCAAATGACATCTACCATCTTTAGACTTCTAGTCCAATGATTCACGACTTCCTGGAGTGTTTCCGCTTTCCAAGGGAGCTATCCTAAACCAAACATCCAAGTCATGTTTCTTAGGGCCTTGGATATTTAGATCATTTAGACAACCACAAGGGGCGATATAGAATAGAAACTATCTTGTACAAGTCTGTCTTAACTAACTAGTCACACATATCTAACATACAAGTATATTGGCCCTACGATAGATCCTCAACTATAGCATATCAAAGTATATGCTTCCAGCTTCGTCAGACTACTAACTCTTACTCAAGTCGTAGAGTACTAGTCCATACTCTAGCGGTAGTAGTTTAGGTTTCTACCATATAGTACCTTTAGAAACCACTACTGTAGGTCCTGTTTTACGTATTCAAAATACACTTATGTCATGAAGTGAGTGGACTACTCACTGGCTAAAGGTAAGCGATTCCCCAGTTGGAATTCACAACAAAATAACCTAGACATGATGAGATTCCCATTCTCATCAATTGGTTAAGAACAAATGTTTGTGTGTTAAGTAACCTGTGATTCATACCTTACTGTGAGAGACCTCTATTCACATAGATCACTTACTTAAACACAATGGGTCTTTTCAAAACGTAATTATGCACAAATAAAAAGTAAATTCACAAACGATTTTTGAAAATAAATTCTTTTATTAGAATATTCGATATTTACATTAGAAACCTAGTCTAAGAGGGCATACTATCCAATTCTTTCTACTATTCTTGAGGGTCTTTAAAGCTTAGTTCTTCAAGGGTTTGATAGAGTGTAGGTTGTTATTTCATTTTCTCCTTTTGTCTCAGAAAAATCTCTGTTTATGGTCTTATTAGTTGAGCTGAACTCCTTATCAGTTAAACCACCCACAACACCAAGAAAAAGCCCACTCAAGATCATATCAAAGAGTTTGGTATCAGTGCAAGGAAAGCTTTGATTCCAATCAAAGCTTGAAAGCAAGAAAAGGAGCCCTACAAAGTTAAAGAAAAAGAAAATAGAGAAATTCCCGTAACTAAAAAACATGCTCTAAAAAGGTCATGAAATCTTTGTTATACCTTGATTTTTCTTTGGGGAAATTGCTCCTTGATGTTAAGATAATTCTTGGGAACAAATTTTTCTTATGTTTGTGGTGAAAATTGGCTTGAATATAGGTGAAAATGTTGCGGGATTGCATCCAATGTGACCGGATTACAACCAAGGTGTTTGATAAATGTTCCATGAGAATATTTTTTGCTATAATTGGGAACTTTGATTCTTAATTTTCATTCCCTGGGATAATGAGACTTAGTATATCATTCTATTGTTGAATTCCATGCTTATTGAACTCAACTTTACTAGTGCACACTTGTGATCACCTTATTCTTCATAATCCTAGTTCTAGTTGATCTTGCTTTTTTGTTCTTGCTAATTCTTGTTTGTTTCTTGTTTAGAAGTGTTTTTTTGTGCATCTAGTGTTTATTCTTTTGTTGATTGAGTCCACATTTCTTGAAATTTTTTTATTAAAACTTGATTGCTTTAGGTGCCTAACAAGTGTTTGTTTAATTCCCCTAAGACCCCCTAATTGGAAAAATCCATTGATTGGTGTGATTCACTAAGTTGGACTAAATCTTTAGCTATTGGGAAGAATTGGGATTGAATAAGAAGGCTTGAGTATTGAGAAAAAGGCAAGAGGAAGAGCCGATTACTGAAAGAGCCTAAGAAAGCAAACACGAGCGTGGAGTGATCAACCTTGAGAGCAAACATGTAAGGAAGTGAATTGGGGATCTATTTTTCTTTCTAATCTCTTTTGTTTTGCAATCATAAGTAAGTAAATATTCCATCACCATGGCCCATGATCAAGAGATCTCTAGGCCTAACACAAGTGGACCTAGTATACCTCAAGAAGAACAAATTGATGCTAGGGGTTTGCGTGAAGACTTGCAAGCTATGATGAGGATTATGCAAAGTGAGTTCGAAAACATGACAAGGGTGTTGATAAATCATCTTGGACAATCTTCTACTGTCGCACAAAGGAGTAGCCAAGAGCGATTTGACATACCCAGCCTTAGGATGAGGGATGGCGATGCCCATACCCCTCCGTTAAATGCCCAACAAGGGGAAGAGTGGGATGAGCACTTAATCGGGGGATTCCAATAAGCTCCTATGAGAGGGGGAAGACTTGGTATGAGAGGAGGATGAGGTAGGGGCCAAGGAAGGAATGGTGGGAACAACCTAAGGGGGTTAAAAAGAGAGTTTGATGGATTGATGAATGGTATAAGAGGGAACAAGTTGAAGCTCTTGGGAAACACCATAGAGGATGGGGCAATAGAGGAGGAAGGAGAGAAGGAAATGATGAGGAGAGGGAGTTGAACTATATTAAATTGAAAGTGCCCACATTCTATGGCAAGAGTGACCCCGAAGCATATTTCGAGTGGGAGAGCAAGATGGAGATCTTCTTAGAAAGTCATGCCTATAGTGAGAGGTCAAATATAAGGTTGGCTATTTTGGGATTTTCGGAGTATGCTTTGGTTTGGTGGGAGCAAGTTAGTGCACAAAGGAGACAAATGGGAGTGGAAATCGTGGCTAGTTGGAATTTATTGAAAGATATGACGAGGGCAAGGTTTATACCACACCATTACTATAGTGATCTTTACCAAAGGCTCTAATCACTCAAGCAAGGGAACAAGAGTGTGGAAGATTACCACAAAGAGATGGAAGTAATATTGATGAGAGCTCAAATTAATGAGGATCCTAGAGCAACAATAGCAAGGTTCTTGGGAGGATTAAATAGGAAAATTGCCAATTTGGTAGAATTACACCCCCAATGATCAATTGGAGGATATGGTACATGCTGCTATGAAGATTGAGAGGTAATTAAAGAGAAGGGTATTTACTAGACCATCACTTCCAAACCCTAACACTACTAGCTATATGCCAATTAAGAAGGATGAAGCCCTTATGCCATTCCAAAGGGACTTCAACAAACCTAGAGAGGATTGGAAGCCTTGGGAGGAGTGGAAACTTAGGGAAGGTTGGAACGAGAACAAGGGAAAAGCCATGGAGAGGCCATAAAGGAATAGGGATGTCAAGTGTTTTAAGTGCTTGGATATGGACATACTTCCCATGAGTGTCCAAGCAAGAGAACGATGTATACTAACCCCTATGGTGAGGTTTCTACCGACGAAGAAGAAGAGGGAGAAAGGTACCATGGAGACTAACAGGGAAAAAGAGATGAGGAAAGTGATGAAGGGGAAGTTATTGGTCAAGAATACTCTTTGGTGGGAGTCACAAGAAGGTCATTGCATTCACAAGCCATTGAGGGCCAAGATTACCAACAAATGGAGAACATTTTCTGTAACACCCCACTACCTAGGCCCATCAGGGCCGGGGATGTCGCCCCATCCAGAGGACAAGGGGTCTTTATAACTAGGTTACATAAAAATAAAATAAAATAAAGACTTTTAAATTTAAGCTTATTACAACCTAAAAGATAAGTACTGGAACAAATCCAAAATAAATTGTTTGCAACAATCTCTCAAACAACACTTAAAGTAAATAACATCAGTCTTCAAGCACAGGCAACAATCTAGCTAATGACCTCCAGAGTAGGATCTTCCTGAAAATATGGCATAAAAGGTGGTGAGATAAAAATCTCAGTAAGCCCGTGTGTGCTTTGAGTGGTTCAGGTAAAATAACTCATGTATGCAGGTTGTAAAAGTTTCATAAGGAAAAGTGCTGGCAAGCAATAAATAAATGCTGAAAATAAAGAGTGGTGTTTCGCTTTTCAAACCATACATGTGCACAATAAATACAACCACTCAAATGGGTAGCCATGGGTTACCACACGTTGGGCCCCATGACTAAATAACTGTCAAAATGCCACACTTTGTGCAAGCTAACAAAAGGTTGGTGTACAACCTACCGGGTGAGATACTCATCCATCTCTACACCCAAACTTACCAGTTGTCCACTCCGGAACACACAGTCCACATGACTGAAACTTGTTAGCTCAGACCGGTATGACCTACCGGACTGGCATCCTATCCATGAAGGACTCACCCCTCAGAGGTGGCCACCTACTGAGAGACTTACCATAACCCTTCAAATACTAGTCCTGGTAGTCTACCCTTATTGAGTACTCAACGTTGATTGTTCCTCTTGGGAGAAAATTGATCAAACTTTGCTTTATTTGAAAATAGCAATTAAGGGTTTCCAAAAGTCTAGTCAAGTTGGGTTTTAGAAAAAGTTTAGACTTGTGTAAAACTGCTTGTTCAATTTTCAAATGATTTGGTTGACTGAAATAAAAAGGAAAAACAGTTCTTAATTGCATTTACAAATAAATGTCCACATACATTGCATTTGCTTCCCACAATAACTTTAGGTCTTCATAAAACTCCATGCAGGAGCTTACCTGCTTCTTTGCTTGCTCAAACCCAAAAGTCTTCCAAGGCCGACTTAACCCCGCCTGGGGTAAACACAAAACATAAGGTCACATTCAAGCTACACCCGCCTTACACAAATAATTCTTAGCTCAACTAGTTACAACCATGATTAACGATGACCTCAATGTCCTAAGTTTTAAGGCTAGATGCTAAAAAAAAAATTTATAAAATAAGTCTAGTTTGATAAGTTAAAATAACTAGGGGTTCTAAAATAATTGCTAATAAATTATAGACTCAGATAATAACTCTTGAGTTTTATTAATAATAAATAAACTAAGGTTTGAATTTTAAATAATATTAAGTCCTAATTAATTTTAATAAATGATAATTTAAAAATAGCTTTATTATAAATAATAATAAATTAAATAATTTTTAATTTAAATAATTTTTTAAATAGATAATAATTAATTAATAATAAATAAAATTAAGAATAAATGAAATTTATTAAATTTTTGTTTAATAAAAATATTAATAGCCTAATTAAATATTCCAATCCAAATCCCCTAGTGTTTTGAATTTTGAGGGAAAATATAGTAGTAATTCTAATTTTTTTGTAATAAATTTTGTTAATGAACATAACCTAGAATTAATAAGAAAATAATCTCTTATCATGATTTTCCTAGTGCTCGAAAAGTCTCATGATCACATTCTCCATCATCAAACAATAAACCATTCCATTCATGAACATACACTTGAACTATCGCATACCATCACATGGCCAAAATCCTACTAAGCATAATCATCAATCATGGTTTCCATGGAAAAATAAGAACATAAAAGCCTAATCACCTTTGGTGTCATAATATCTAATCATTCTTCAAATATCCATAAAATTCATTAAGCATGAAGAACATACAATGATTCGAAAGGAAAATACATATATCCTAGTCATATACAACAATCATCATGTCCCAACCCCAATCCCTTTATGCATATACTCAATCTCCCAATCATATTCCATCTCCCTATCAACACCTAAGAGACATGATTTCAGAATTTAATAAGAGAGATTTAAGAATGAATACTTGATTGTCGAGTACTTCGAAGAAGACAAAAGAAGGTCCACGCGTGATGGAGTGTCTTGAATGGTCCAACGAAACAAACGATCATGGTTGATGTTTGATCAACCATTTCGGTTAGAAGAGAGAGAGAGATAGAGAGAGAGAGAGAGATCATTAGAATGATATAATCGAATGGAAGAAGATGAATAAGAAAGTTGTTCTTGACTTACCTTGTTGATGTTCTTGTGACCTTCAAGAAAAAGGTTGATTTCGATCCGCTTGAAAATTTTTGTTTGCGAGGTTTTGTGTTATAAATACCAGAAATGAGGTTTAGGGATGTGGAAGTGATTTGGAGTGTTTGAGAGTGATTGGAGGTGTTTAGAGTAGGGTTAGACTTGAAGAAGGTTAGTGTATGTTCTTGGTGTTCTAGGTGAAAATAGAGAGAATTTGGAAGAATGCTGCATGAATTTTGGTAGAAGGCTGGCCGAATGGTATGGAATGAATGAGGGTTTCGGTTTTCAGCTAGAAAGAGAGGGGATGATCAGATTTTTTTGAAATTTAAATGGAGGAAATAGTGGAGAGGTTTAAGGTAAGAGGTTAGCTATGGTGTTTTGATCAAGAGAGGTTTCTATGTCTTTCAATGGTGCCGGCTGAACATGGAGTTTTTCCTGGAATGATTGAAGGTTAATGTTGCTCAAATTCAGTCCATGAAGGCAAAGAAAATTCTGGTTAATTAGCCTAATGCAAGAGTGATTTTAATGGAGTAAAATGCTGAAATTATTTGAAGTTCAAAAGAGTTTGAAAGGAGTGATCTTAGGAGTGTTTTGTGGTGCAGCTATGGAGTCCATATGCTCAAGGTAAGAGTGGGGTTTATGGTGTTCAGTCTATAGCTGAGCAAGCTCAATTTTTACAGAGGTTGGAGATGATTTTCGGCCTTAGGCTAGAAGGAAGCAAGGCTGGAAAATTCTGGTTTCAAGTTGTTCAGAATTTTCGATGATTGCAGAATTTTTGGTGCAGAATTTTGCACCATCTTAGCTCGATTTTCAGAGGTTCTTCTGGGGTGTTTGAGGATCTTCCAAGGTTGGTTTTCCAGCCTTATTTATGGACAAATACAGAAGAGATTTGCTGGCTTGAAGGTGAACTAAAAACAGCTTCATTTCCTTGATTGCAAGCTGCGAAATGCCCAGTTTTTTTTTTCTGGTTTGGTGCTGTTTTGTGCAGTCCAAAATTTGCACAGTTTTTCCAGCTTCCAAGCCACATAAAATGACCATTTTCTTGGCAGAAAATGAATGGGATTATGGCCTGAATTTTCGAAGAAAAAGTCTGCAACAATTCTCGAAAATTTCCAGATTTCTTTCCACTAAAGTATGAACAACATGAAGGTAAATTTGAAGGTCCTTTCATGGTGATTGATTTTCTCTTGGAACCCTTCCTATTTACCCTCCTATTTTCGGCCAACTACCCAACCACCATAGCTGATTTTCGAATTTCATGGTGGAGGAGTTATCCCAGAATTTTTTTTTTTTTGGAATTTAAAAGAAAGGATTTAATGGTTTTGAATTATAAAGATGTTAGGACAAGCTAGAGGTAATAAATAGGATAAGAATTCCTCTAGAATTCTTTTTAGGACATGAGGATAAGATTAGGACATTTTCTTCATGTCTCCCCTAAGACAACATTTCTATTTTTATGGAATGCAAGAAAACAAAAATTCAAACTTAATGAAAATAATCATGATAAAACTTAAATAATGGGATTTGAACTCATGACCTTAGAAATTAATTCACCAAGCTCTAACCACTAAACCACAACAACTCTTGTTCTTATTTCCTCACCCTCATATTTTTCTTATCTACTCCTCAAGTTATCTCCCTATTCTGACCTCAGGCAAAATTACCATTTTACCTCTCCTACTCAATAAGCATAACTAAGCATTTAAACCTATAATCCACGATTCTAAAGTACATAAAATCATTCAAAAACATATATATTCATGTAAAATAATATGACATGCATTCCCGACCCCCTTACTCTAGGGTTGGTTTTAGGTGGGGTTTCACATTTTCTACACTAGGTGTTTAATCAACAAGACCCCTTGTAGTGTCATTACGGATAGTGGGAGTTGCATTAACGTGATTAGTGCAAACTTAGTTGAAGAGTTGGACATGAGATGGATTAAATACCCCAAGCCCTACAAATTGCATTAGTTGAACGATAGAGGGGAATTCAGAGTAAACAAATAAGTTTTGGTGTCATTTGAGATCGGGAAGTAAAAGGATGATGTGCTATGTGATGTAGTACCTATGCAAGCGGGTCACTTACTCCTAGGGAGGCCTTGGCAATACGATAGACATGTTAAGCATGATGGGAGAAAGAATACTTATTCCCGACTCAATGAGGGAACTAAGTTTACCCTCACCCCTATGGTCCCTAGTGAGGTGAACAACGGTTAAAGAATCATGAAGGAGAAAAAAAAGAAGAAGGGAGCGCAAGATGGCAAACAAAAACACAAAATTGAGAGAAAAGAACAAGAGAGGAAAGAAAAAGAGTTAAGAGAGAGAATAGACAAATAAGTACCTTTGACGATCAAGGATAGGAGTGAGCAAGGACAAGATAGGGGAGGTAAAAGAAGAGTGAATTTCTTTGCAAAAGAAAGTGAGATCATAGAAGCTATAGAAGTTAAGGAACTGGTTATTTTTCTTTTATGCAAAGGTTCTTATGTTTCTACTAATGATTCTACATTGTCTTTGCCTAAGGAAATTGTAGCTATTCTTCAACAATTTGAAGACATTTTTCCAAAGGAGGTGGTCAATCGAACACTTACCCAATTCTAACAAACCATAATCAAGAAGAACTTGAACAATTGGGAGGAATGCTTGCCTCACCTTAAGTTTGTTTAGAAAAGGGCTATTCACTTTACCATTTCTTATTCTCCTTTTGAAATTGTGTATGGTTCTAACCCTCTAACTCTTTTAGAATTGGTTCTTTTGTGTATAGGTGAACGAATGAACCTTGATGGAGCTAAGAAGGCGACAATTGTGAAGGTACTCCGTGTAGATGACGGCAATAATTCAGAGGCGAATCCATTTCAAGAAGAGGGAGATGATGAGACTCCGCATTATCATGGAAGTCAAGATTAAGGAGGGGGAGGCGTGACCATGTAAGGACAAGGAACGATGACAAGATCTGGGTCTAAGAAGCTTCAAGTTGATTTTCAATTGCTCATAAAATCATGTTTGTGGAAGGAAGAGGGTTGGAAGGTTGAGGAAGCTAGCTAAGAGCTCCTTTTTTATGAGAGCAAGAAGTACCCCAACAAGAACTCAAGCCGGCAACAAATACAGACAAAATTTGAGAAAAGGAGGCCTTACAGTGGACAGCCGGCGCCGTCCCAAGTATCCTACCAGCGCCGGCCTCAATCTGCAACATGACCGGCCCGAAGGCAGTGCACAACCGGCGCCAGCTTCAAGGGCCCTAGCTGGCGCCGGCTCTGGCCTGGGCAGCCTTTTTTTTTATGTTTTCTCCAATTTTCTTCAATTTTAAAATGTTTACAAAGACTTATTAAGACCCTAAAATGTAATAGAACCTTAGGGATTACTTAGCTAGGGTTAGGGTAGTATAAATAGAACATTTAGTGATTTGACAACATAATTCACAGACTTTATTCAAAATTTGAGAAAGAATCTTGAGAGGCCCTAGCCTCCTTGTTCATCTTGTTCAAGACCATACTTAAGGGTTAGTCCTCCTTATGATTGAGTCTATAAATCTTTTGGATAATCCAATGTGGTTTCTTTGAATCGGTCTTACTTACTTTGCTCTTCTAAGGTTTTTTTGAATTCCATTACTTGGGTACTTATTTTCTCTATTCTATTTGTTCTTCTTTGCCTTTGTTGCTTTAAGGATATTAGAGTGAGATTATAGTAGAACTTTCTACTATTCTTGAGGGTCTTTGAAGCTTAGTTTTTCAAGGGTTTGATAGAGGGTAGGTTGTTATTTCATTTTCTCATTTTGTCTCAAGAAGAATCTCTGTTTATGGTCCCATTGGTTGAGTTGAACTCCTTATCAATTAAACCAATCACAACGCCAAGAAAAAGCCCACTCAAGATCATATCAAAGAGTATGGTATCAGTGCAAGGAAAGAATTGATTCCAATCAAAGCTTGAAAGTAAGAAAAGGAGCCCTATAAAGTTGAAGAAAAAGAAAACAGAGAAAATCCCGTAAATCAAAAACATGCTCCGAAAAGGTCATGAAATCCTTGTTATACCTTGATTTTTCTTTGGGAAAATTGCTCCTTAATGTTAATATAATCCTTGGGAACAAATTTTTCTTGTGTTTGTGGTGAAAATTTGCTTGAACATGGGTGAAAATGTTGGTTGTTCTTAAGTGACGGGATTGCATCCAATGTGTTTGATAAATGTTCCATGAGAATGTTTTTTGCTATAATTGGGAACTTTGATTCTTAAATTTCATTCCTTGGGATAATGAGACTTAGTATATCACTCTATTGTTGAATTCCATGCTTATTAAACTCAACTTTACTAGTGCACACTTGTGATCACCTTATTCTTCATAATCCTAGTTCTAGTTGATCTTGTTTCTTTGTTCTTGCTAATTCTTATTTGTTTCTTATTTAGAAGTCTTTCTTTGTGCGTCTAGTATTTGTTCTTGTGTTGATTGAGTCCACATTTCTTGAAATTTTTTTATTAAAACTTAATTGCTTGAGGTGCCCAACAAGTGTTTGTTTAAATTCCCCTAAGGCCCCCTAATTGGACATCCTTTATTCCACTTTTTGGATGGACTAATTTGGACTCAGTTCAAATCTAAAATAGCAGTAGCCCAAAATTTATGAAAAGCCATGTTTTTTTTTTTGGTTATTCGGAAGAAAGAGAACATAAGTCCAGAAATCACTTTTCAAAATTTTCAAATGTCCGCGCTTTTTCAAAACTGACTCTATCTCTGGTGAAATGTCTCTAATGTAAAGTTGTTGATTGTACTTATCCATTCTAGAACCTAGGAAATCATAAAAGACTATCTCTTTCTCCCTTCTAAGAAATCTGAAACTGCCATTGTTCCTTCTACTTCTCTCACAATTGTATCTTCATCTCTCCCAGAACTAAAACGAAAATCCTTTATCTTCCTCTCATTTCTGCCATGACAAAAGTGTCAAAATCTGACAAAGGAACCGTACAAAAGACCAAGATGGGCAAGAAAAGCAAAGTTGCGGCTAAGACAAAAGCTATTGCTACCACACAACTGGGTGCCAAGTAGAAAGAAAAGAAAATCGCTAAAGAAGCCTCACGATCCGATTTAGCAACAGAGCTTATTATACCAGAAAGTTTTGAAACCCAGGTACTGTGCTTTCTTGATAAAAAATGCGAGTCTGATTTTAATGATTGGCTGTCTAGAAATAGGACTATAGTCATGGGATATCAGGTTGATGTTGAGGCATTTTTGAACTTCTTTGACATCCTAATTATGTTTGAAAATCTTGGGTGGGGGCATTGTTGTCAATAGATGAGAAACTATACACCCTTCTGGTTTGGGAATTTTATGCAAATCTAAAAGGGGAAGGTTTGAGGAGACTGGGGGAGGTTTTATGATGCAATGGTATAGCACTAGAGTAGGATCAGTGAATATGAAATTTGACCATTAACTGTTAAATTAAATTTTTGTAGTTAGAGATGGGGGGATTTAATTTTTTTAAATAAAGAAATTCCTTGAAGAGTCAAAGCTATTTGATTTAGGAAGATTTGAGGAAAGATTTACTAGTGGAAAGAGTTTTAGGAACTTAAGTGACAGAAATTCAAAATGGTTGAATGGTGCTAGAAGGATTGTGCATCATATGGTGTCGACTATAGTTGCTCCAAGTTTTGGGCAAAGACGTAAGTAAGTATCATGCAAATGATACTAATGTTAACCCTATTTGAAGGTAGATAGACCAGTTTTGGTTTTCTAGCAATTAAGTTGATGCTGCAATTAAGAAACACATCTCATAAAGGCACTCCCAAATGACAAACTATTGACCAAAGTCTTCAAGTATTTCAATGTGGATTTTAATACTTATGCTTTTGGTCAGCCTAAGTGAAGGCTTAAAGAAAAGGGAAAGGCAAACAAAGCACATAGCGGAAGTAAAAAAATTGAAGAACAAGAAACAATCTGAACGCGCCGGCGTCGGTTCCGGTGGCCTAGCCGGTGCCAGTCACGTTCTGGCGGGACTCTGAGGAGAAAAATTTCTAACCTTTTCTTCTTGTTCTCAAAGTTGCCTGGACCGAAATATGTGGAACCGGGGTAGGTGCGCTGGTGGAAACCTCTGGTGCGATTCCTGCAAGCCTCCTGCTCCGTCTTTGCATGTATATGAACACAAATATCTCAATCTTCTAGTATATGCCTACCTAATCCCATTTGGTGAACAACTTACAGGGCTAAGGAATATGCTTTCGAGAGAGAGAGAGAGAGGGGGCTGTGTTATTCTTTTTCCACCAAAAAAGAAGCAATGAAAAATAACGTACTACTCTATTCTCCTGTTTAACCTAAATAAAAACCGTAGGTTAAACTAGACTAGCCTATTGGATTCTTAGTTTAGCCTTTTGGACTAAATTAATTATTTTAATTTGAACCAAATAAATAGTCCAATAAATAATTAATTTTCCAGCCTAAATAAACTAGTCCAATTAACAAGCTTATATTAGTTTAGTCCCATGTTAATCTTTAATTATTCAAACAGGGCCAAAGCCCTGAACAATTAATTAACCCACCAAACTAATTTAATGAATTCTCTCTCTCCATGGACCTTTATTTTATTCTATCCCAATAATTAAATCAGACTACTTAAATAAAATAAATTCTATTGAATTTAATTTAAGACCAATTCCTTAGTCTGTATTTAATTAGGACTTACGGTCTATACTGGGGACCAAAAGACATACTGTCTTGGCTACTGAAATGACCAAAATACCCTTGCCATATAAATAATAGCGGTATTTTGCATATCTAATATCACCATAAGAAAATGTTGACCTCAAGGACAATGTTGCGTTAGCAAAAGTCTCCGACCTACAGGTGTAATGACTAAAATACCCCTCTATACATCGCCGTACATTTAGAGAGGAAGAAATGTACTAACACCTCTCTAAATGACATCTACCATCCTTAGGCTTCTAGTCCAAAGATCCACAACTTCCTGGATTATTTCCGCTTTCCAAGGGAGCTACCTTAAAGCAAACATCCAAGTCATGTTTCCCAAGGCCCTGGATATTTAGATCATTAAGACAACTACAAGGGGTGATATAGTATAGAAATTATATTATACAAGTCTATCTCAACTAACTAGTCACACATACCCAACATGTAAGTATATTGGCCCTACGATAGAACCTCAACTATAGTATATCAAAGTACATGCTTTCAACTTTGTCAGACCACCAACTCATACTTAAGTCGTAGAGTACTAGTCCACACTGTAGCAGTAGTAGTCTAGGTTTCTACCATATAGTACTTTTAGAAACCACTACTACAGGTCATGTTCTACGTATTCAAAATACGCTTATATTATAAAGTGAGTGGACTACTCACTGGCTAAAGGTAAGCCATTCCCTATTTGAAATTCACAACATAATAACCTAGACATGATGAGATTCCCATTCTCATCAATCGGTTAAGAACAAGCATTTATGTGTTAAGTAACCTGTGATCCATACCTTACTGTGAAAGACCTCTATTCACATAGACCACTTACTTAAACACAATGGGTTTTTTCCAAACGTAATTATGCAAAAATAAAATGTAAATTCAGAAATAATTTCTAAAAATAAATTCTTTTATTAAGACATTCGATATTTATATTAGAAATCTAGTCTAAGAGGGCATATTCCCAACACTAAGAGCAATGTGTATAACATGAAATCTTTTGAAAAAATGGGTTTTGTTCAAGTGAACAAGGAATGGGTCTTGCTTAGAGATGTGTTGCATGAAAAAAGAAAAAAATTGTTAAAAATCAAGGGGAAGGAAAAAGAATTGCGCCGGCTACCCAAATGGGGATGAAACGAAAGTCTGAAATTGGAAAAGAATCCTCAAACAAGGGTAAGCAAAAGATTAAGGAAAGAAGTTTGACTTAAAGCATCTTGGATGATATAAGCAGCTTAACAGAGAAGTTTGATGGATTTTGGATAGAAGTCACAACTGAATTATAGAATTTAGGAACCAAATTGAGAAATGTGGAAGAAAAGAAGGAAGAAAAGACCACTGAGGAAGTCCATGATAAACAAGCTCCTCCTAAGGAACAAATAACTGGAAAAGAAACTGCTTTTCCTTAAGTTGAAGACACAGGTGGTAAACAGTCTGTGCAAGAAGTACAACTGTAACAGGAAAAGGAAACAGAGAAAGAAGAAGAAAGCAAGAAGGATAAAGAGAATGAGAGTGATGTTCCCACCTATGTTGCCCCTTCTACATTGCATGCTCTGTAATACCCCACCTAAAACTACCTTTGACTATGGGGAAAAGTCATGCATTGCAGAATATTTTGCATTTTATGTGGTAGCTTAGAATTATTTTATTTGCATGGATGCATGTGTATTTTTCCGTTGCTCTTGCATTTGAATTAATTAAGGTGAAATAGTATGTTGTTAAAGATTTGGTTAAGGGAGGTTTGGTCGAAGATTTGGAAGGATGAGTATTGGGGTGGTAAGAACTTCTTGTAGGAAGAATTAGTATTGGAATTGATTTGGAATAGCGGGGAAGATGGTGATTTTTCCGTGGTGGCCCGAGTTCGAATCCTATCTCTTGTGAATCCTAGTTTCTCTTCTTGAAGATTCTTTTCCTTAGAGTTTCCATGTCTTGGCCGAAAAAGATATAGCAAACCTAGAGAAATTTTAGTGCCAATATTCCAAGGAAATAAGTCTCCATATATATTTCTAAAATCAAGGACTTTGATGTGAATAAAGTTCACTCTTAATTTTCAACTTTTATTCCTTAGGATTTTTGAAAAAAAAAAACCCTAGCTAATAATTAAAATTTCAGCTTGATTTTAGCTTAATAGATGTTGCCATGGATAGTTGGAATTAAAGAGTCATTCTTCTAGTCGGAAACCTTGTTGGTTTTAAACCTAGAATTTTAGCTAAAGATCTGGAAAATTTTTCCAGCTAGTGCCGCCACTTCTTGGAGGAATTTTAGCTCAATCCAAACTCTTCTAGGACTAGAGGAAATCTTATCCAAACCCTTGATAAAACTAGATTTTATTCAATCCTAAATCAACTAGGATTAGAATCCCTTTTCCTAGCTGAATTTCGGCAGCTTTGTGCAAGCACAAGCTACACGAAATTCTTACCCTCTTAACTGCAATCAAACTCTTCAAACTCTAGCTCAAATTTCCTAGAACAACCCCCACCAAATCAGATTACTCTAGTAACACAAAATCAGATTCTTCTTCACCAAAAATTCCAAAATTTTCGTCCAGCTTATGCCCAGAATTTTCGACAGCTTTGCACTCCAAAACCTACCAAAACAACTTGTTGATTAAGCCAAATTCCAGCACCTAAACACCACACTTTTCTCCTCTGGAATTTCGTCAAAAACAGTAGCCAAAACAGTCCAAAAATCCGTCACTCTTGCACAGAATTTTCGCACAGCACTTGCACAGATTTCGGCCTGCCTTGTACAGGAATTTCGGCCAGCTTGCACTCCTACACAAACCGAAATTCTGCACACCAAAACACACCAGAATCCTCAGTTGATCAAGCCAATTTTCTGTGCCTAAAACCCTCACCTTTTCTCTGAAATTGCGGCAGAACCACAGCTACAACAGACCAGAATTTCTCCTCTTATTGTTCAGCAATTTCGTACTGCAAAACCACTGCACGTACACAGAAATTTCAGCTCTTCAAACCTTCTCAAACTCTTCTTTGTTTGGCCCAAAATTCTGAACACATTTAGCCCTTCCCTTGAACAATATTTCGGCCAGTACAAAGAAGCAAATTACAGAATATTTTCTTCCTTAAACCCTCCCAAAGTCGGCAGCAATAAGGCACACCATAAGCTGCAATTTTTTCCCTTGCTGTCCAAGAAACCTAAAGCCATTAGGAGTCTTCCTAAACACCACCATCTAACCCTAAACCAATCTTCTCTAACCCTAAAGCATAGTGGCCGATTACCCTCTCTATTCTACACAAAAAATTCCAGCAAGAACTCCACAGCAATTTTCGAAAATCTTAAGAGCAATACCTAGCAAAAATCGAACACACCTTAAGGTAAGCAAAAATCCTCTCAACCTCTTGATGCCGTTTTCTCTAATGATTCTTTTCTCCTTCTTCTTCCATTAAATCATGCCAAATAGAGGCTGATTTCATCTTCTTCTTTACTTTTCGATCAAGAGGAGCAAAGGAGGTAGCTTTTCTTTTCTTTTCAAGTGAACTCGGGACGATCACCATAGGAGCATGAGACCTTATTACCCGGCTGTTGCAAGGTAAGGGAATACCCACCCTTGATGCTGAAAGTAAGGTTTAATGATGTTTATTAGTTGGATGAGCATATGGACATGGTATATGATCTTTGGGGATTGGATAGTTTACTTAGATTTAAATAGGGGATTGCGAATTGTTGTGAAAATAAATGAGATTAGAGCATGTTCGAATTAATTGAGACCCCATGATATTATATGGTGTAGATCAGGCGGATAATTGAGGAAAGCAAGATGTGATTTTATCTCATTTATCTGAGGCATATCAAGTAAGTCCTTGCAGAAACTCTTTTGTTAAATGTTGTGATGGTAAGTCATTGTATGAACTCTTTGGTTAAATGTTGTGATGGCAAGTCTATGTTGTGAAGCTTTGTAAAGCTATTGTTGAACTATAATTATTTGGGTTGTAAACGTGGAAGATTATTCTTTAAACAGTTTTGTCAAACTAATGATTTTATCAAGAAAACTATTCTTTCCTAAATTTTAGAAAACTTTTTTAGAGAAAAACCACGTTGTACAAAGCCAAGGTGTGGAGATATTTTGAATCAGGAATTGACGGATATGTTCGTTGAGTACTCAATAAGGGTAGGGTAGGCTAGCGTAAGTCTTCTGGCAGGAGGCCACCTCCAGAAGATGAACTCTGTTTGAAAAGGCGGCAGTGTTGGTTGGTCAGACCAGTCCGAGCTACCATTTGTACCTAGTATGGTATTATTTATATTCCCGGCATGGACACCCGGATGGTTCTGTTGGGTGTAGAGATGGAGGAGTACCTTACCCGGTGAGCTGTACACTCACCTTGATCAGAGTGCCCAACATGTGGTAATCTGGTCTGGACAAGGTGCACAAAGTGTGGTGCCTTGGCCATTTTATTCTCATGGAGCCCAACGTGTGGTGACATGACTATTTATTCGAGTAACGGATTTATTTTGTACAAAGTGTGACGATGATAAAAACCCACTCCTAGAGAAAAGAGATTGTTTATGACTTGCCAAATTATTTCTACACATATTTTACACTTTGCATACACGTACTATTCAAAACACCATGTGCACACACAGGACTTACTGAAATTTATTCTCACACGATTTTACATCATGTTTTCAGGGGATAGATTGTGCTGAGTCAGCGGGGCTTTGACAGTAGAGGCTTTTGCTATTTTTCCTATGCTGTTCTAGGAGACTTTTGTCGTTTATACTTCTGAATAATATTTCTTTTATTTCATATTGCTCCAATTTGAGCTTGATGTAATAAGAGTATTTCTTCATTTATCAAAGTTGATTCTTTTGGAAATTGCCTATATGTTTTATACCTCGTTTTAAAGATCCCTTGTCCTACGGGACGGGGCGACATCCCCACCCTTTTAGGGTACGTAGTCGTGGGGTGTTACACTAAATATATTAGGCATCTACATTAACATGAGTGGGCAACCATTCGGTGTTTTTTGAAGATGGTTTACGATTCGAAGCCCACATACATTGCACAATCTCAGAAAACTTCTTGACTCTACTTTTGACGTTTAAAAATTTCTTTAGAAACTAAGCCTAGGAATATGTAGTTTCAAATGAAATATTCCTTTGTATGTGGAATTTGATTGAGTTGACTGGTTGAGTTCTAAATATATTGGGTATCTACATAAACATGAGCGGGCAACCATTCGGAGTTTGCGACGATGGTTTATGATTCGTAGCCCACATACGTTGTATAATCTTAGAAAGCTTCGTGACTCTACTTTTGCATTTAAAAATTTCATTAGTTACTAAGCCTGTGAATATGTAGTTTCAAATGAAATATTCCTTTTTGTGTGGAATTTGATTGAGTTGACTGGTTGAGTTCTAAATATATTGGGTATCTACATAAACATGAGCGGGCAACCATTCGGAGTTTGCGACGATGGTTTATGATTCGTAGCCCACATACGTTCCACAATCCCAGAAAACACCTTGACTCTACTTTTGACATTCAAAAATTTCTTTAGTTACTAAGCCTATGAATATGTACATTCAAATGAAATATTCTGTTGTTTGCGGTATATGATTGAGTTGCTTGGCTATACGCTAAATATGTTGGGAATCTATATAAACATGATTGGGCAACCATTCGATGTTTTGCGACGATGATTTACCATTCGTTGCCCACGTACGTTGCACAATTTCTGAAAACTTCTATACTCTATTTTTTACATTTAAAAATTTATTTAGTTACTATGCCTGTTAAAATGTAGATTCATATGAAATATTCTATTGTATGTGGTATATGATTGAATTGCTTGGTTGTGTGCTAAATATATTGGGCATCTATATAAACATGAGTGGGCAACCATTTGGTGTTTTGCGATGATGGTTTACGATTCGAAGCCACATACGTTGCACAATCTCAGAAAACTTCTTGACTCTACTTTTGAGATTTAAAAATTTGTTTAGTTACTATGTATGTGAATATGTAGTATCAAATAAAATATAGCTTTGTATGTGGTAAGTGATTGAGTTAACTGGTTGTATTCTAAACATATTGGGTATCAATATAAACATGAGCGGGCAACCATTCGGAGTTTTGTGACTATTGTTTATGATTCGAAGCCCACATACGTTGCACAATCTCAGAAAACTTCATGACTATACTTTTGGCGTTTAAAAATTTCTTTAGTTACTAAGATTGTGAAAATGTAGCTTCAAAAGAAATATTCTTTTATATGTGGTATATGATTGAATTGCTTGGTTATGTGCTAAATATATTGGGCATCTATATGAACATGAGTGGGCCACCATTCGGTGTTTTGCGAAGATGGTTTACGATTCGAAGCCCACATACGTTGCACAATCTCAGAATACTTCTTGACTCTACTTTTGAGATTTAAAAATTTGTTTAGTAACTAAGCCTGTGAATATGTAGTTTCAAATGAAATATTCCTTTTTATGTGGTATATGTTGAGTTAACTGGTTGAGTTCTAAATATATTAGGTATCTATATAAACATGAGCGGGCAACCATTCGGAGTTTTGCGACAATGGTTTTTGATTCGAAGCCCACATATGTTGCACAATCTTAGAAAACTTCTTGTCTCTACTTTTGACATTTAAAATTTTCTTTAATTACTAAGCCTGTGAATAAGTACATTCAAATGAAATATTCTGTTGTATGTGGTATATGATTGAGTTTCTGGGTTATACGCTAAATATGTTGGGCATCTATATAAACATGAGTGGGCAACTATTCGATGTTTTGTGGCGATGGTTTACCATTCGATGCCCACTTACGTTGCACAATTTCAAAAAACTTCTATACTCTATTTTTTACATTTAAAAATTTCTTTAGTTACTAAGCCTGTGAATATGTAGCTTCAAATGAAATATTCTTTTGTCTGTGGTATATGATTGAATTGCTTGGTTGTGTGCTAAATATATTGGGCATCTATATAAACATGAGTGGGCAACCATTCGGTGTTTTGCGAAGATGGTTTACGATTCGAAGCCCACATACGTTGCACAATCTCAGAAAACTTCTTGACTCTACTTTTGAGATTTAAAAATTTGTT
The DNA here is from genome assembly GCA_026120185.1 of Voacanga thouarsii. Taxonomy (NCBI): domain Eukaryota; kingdom Viridiplantae; phylum Streptophyta; class Magnoliopsida; order Gentianales; family Apocynaceae; genus Voacanga; species Voacanga thouarsii. The sequence goes on from JANUWF010001505.1 coordinate 285,667, forward strand.
TAGTTACTATGCCTGTGAATATGTAGTATCAAATGAAATATTCCTTTGTACGTGGTATATGATTGAGTTGACTAGTTGTGTTCTAAACATATTGGGTATCTATATAAACCTTTGCGGGCAACCATTCGGAGTTTTGCGACGATGGTTTCTGATTCGAAGCTCATATACGTTGCACAATCTCAGAAAACTTCTTGACTCTACTTTTGACATTTAAAAATTTCTTTAATTACTAAGACTGTGAATAAGTAATTTCAATTGAAATATTTTGTTGCATGCGGTATTTGATTGAGTTGCTTGGTTATATTGTAACACCCCACTACCTAGGCCCATCAGGGCCGGGGATGTCGTCCCGTCCAGAGGACAAGGGGTTTTTATAACTAGGTTACATAAAAATAAAATAAAATAACAACTTTAAAATTAACCTTATTACAATCCAAAAGATAAGTACTGGAACAAATCCAAATAAACTATTCGCAACAATCTCTCAAAACATCACATAAAGTAAATAACATAAGTCATCAAAGCATAGGCAACATCTTGCTAATGACCTCCACAGTAGGATCTTCCTGAACACATGGTATAAAAGGTGGTGAGATAAAAATCTCAGTAAGCCTGTGTGTGCTTTGAGTGTTTCAGGTAAAACAACTCATGTATGCATGTTATAAAAGTTTCATAAGAAAAAGGTGCTGGCAAGCAATAAATAAGTGTTGAAAATAAAGAGTGGCGTTTCACTTTTCAAACTATACATGTGCACAATAAATACAACCACTCAAATGGGTAGCCATGGGTTACCACACGTTGGGCCCCAAGACTAAATGATAGTCAGAATGCCACACTTTGTGCAAGCTGACAAAAGGTAGGTGTAAAGCCTTCTGGGTGAGATACTCTTCCATCTCTACACCCAAACTTACCGGTTGTCCACTCCAAAACACACAGTCCACATGACTGAAACTTGCTAGCTCGGACCGGTATGACCTACCGGACTGGCATCCTATCCAGGAAGGACTCACCCTTCAAAGGTGGCCACCTACTGAGAGACTTACCCTAACCCTTCAAAGACTAGTCCTGGTGGTCTACCCTTATTGAGTACTCAACGTTGACTGTTCCACTTGGGAGAAAATTGATCATAATCCACTTTATTTGGAAATAGCAATTAAGGGTTTCTAAAAGTCTTGTCAAAGTTGGGGTTTTAGAAAAAGTTTAGCATTATGTGTAAAACTGCTTGTTTAACTTTCAAATGATTTGCTTGACTGAAATAAAAAGGAAAACACAGTCCTTAATTGCCTTCACAAAATAAATGTCCATATACATCATATTTGGCTTGCCACAATAACTTTTTGGTTTTCACAAAACTCCATACAGGAGCTTACCTGATTCTTTGCTTGCTCAACTCAACCGTTTCCCAAGGCTGACCTAACCCCGCCTGGGGTAAACACAAAACATAAGGTTACATTCGAGCTATACTTGCCTTACATAAATAATTTCTTAGCTCAACTAGTTACAACCATGACTAGCTATGACCCTAATGTCCTAAGCTTTAAGGCTAGGTGACAAAGAATTTTATAAAATAGGTTTTAGTTGATAAGTTAAAATAACTTGGGGTTCTAAAATAATTGCTAACAAATCATAGACCCAATTAATAATTCTTGAGTGTTATTTTTACTAAATAAACTAAGGTTTGAATATTAAGTCCTAAATAGTACTAATAAACGGTGGTTTGAAAATAGCTTTATTACAAATAAATATTTAATTACAAATAACTTTTAATTAATTTTTAAATAGATAATAAATAATTTTAATTACAAATAACCTTTAATTAATTTTTAAATAGATAATAAATAATTAGTAATAAAATTAATAATTAATGATTTATTTTAAATTTTAATTAATAAATAACAAATAGATTTTAATATAAGTAATATTTTATTTATTGTAAATGATTTATTACTATATATATTATTTTTAATAAAAGATCTCATTTACTTGATAAAGAAAATATTAATATTTTAATTAATAAACCACTCCAAATTTCCATAGAGTTTCGAATTTTGTAGAGAAAAATATAGTAGTATTCTATTCAAGGTTATAAAATTTGTTAATAAAAATAATCAAGCCTTAACAAGAAAATACTTTTTCTCCATGATTTTCCTATTGCTAGAAAGGATTCATGATCACATTCTCCATCATCAACAATATATTAATCCATTCATGAACATACACTTGAACTATCTCATACCATCACATGGCCAAAATCCTACTAAGCGTAATCATCAATCATGGTTTCCATGGAAAAATAAGAACATAAAAACCTAATCACCTTTGGTGTCATAATATCTAATCATGCTTCAAACCTCCATAAAATTCATTAAGCATGAAGCACATACATTGATTCGAAAGGAAAACACATACATCCTAACTCATATACAACAATCATCATGTCCTAACTCCATCCCCTTAATCCACATGCATATACTCAATCCCTTATCCATATTTCATTCTTCCTATCAATATCTAAGAGACATGAATACTGAATTAAAAGAAGGATTAAAGGAAAAATACTTGATTTAATGAACACTTCGATGAAGAATTAAGAAGGTCCACGCGATTGAGAGCCTTGAATGATCCCATGGAAAAACGGCCATGGTTGATGGTTGATCAACCATTTCGGTTGGAAGAGAGAGAGAGAGAGAGAGAGAGAGAGAGAGAGAGAGAGAGATAGAGAGAGAGAGAGAGAGCATTAGAACAGTACAATCGAATGGAAGAAGATGAAGAAGAGGGTTGTTCTTGCCTTACCTTATTGATGTTCTTGAGACCTTCAAAGAAAAGTTAATTTTGATCCGCTCGAAAATTCTTATTTGCGAGGTTTTGTGTTATAAATACCAGAAATGAGGTTTAGAGATTAAATGAAAGTGATTTGGAGTATTGAGAGTGATTGAAGGTGTTTAGAGTAGGGTTAGGCTTGAAGAAGGTTAGTGTGTGTTCTTGGTGTTCTTGGTGTTCTAGGTGAAAATAGAGAGAATTTGGAAGAAGTGATGCACGAATTTTGGTAGAAGGCTGGCCGAATGGTATGGAATGAATGAGGGTTTTGATTTTCAGCAAGAAGGAGAGAGAATGATCAGATTTTTTTGAAATTTAAATGGAGGAAATGGTGGAGATGTTTAAGGTAAGAGGTTAGCTATGGTGTTTTGATCAAGAGAGGTTTCTATGTCTTTCAATGGTGCCGGCTGAACAAGGGGTTTTTGTTGGAATGATTAAAGGTTAACGTTGCTCCAAGGCTGGCCGAAATTTAGTCTTAAATGGCAGAGGAAATTCTGGTTTATTTGCCTAATACAAGAGTGATTTTAATGGAGTAAAATGCTGAAATTATTTGAAGTTCAAAAAGAGTTTGAATGGAGTGATCTTAGGAGTGCTTTGTGGTGTGGCTATGGAGTCCTTATGCTCAAGGTGAGTGTGGGGTTAATGGTGTTCAGTCTATAGCTGAACAAGGTTCAATTTTACAGAGATTGAAGGTGATTTTCGGCCTAGGCTAGAAGGGAGCAAAGCTAGAAAAAAATCTGGTTTCATGGTTGTTCTTAGTTTCGAAGATTGCAGATTTTTTTGTGCAAAATTTCTGCACTCACTTGGCTTCATTTTCAGAGGTTCTTCAGGGGTATTTGAGGGTCTTCAAAGAATGGTTTTTCAGCTTTATTTCTGGATAAATACAGGGAAGTTTTTCTGGCTTGAAGATGAGCTAAAAACAGCTTCATTTCCTTGATTGGAAGTGGCGAAATGCCCAGAATTTTTCCAGGTTTGGTGCTATTTTGTGCAGTCTGAAAATGGCACAGTTTTCCAGCTTTCAAGCCACATGAAATTACCATTTTCTTGGCAAAAAATGAGTGGTTTTACTGGCTGAATTTTCAAAGAGAAGGTCTGCAAAATATCTAGAAAATTTCCAGATTTTTCCTTCACTAAGCTATGGACAACATGAAGGTGGAGTTGAAGGTTCTTTCATGGTGATTGATTTTCTCTTGGAAACCCTTCCTATTTCTCCTCCTACTTTCGGCCAACTTCCCAACCACCCAATCTGATTTTCGAATTTCATGGTGGAGGAGTTATCACAGAATTTTTTTTTGGAATTTAAAAGAAAGGATTTAATGGTTTTGAATTATAAAGATGTTAGGACAAGCAAGTGGTAATAAAAAGAACAAGAATTCCTCTAGAATTCTTTTTAGGACATGAGGATAAGATTAGGACATTCTCTTCATGTCTCCCCTAAGACAACATTCCTATTTCCATGAAATGCAAGAAAACAAAAATTCAAACTTAGCTAAGATAATCATGATAAAACTTAAATGATGGGATTCGAACTCATGACCTTAGAAATTAATTCCAAAGCTCTAACCACTAAACCACAACAACTCTTGTTCTTATTTTCTCACCCATATATTCTTCTTGTTTAATTCTCAAGCTATCTTCCTAATTTGACCTCAAGCAAAATTACCATTTTACCCCTCCTAAGCATAACTAAGCATTTTAACCTATAATTCACAACTCTAAAGCACATAAAATCATTCAAAAACATATGTATTCATGCAAAATAATATGATATGCATTCCCGACCCCCTTACTCTAGGGTTGGCTTTAGGTGGGGTTTCACATATATATGCCTAATATGTTGGGCATCTATATAAACATGAGTGGGCAACCATTCGGTGTTTTGTGATGATGGTTTACGATTCGAAGCCCACATACATTGCACAATCTAAGAAAACTTCTTGACTCTACTTTTGACGTTTAAAAATTTCTTTAGATACTAAGACCGTGAAATTGTAATTTAAAATGAAATTTTCTATTGTATGCAGTTTATGATTGAGTTGCTTGGTTGTGTGCTAAATATATTGGGTATCTACATAAACATGAGCGGGCAACCATTCGGAGTTTGCGACGATGGTTTATGATTCGTAGCCCACATACGTTCCACAATCCCAGAAAACACCTTGACTCTACTTTTGACATTCAAAAATTTCTTTAGTTACTAAGCCTGTGAATATGTAATTTCAAATGAAATACTCTGTTGTATGCAGTATATGATTGAGTTGCTTGGTTATATGCTAAATTTGTTGGGCATCTATATAAACATAAGTGGGCAACCATTCGATGTTTTGCGACGATGGTTTACGATTTGAAGCCCACATACATTGCACAATCTCAGAAAACTTCTTGACTCTACTTTTGACATTTAAAAATTTCTTTAGTTACAAAGCCTGTGAATATGTAGTTTCAAATGAAATATTCCTTTGTATGTGGTATATGTGTGAAACTCCAGTCAAAACCTACCTTAGAGTAAGGGGGTTGGGATGCATATCATACTTTATTGCATGATTAAACATATTTTTTATATGATTTTATGTGCCTTGGATTTGAGTTTTAATGTCTTGGAGGCTTGTTGGTGAGTATTGAGAGAGAAGGGCAAAATGATAATTTTTGCTTGAGGTGAAAATAGGAAGATAGCATGAGGATTAGATAGGAAATAATTTTCTAGTGAAAATAACAAGAAGAGTTGTTGTGGTGTAGTGGTTAGAGCTTTGAAAAATAATTAATGAGGTCTTGGGTTCCAATTCCATTATAGGAGCTTTAGCTTGGTTAAATTTTATTTTTGCTTGGGAAGTAATAATTTCGGCCTTAAGTGCTTAGAGTAGGGGAGTGATGATGTCCTAAGAGAGACATGTTAGGAGTATCCTCATTCTACTCCCTTGCCCTACTCGAATTTCCTAAGAGGAATTCATTTTCCCTTGATCTTTGATTTTTCCTTAGTTCTCAACTCATTAGTGTGATCAAGTTGTTCTAGTCATTTTCTTTCCAGAAATTTCAGTAAAGTGCTGTGGTCTTGTAGGATGAAAATGTCTTAGTAAAAGACTTCTTATGGCCTGAAAATGTGGAAGAGTTGTGGGAGATTCCATGAGGAAAAATTCCTCTAGTGAGCTTGCTGAAAATTCACTCTAGTTAGTTCATCTTCCTTCTTGGAATGAACTGAAATTTTCTAGCTTATTGTACTTTTAAGGTGTCGAGTTTCTTAGCTAGCATTCTCTCCCAAATGCTGCAAGAAAAATAGTCTATTGGATCAGCTTGCAACCTAAATTCTTTAGCCATTTTCGGACTGCTCAAAGCTGGAGCAAAACCAGGAAAAATTCCTGTACAAATCGCAACTTTGAGAGTCCAAAACCAAGCTGTTTTCTTCCAGATTTTGTTGAGAACTTTAGCCAAGTTTTTCCTCCATGAAGAAGGCTGAAAACTAGCCTTGAACACCCCTAAAATTCCCCTTCAAACTCACTGCAGGATGGTTGGAAAATGGCAGCCGAAAAAGCTGTCCAGAAATTCTAGCCTAGCAAAATTCTGTGCAGTCCAATTGTCCAGCTTTGTTTTCTAATCTTCCTCCGGCCAAAACACCATCATTGTTCTGCATAAACCTTTCTTAAAGCTTCAGTAACAGAGCTCCATTATTCCTCTTAAGCTGCTGCACGAAATTCAGACATGGCTGCCGGAAAATCTCTCCAACAAATCCCTGCAATTATGCTTGATGGATTTCCAAAATTCCAGCCACCATAGTGTAGCAACTTTCCATAATGTATCCCTCAAATAACCACACTTCTTCTTCACCATTATGCTCCCTATTTTCAGCCACCATAAGCTTCCTTAAACCAGCATTAATTCCACTAAAATTCTGCTCAAAGCAGTCGGCCATGGCAGACTTCCAAAGCTCTCAAATGATCAAGATATTCTAGGATATTTAATTTCCAATTTTACTTTCTAAAAATATTCTTCAAGGATTTTAACAACTAACCTTTCATTTTCCCTTCCAAATCAGAGAATCATCTTCCTAAACCCTACAGAAATTTAGCTAGCCCTAGTTCTCACAGAATTTCAGCAGCTGCAAACTACAATCTCACAAATTCCCTCAACCTTCAAGAACACACACACTACACCAAGAACACCTACTTCTTCCTTTCACCTAAAACCCCTCCAAACCACTTCAAACCTTCTCTAAAATCTCCAGATTTGACCTACTCACTGTCATGAGTCCATCAACACCATTCTTAACATCAAACTCCACAAATCAACTCGCTACTTCGGATCAAAACCAGAAAATTCTGTGAAGGTTCAAGAACACCTTCAAGGTAGGATTGTTCTAACAACTTCATCTTCTCCAATTTTGATCTCAAGTGAGATTATATGTGAATAAACATGCTAATAATCTCTTTCTCTCTCTCTCTCTCTTGGCCGGACGGCTTCATCTTCCATGGTCATGCTATCTCCATCTTCCCTGGACAAATTTAGGAATCTAGGAGTTGAGATCCATTCTAAACTCCTTCAAAGCATTCATCAACCAAGTAAGTGCCTTCAATCTTTCTTTTAAATCCTAGATTCATGTCTCTAGGATGATGTTGTTAGAAGGTGGATTATGATAGGGTTTGAGTATGTATTGTTGAGATTGAAGCATGAATATATGTATGATTGTGAAGGAGATGGGTTTTATGCACGAAAGGATTATCTTGGTTGATAGTATGATGATTTGAGGTTTGATGCATGTCATAGGAGGTATTTGTGATGAAGTATGCTAGAAATTATGCCACATTTGATGAATAGGATTTATATGCATGTTGGATTTTTGAAGCCATGATCATATTTATGCTAGTAGGGGTTAGATCATATCTTGATAAATTGAGATATATGCTTGTATGATTTGATGAGTTGAAGGGTTGTATATGTTCATAACCATGGAAATATGATCATGATCTAGTTGTCCCTAAGCAAATTTTTATTTCATGAATAAAATATTTAATAATATAATTTTGCTAGTGATTTTGAAAAACCCTAGGAAGGGTGGATTTGGAACATGATATTTATATAAAGGATAATTTAGTCAAATAAATAATAGTTTTAATAGAAAAATAAAATATATAGATATTTTATAAAATAATGAAATCAACTAAAGCCTTTTATGGAAATAATCATGATTAGTAAAATACTTATTATTATAAATTTAATTATTATCTTTTAATCAAAGCCTATTAAAATTTATTTATTATTATTCAAGCAAGACTCATTAAAATTCATTTTCAACTAACTTGGGTTATCAGTTATTTTCTAACAACTAAATTATTAATAACTCATTATTTTCCCTAATAACCACCTAGGACTCTTGGTCAAATAAACTCTAAATTTTTCTTAGCAAGATTTAAACTTTCAACATCATAGAATTTATTTCCCAAACCATTAGTTATTTTAAATATCAGATTAGGCTTAACCTATAAACCTATTTATTTATTGTTTGGCCTTAAAGCTTGGGACACTAGGATCATGGTAGTAGCAAGTTGAGTTGATTTAAAATTGAGGAAGTGGATTGTGGCTTGAAATTGATTGTGATTTGTATTTGCCATGTGGGGTTAGGTCAGCTGTTGGGGACCTCTTTATTGTGAGCAAGAATCAGGTAAGCTCCTGCATGAAAACCTGATTGTTGAAAAATGTTTAATTATGGCAAGCTAAATGTAGAGTGCATGGACACTCATTTTTGTAAAGGCAATTGAGGGTTGTCTCTTGTTTTATTTCTGTCAGATGAGTTATTTGAAACTTAATAAGCAGATTTACTCAAACTCAGAACTCTTTCTGAAACTGTTTTTGACAAAGATTTTGGAAACCCTAAATTGCCATGTTCAAGTGGAACCGTGTTTGTTCATTCTTCCCAAGTGGGATATGTTACGTTGAGTACTCTATAAGGGTAGACTACTAGGGCTAGTCTTTGAGGGATAGGGTAAGTCTCTCAGTAGGTGGCCACCTCTGAGGGGTAAGTCCTTCCCGGATAGGAAGTTAGTCCAGTGGGTCGTGCCGGTCCGAGCTAGCAGTTTTCTTATCAGTCAAGTGACTGTGTTTTGCAAGAATGGACACCCGGTTGTTGTTTGGGTATAGAGAAGGAGGAGTATCTTGCCCAGTAGGCTGATCACCTACTTTTGTCAGTCTGCACAAAGTGTGGCATTCTGACCGGCGGTATGCACAAAATGTGGCATGCTGACCATTTGGTTATGGGGCCCAATGTGTGGTAACCCATAATCATTTCTTTTGAGTGGTTGATTTTCTAAATTATGTATGGCTGGAAAAGCCAAAACACCACTCTTACTTTTGACGGATGTTTATTCCTTGCTAGTGATCTCTTAAAAAAAATTTATACTTTGCATTTACGAACTATTTTCACCCAACACTTAAACACGCACGGACTTACTGAAATTTCTGTCTCACAACCATTTTTTACCATGATTTTAGGTCGGTCCAGCTGTGGGGGTGAGTAGCTTGATATTGCCTGCTTTGGAAGATTTTTTGATAATTTATTTTGTGTAATGTTTCGGGGAAGATGAGGGTGGATGAATGTTATTATGGATTTGTTTTGGGTATTCTTGAATTTATTCGTGGATTTATTCGATTTTTTTTGGGATGTAATAAATTTTAAGTTCAAGTACTATTTTTATTCTGCAATTTTTATTTGTGTGACCAAGTTATAAAGACCGAGTCACGAAGTTTTATGACATTTCAGATCTTAGGCGGGCTTCTGAAGATACACCATCGTCGCAAAACACTGATGGGTTTCCCAATCCTGTTTATTTAGATGACATATTTAAGTAGCACACTACCTGTCAACTCAGTCATATACCACATACAAAAGAATGATTCATTGGAAAAGACATATTCGTAGGATTAGTAACTATAGAAATTTTTAAACCTCAAAAGTAGTGTCGCGAAGTTTTCTGACATTTTGCATCTTAGGCGGGCTTCTGAAAGTACACCATCGTCGCAAAACACTGATGGGTTTCCCAATCCTATTTATATAGACGACAGATATAAGTAGCACACTACCAGTCAACTCAGTCATATACCACATACAAAATAATATTTAATTGGAAACAACTTATTCATAGGATTAGTTACTACAGGAATTTTTAAATGTCAAAAGTAGAGTCATGATGTTTTCTGACATTGTACAATATATGCAGGCTTCTGAAGGTAAACTATCATCGACAAACACCGAAGGAGTGTCCAATCTTGTTTAATATAGATGCACGATATACGTAGCACACTACCAGTCAACTCAGTCATATAGGACATAGAAATGAAAATTTCATTTGATGCTACATATTCATAGTATTAGTAAATACACAATTTTTTAAATGTCAAAAGCAGCGTACTGATGTTTTACGACAGTGTGCATCTTATTCGGGCTTTTGAAAGAAATCCATCGTCGCCAAACACCGAAGGGGTGCCCAATCCTGTTTATATACATGCACGATATACGTAGCACACTACAAGTCAACTCAGTCATATACCACATAGAAAAGTATATTTCATTTGAAACTACATATTCACAGGCTTAGTAAGTACAAAAATTTTTAAATGTCAAAAGTAGAGTCGTGATGTTTTCTGACATTGTGCAACATATGCATGCTTTGAAGGTAAACCATCGTCGAAAAACACTGAAGGGTCCCCAATCCAGTTTTTATAGACGACCGATATACGTAGCACACGACCAGTGAACTCTGTCCTATACCACAGACAAAAGAATATATTATTTGAAACTACATTTTCACAGGATTAGTGACTACAAAAATTTTTAAATGACAGTAGTAGTGTCCGGGAGTTTTCTGACATTGTGCATCATATGCGGGATTTTGAAGGTAAACCACCATCGCCAAACACCGAAGGGGTGCCTAATTCTGTTTATATAGTCTCACAATATACGTAGCACACTACCAGTGAACTCAGACCTATTCCACGTACAAAAGATTTCTTCATTTGAAGCTACATATTCACAGGATTATTATCCACAGAACTTTTTAAACGTTAAGAGTAGAGTCACGAAGTCTTATGACATTTCGGATCTTAGGCGGGCTTCTGAAGATACACCATCGTCGCAAAACACTGATGGGTTTCCCAATCCTATTTATTTAGACGACATATATAAGTAGCACACTACCTGTCAACTCAGTCATATACCACATACAAAAGAATGATTCATTGGAAAAGAAATATCCGTAGGATTAGTAACTATAGAAAATTTTAAACGTCAAAAGTAGTGTGGGGAAGTTTTCTGACATTTTGCATCTTAGGCGGGCTTCTGAAAGTACACCATCGTCGCAAAACACTGATGGGTTTCCCAATCCTATTTATATAGACGACAGATATAAGTAGCACACTACCAGTCAACTCAGTCATATACCACATACAAAATAATATTTAATTGGAAACAACTTATTCATAGGATTAGTTACTACAGGAATTTTTAAATGTCAAAAGTAGAGTCATGATGTTTTCTGACATTGTGCAATATATGCAGGCTTCTGAAGGTAAACTATCATCGACAAACACCGAAGGAGTGTCCAATCTTGTTTAATATAGATGTATGATATACGTAGCACACTACCAGTCAACTCAGTCATATAGCACATAGAAAAGAAAATTTCATTTGATGCTACATATTCATAGTATTTGTAAATACAAAAATTTTTAAATGTCAAAAGCAGAGTATTGATGTTTTACGACATTGTGCATCTTATTCGGGCTTTTGAAGGAAATCCATCGTCGCCAAACACCGAAGGGGTGCTGAATCCAGTTTATATACACGCACGATATATGTAGCACACTACAAGTCAACTCAGTCATATACCACATAGAAAAGTATATTTCATTTCAAACTACATATTCACCGGCTTAGTAACTACAAAAATTTTTAAATGTCAAAAGTAGAGTCGTGATGTTTTCTGACATTGTGCAACATATGCATGCTTCTGAAGGTAAACCATCATCGAAAAACACTGAAGGGTCCCCAATCCAGTTTTTATAGACGACCGATGTACTTAGCACACGACCAGTGAACTCTGTCCTATACCACGGACAAAAGAATATATTTTTTGAAACTACATTTTCATAGGATTAGTGACTACAAAAATTTTTAAATGACAATAGTAGTGTCCGGGAGTTTTCTGACATTGTGCATCATATGCGGGATTTTGAAGGTAAACCACCATCGCTAAACACCGAAGGGGTGCCTAATTCTGTTTATATAGTCTCACGATATACGTAGCACACTACCAGTGAACTCAGACCTATTCCACGTACAAAAGACAAAAGAATATTTCATTTGAAGATACAGATTCACAAGTTTAGTAACCGCAGAACTTCTTAAATGTCAAAAGTTGAGTCACAAAGTTTTTAGACGTTGTGCATCTTTTGCAGGCTTTTGAAGGTAAACCAACGTCGCCAAACAACGAAGGGGTGCCCAATCCAGTTTATATACACGCACAATATACGTTGTACACTACTACTCAACTCAGTAATATACCACATATAAAAGAATATTTCATCTGAAAGTACATATTCATAGGCTCAGTAGCTACAAAAATTTTTAAATGTCAAAAGTAAAGTCATTAAGTTTTCTGACATTGCGCAACATATGCAAGTTTCTGAAGGAAACCTATCGTCGGAAAACACCGTAGTGTTGCCCAATCCTGTTTACATAGATGTCCTATATACGTAGCACACTACCAGACAACTCAGACCTATTCCACATACAAAAGAATATTTCATTTGAAGCTACATATGCACAAGTTTAGTCACCGCAGAACTTCTTAAACGTCAAAAGTTGATGCACGAAGTTTTCAGACATTGTGCATCTTATGCGGGCTTTTGAAGGTAAACCAATGTCGCCAAACACCGAAGGGGTGCCCAATCCTGTTTATATACACGCACGATATACGTTGTACACTACTAATCAACTCAGCAATATACCACATATAAAAAAATATTTCATCTGAAAGTACATATTCACAGACTTTTTTACCACAAAAAATTTTAAATGTCAAAAGTAGAGTCATGAAGTTTTCTGACATTGCGCAACATATGCAAGTTTTTGATGGAAACCTATCGTCGGAAAACACCATAGTGTTGCCCGATCCTGTTTACATAGATGTCCGATATACGTAGCATACTACCAGACAACTCAGACCTATTCCACATACAAAAGAATATTTCATTTGAAGCTACATATTCACAGGTTTAGTAACCGCAAAAATTCTTAAACGTCAAAAGTAGAGTCAGACCTAGGTTTTGTGACATTGTGCATCTTATGCAGGCGTTTGAGGGTAAACAATCGTCCCCATACTCCGAAAGGGTGCCTAATCCTAATCATATAGACGCACGATATACGTACCACTCTAGCAGTGAACTCAATCAAATATCACGTAGAAATTAATATTTTATTTGAAACCACATATTCACAGGTTTAGTAACTACAAAAATTTTGAAATATCAAAAGTAGAGTCACGAAGTTTTTTGACATTGTTGCATCTTGTGCGGGCTTTTGATGGAAAAACATTGTCGCCATACCCCGAAGGGGTGCCCAATTCTGTTTATTTACACGCACGATATACGTAGCACACTACAAGTCAACTCAGTTATATACCACATAGAAAAGAATATTTCATTTGAAACTACATATTCAGAGGCTTAGTATCTACAAAATTTTTTAAATGTCAAAAGTAGAGTCGTGAAGTTTTCTGACTTTGTGCAACATTTGCGAGCTTTCGAAGGTAAACCCTCATCGTAAAACACTGAAGGGTCCCCAATCCCGTTTATATTAAAGTCCGATACACATAGCACACGACTAGTGAACTCAGTCAAATAACACAGTCAAAAAAATATATTATTTCAAACTACAATTTCACAAGATTAGTAACTACAAAAATTTTTAAATGACAAAAGTAGAGTCCGAAAGTTTTCTGACTTTGTGCATCATATGTGGGATTTTGATGGAAAACCATCATTGCCAAACACCGAAGGGTTGCCTAATTCTGTTTCTATAGACGCACGATATACGTAGCACACTACCAGTCAACTTAGTCCTACTCCACGTACAAAAGATTATTTCTATTGAAGCTACATATTAATAGAATTAGTAACCACAGACATTTTTAAATATCAAAAGTAAAGTCTTGATGTTTTCTGACATTGTGCATCTTATGCGGGCTCTTGAAGTTAAACCATCGTCGCCAAACGCCGAAGGGGTGCCCAATCCTATTTGTTTACATGGACGTTATGCGTTGTATACTACTAGCCAAATTAGTAATATACCACATAAAAAAAGAATATTTCATCTGAAACTACATATTCACAGGCTTAGTAACAACAAAATTTTTAAATGTCAAAAGCAGAGTCATGATGTTTTCTAACATTGTGCGATAAATACAAGTTTCTGAAGCAAAACCATCGTCGTAAAACACCAAAGGGTTGCCCAATCCTGTTTACATAGATGTCCGATATACATAGCACACTACCAGATAACTCAGACCTATTCCACATACAGATGAATATTTCATTTGAAGCTACATATTCACAGGATTAGTAACCACAGAACCTTTTAAACGTTAAAGGTAGAGTCACGAAGTTTTCTGACATTTTACATCTTAGGCGGGCTTCTGAAGGTACACTATCGTCGCGAAACACTGATGGGTTTCCCAATCCTGTTTAAATAGGCGACAGATATAAGTAACATGCTACCTGTCAACATAGAAAAGAATGCTTCATTGGAAACGACTTATTCATAGGATTAGAAACTGTAGAAATTTTTAAATGTCAAAAGTAGAGTCATGATGTTTTCTGACATTGTGCTTTATATGCGGGCTTCTGAAGGTAAACCATCATCGCGAAACACCGAAGGGGTGCCCAATATTGTTTATATAGACGCACGATATACATAGCACACTACCAGTCAACTCAGTCCTACTCCACGTACAACAGATTATTTCATTTGATGATACATATTCATAGGATTAGTAACTACAGACATTTTTAAATGTCAAAAGTCGTGTCCTGATGTGTTCTGACATTGTGCATCTTATGCGGGCTTTTGAAGGTAAACCATCATCGCCAAACACCGAAGAGGTGCCCAATCTTGTTTTTATACACGCACGATATACATTGTATACTACTAGTCAACTCAGTAAAATACCACATAAAAATGAATATTTCATCTACAACTACTTATTCACTAGCTTAGTAACTACAAAAATTTTTAAATGTCAAAAGTAGAGCCTTGAAGTTTTCCGACATTGTGCAACATATGCAAGTTTCTGAAGGAAACCATTCGTCGCAAAACACCAATAGGCTGCCCAATCCTATTTACATAGATGTCCGATGTACGTAGCACACTACCAAACAACTCAGACCTATTCCACATATAAAAGAATATTTCATCTGAAGCTACATATTCATAGGATAAGTAATCGGAGAACTTTTTAAACGTCAAAAGTAGATTCATGAAGTTTTCTGTCATTTTGCATCTTAGGCGGGCTTCTGAAGATACACCATCGTCGCAAAACACTGATGGATTTCCCAATCCTGTTTGTATAGAAGACAGATATAAGTAACACACAACCTGTCAACTCAGTCATATACCACATACAAAAGAATGCTTCATTGGAAACGACATATTCATAGGAATAGTAACTATAAAAATTTTTAAATGTCAAAAGTAGAGCCATGATGTTTTCTGACATTGTGCTTTATATGCAGGCTTCTGAAAGTAAACCATTGTCGCTAAACACCGAAGGGGTACCCAATATTGTTCATATAGACGCACGATATACGTAGCACACTACAAGTCAACTCAGTCCCATTCCACGTACAAGAGATTATTTCATTTCAAGCTACATATTCATACGATTAGTAACTACAGACATTTTTAAATGTCAAAAGTAGAGTCCTGAAGTTCTGTGACATTGTGTATCATATGCTGGCCTTTGAGGGTAAACAATCGTCGCCATACTCCGAAAGGGTGCCTAATCCTTTTCATATAGATGCACGATATACGTAGCACAGTACCAGTCTACTCAATCAAATATCACATTGAAAATAATATTTTATTTGAAACCACATATTCACAGGTTTGGTAACGACAAAAATTTTGAAATATCAAAAGTAGAGTCATGAAGTTTTCTGACATTGTTGCATCTTATGTGTGCTTTTGATGGAAAACCATTGTCGCCAAACAGCGATGGGGTGCTCAATTCTGTTTATTTACACGCACGATATACGTAGCACACGACAAGTCAACTTAGTAATAAACCACATAGAAAAGTATATTTCATTTGAAACTACATATTCAGAGGCTTAGTAACTACAAAAATTTTTAAATGCCAAAAGTAGAGTCGTGAAGTTTTCTTACTTTGTGCAACATATGCGAGCTTTTGAAGGTAAACCATCTTCGTAAAACACTGAAGGGTCCCCAATCCTATTTATATTGACGACCGATACACATAGCACAAGACCAGTGAACTCAGTCATATAACATAGTCAAAAGACTATATTATTTGAAACTACAATTTCACAGGATTAGTTACTACAGAAATTTTTAAATGACAAAAGTAGAGTCCGAAAGTTTTCTGACTTTGTGCATCATATGCGGGATTTTGATGGAAAACCAACATCGCTAAACACCGAAGGGTTGCCAAAATCTGTTTCTATAGACGCACGATATACGTTGCACACTACCAGTCAACTTAGTCCTACTCCACGTACAAAAGATTTTATCATTTGAAGCTACATATTACTAGGATTAGTAACTACAGACATTTTTTAATATCAAAAGTAAAGTCTTGATGTTTTCTGACATTGCGCATCTTATGCGGGCTCTTGAAGGTAAACCATTGTCGCCAAACGCCGAAGGGGTGCCCAATCCTGTTTTTTTTACATGCAACTTATGCGTTGTATGCTACTAGTCAACTCAGTAATATACCACATATAAAAGAATATTTCTTCTAAAACTACATATTCATAGGCTTAGTAACTACAAAATTTTTAAATGTCAAAAGCAGAGTCATGATGTTTTCTAACATTGTGTGACAAATGCAAGTTTCTGAAGCAAAACCATTATCGTAAAACACCAAAGGGTTGCCCAATCCTGTTTACATAGATGTCCGATATACGTAGCACACTACCAGACAACTCAGACCTATTCCATATACAGAAGAATATTTCATTTGAAGCTACATATTCAGAGGATTAGTGACCACAGAACCTTTTAAACATTAAAAGTAGAGTCACGAAGTTTTCTGACATTTTACATCTTAGGCAGGCTTCTGAAGGTACACTATCGTCGCGAAACACTGATGGGTTTCCCAATCCTGTTTAAATAGGCGACAGATATAAGTAACATACTACCTATCAACTCCGTCATATACCACTTAGTAAAGAATGCTTCATTGGAAGCGACTTATTCATAGGATTAGAAACTGTAGAAATTTTTAAATGTTAAAAGTAGAGTCATGATGTTTTCTGACATTGTGCTTTATATGCGTGATTCTGAAGGTAAACCATCATCGCTAAACACCGAAGGGGTGCCCAATATTATTTATATAGATGCACGATATACATAGCACACTACCAGTCAACTCAGTACTACTCCATGTACATCAGATTATTTCATTTGAAGATACATATTCATAGGATTAGTAACTACAGACATTTTTAACTGTCAAAAGTAGTGTCCTGATGTTTTCTAACATTGTGCATCTTATGCGGGCTTTTGAAGGTAAACCGTCGTCGCCAAACACCGAAGGGGTGCCCAATCTTATTTTTATACATGCACGATATACATTGTATACTACTAGTCAACTCAGTAAAATACCACATATAAAAGAATATTTCATCTATAACTACATATTCACTGGCTTAGTAACTACAAAAATTTTCAAATGTCAAAAGTAGAGCCTTGAAGTTTTCCGACATTATGCAACATATGCAAGTTTCTGAAGGAAACCCTTCGTCGCAAAACACCAATGGGCTGCCCAATCCTGTTTACATAGATGTCCGATGTAGTAGCACACTACCAAACAACTCAGACCTATTCTACATATAAAAGAATATTACATCTGAAGCTACATATTCATAGGATTAGTAATCAGTGAACTTTTTAAACGTCGAAAGTAGAGTCATGAAGTTTTCTGACATTTTGCATCTTAGGAGGGCTTCTGAAGATACACCATCTTCGCAAAACACTGATGGATTTCCCAATCCTGTTTGTATAGAAGACAGACATAAGTAACACACAACCTGTCAACTCAGTCATATACCACATACAAAAGAACGCTTCATTGGAAACGACATATACATAGGATTAGTAACTATAGAAATTTTTAAATGTCAAATGTAGAGTCATGATGTTTTCTGATATTGTGCTTTATATGCAGGCTTCTGAAGGTAAACCATCGTCGCTAAACACCGAAGGGGTGCCCAATATTGTTCATATAGATGCACGATAAACGTAGCACACTACAAGTTAACTCAGTCCTATTCCACGTACAAGAGATTATTTCATTTCAAGCTACATATTCATACGATTAGTAACTATAGACCTTTTTATATGTCAAAACTAGAGTCCTGAAGTTCTGTGACATTGTGCATCATATGCTAGCCTTTGTGGGTAAACAATCGTCGCCATACTACGAAAGGGTGCCTAATCCTATTCATATAGACGCATGATATACGTTGCATACTCCCAGTCAACTCAATCAAATATCACGTAGAAAATAATATTTTATTTGCAACCACATATTGAAAGGTTTAGTAACTAAAAAAATTTTGAAATATCAAAAGTAGAGTCATGAAGTTTTCTGACATTGTTGCATCTTATGTGGGCTTTTGATGGAAAACCATTGCCACCAAACACCGAAGGGGTGCCCAATTCTATTTATTTACACGCACGATATACGTAGCACACAACAAGTCAACTCAGTTATATACCACATAGAAAAGAATATTACATTTGAAACTACATATTCAGAGGCTTAGTAACTAGAAAATTTTTCAAATGCCAAAAGTAGAGTCGTGAAGTTTTCTGACTTTGTGCAACATATGCTAGCTTTTGAAGGTAAACCATCGTCGTAAAACACTGAAGGGTCCCTAATCCCGTTTATATTGACGACCGATACACATGGCACACGACCAGTGAACTCGGTCATATAACATAGTCAAAAGAATATATTATTTGAAACTACATATTCACAGGCTTAGTAACTACAAAATTTTTAAATGTCAAAAGCAGAGTCATGATGTTTTCTAACATTGTGCGACAAATGCAAGTTTCTGAAGCAAAACCATCATCGTAAAACACCAAAGGGTTGCCCAATCCTGTTTACATAGATGTCCGATATACGTAGCATACTACCAAATAACTCAGACCTATTCCACATACTGATGAATATTTGATTTGAAGCTACATATTCACAGGATTAGTAAGCACAGAACCTTTTAAACGTTAAAGGTAGAGTAACGAAGTTTTCTGACATTTTACATATTAGGCGGGCTTCTGAAGTTACACGATCGTCGCGAAACACTGATGGGTTTCCCAATCCTGTTTAAATAGACGACAGATATAAGTAACATACTACCTATCAACTCAGTCATATACCACATAGAAAAGAATACTTCATTGGAAACGACATATTCATAGGATTAGAAACTGTAGAAATTTTTAAATGTCGAAAGTAGAGTCATGATGTTTTCTGACATTGTGATTTATATGCGGGCTTCTAAAGGTAAACCATCATCGCTAAACACCGAAGGGGTGCCCAATATTGTTTATATAGACGCATGATATACATAGCA
Organism: Voacanga thouarsii; assembly: GCA_026120185.1. Taxonomy (NCBI): domain Eukaryota; kingdom Viridiplantae; phylum Streptophyta; class Magnoliopsida; order Gentianales; family Apocynaceae; genus Voacanga; species Voacanga thouarsii. Next base: position 305,347 of record JANUWF010001505.1, read on the forward strand.
CACAACCAGGCAACTCAGTCCTACTCCACGTACAAAAGATTATTTCATTTGAAGATACATATTCTTAGGATTAGTAACTACAGACATTTTTAAATGTCAAAAGTAGTGTCCTGATGTTTTCTAACATTGTGCATCTTATGCGGGCTTTTGAAGGTGAACCGTGGTCGCCAAACACCGAAGGGGTGCCCAATCTTGTTTTTATACACGCACGATATACATTGTATACTACTAGTCAACTCAGTAAAATACCACATATAAAAGAATATTTCATCTATAACTACATATTCACAGGCTTAGTAACTACAAAATTTTTAAATGTCAAAAGAAGAGTCATGATGTTTTCTAACATTGTGCGTCAAATGCAACTTTCTGAAGCAAAACCATCGTCGTAAAACACAAAAGGGTCGCCCAGTCCTGTTTACATAGATGTCCGATATACGTAGCACACTACCAGATAACTCAGACCTATTCCACATACAGAAAAATATTTCATTTGAAGCTACATATTCACAGGATTAGTAACCACATAACCTTTTAAACGTTAAAAGTAGAGTCACGAAGTTTTCTGACATTTTACATCTTAGGCGGGCTTCTGAAGGTACACCATCGTCGCGAAACACTGATGGGTTTCCTAATCCTGTTTAAATAGGCGACATATATAAGTAACATACTACCTGTCAACTCCGACATATACCACATAGAAAAGAATGCTTCGTTGGAAACGACATATTCATAGGATTAGAAACTGTAGAAATTTTTAAATGTCAAAAGTAGAGTCATGATGTTTTCTGACATTGTGCTTTATATGTGGGCTTCTGAAGGTAAACCATCATCCCTAAACACTGGAGGGGTGCCCATTATTGTTTATATAGACGCACGATATACATAGCACACTACCAGTCGACTCAGTCCTACTCCACGTACAAAAGATTATTTCATTTGAAGATACATATTCATAGGATTAGTAACTACAGACATTTTTAAATGTCAAAAGTAGTGTCCTGATGTTTTCTAACATTGTGCATCTTATGCGGGCTTTTGAAGGTAAACCGTCGTCGCCAAACACCGAAGGGGTGCCCAATCTTATTTTTATACACGCACGATATACATTGTATACCACTAGTCAACTCAGTAAAATACCACATATAAAAAAATATTTCATCTATAACTACATATTCACTGGCTTAGTAACTACAAAAATTTTTAAATGTCAAAATTAGAGCCTTGAAGTTTTCCAACATTGTGCAACATATGCAAGTTTCTGAAGGAAACCCTTCGTCGCAAAACACCAATGGGATGCCCAATCCTGTTTACATAGATGTCCGATGTAGTAGCACACTACCAAACAACTCAGACCTATTCTACATATAAAAGAATATTTCATCTGAAGCTACATATTCATAGGATTAGTAATCAGAGAACTTTTTAAACGTCGAAAGTAGAGTCATGTAGTTTTCTGACATTTTGCATCTTAGGCGGGCTTCTGAAGATACACCATCGTCGCAAAACACTGATGGATTTCCTAATCATGTTTGTATAGAAGACAGATATAAGTAGCACACAACCTGTCAACTCAGTCATATACCACAAACAAAAGAACGCTTCATTGGAACCGACATATTCATAGTATTAGTAACTATAGAAATTTTTAAATGTCAAAAGTAGAGTCATAATGTTTTCTAACATTGTGCAACATATGCAAGTTTCTGAAGGAAACCATTCATCGCAAAACACCAATGGGCTGCCCAATCCTTTTTACATAGATGTCCGATGTACGTAGCACACTACCAAACAACTCAGACCTATTCCACGTATAAAAGAATATTTCATCTGAAGCTATATATTCAAAGGATTACTAATCGGAGAACTTTTTAAACGTCAAAATTAGAGTCACGAAGTTTTCTGTCATTTTGCATCTTAGGCGGGCTTCTGAAGATACACCATCATCGCAAAACACTGATGGATTTCCCAATCTTGTTTGTATAGAAGACAGATATAAGCAACACAAAACCTGTCAACTCAGTCATATACCACATACAAAAGAATGCTTCATTGGAAACGACATTTTCATAGGAATAGTAACTATAGAAATTTTTAAATGTCAAAAGTAGAGTCGTGATGTTTTCTGACATTGTGCTTTATATGCAGGCTTCTGAAAGTAAACGATCATCGCAAAACACCGAAGGGTACCCAATATTGTTCATATAGACGCACGATATACGTAGCATACTACAAGTCAACTCAGTCCTATTCTACGTACAAGAGATTATTTCATTTCAAGCTACACATTCATACGATTAGTAAGTACAGACATTTTTAAATGTCAAAGGTAGAGTCACGAAGTTCTGTGACATTGTGCATCATATGCTGTCCTTTGAGGTTAAACAATCATCGCCATACTCCGAAAGGGTTCCTAATCCTATTCATATAGACGCACGATATACGTAGCACACTACCAGTCAACTGAATCAAATATCACATTGAAAATAATATTTTATTTGATACCACATAATCACAGGTTTAGTAACGACAAAAATTTTGAAATATAAAAAGTAGCGTCATGAAGTTTTCTGACATTGTTGCATCTGATGTGGGCTTTTGATGGAAAACCGTTGTCGCCAAGCAGCGATGGGGTGCCCAATTCTGTTTATTTACACGCACGATATACGTAGCACACTACAAGTCAACTCAGTAATATACAAAATAGAAAAGAATATTTCATTTGAAACTACATATTCAGAGACTTAGTTACTAGAAAAAATTTTAAATGCCGAAAGTAGAGTCCTGAAGTTTTCTTACTTTGTGCAACATATGCGAGCTTTTGAAGGTAAACCATGGTCGTAAAACACTGAAGGGTCCCCAATCCTGTTTATATTGACGATCGATACACATAGCACACGACCAGTGAACTTAGTCATATAACACAGTCAAAAGAATATATTATTTGAAACTACAATTTCACAGGATTAGTACCTACAAAAATTTTTAAATGACAAATGTAGAGTCCGAAAGTTTTCTGACTTTGTGCATCATATGCGGGATTTTGATGGAAAACCATCATCGCCAAACACCGAAGGGTTGCCTAATTCAGTTTCTATAGACGCACGATATACGTAGCACACTACCAGTCAACTTAGTCCTACTCCACGTACAAAAGATTATATCATTTGAAGCTACATATTAATAGGATTAGTAACTATAGACATTTTTTAATCTCAAAAGTAAAGTCTTGATGTTTTCTGACATTGCGCATCTTATGCGGGCTCTTGAAGGTAAACCATCGTCGCCAAACGCCGAAGGGGTGCCCAATCCTGTTTTTTTAAATGCACGTTATGCGTTGTATACTACTTGTCAACTTAGCAATATACCACATATAAAAGAATATTTCATCTGAAACTACATATTCACAGGCTTAGTAACTACAAAATTTTTAAATGTCAAAAGCAGAGTCATGATGTTTTCTAACATTGTGCAACAAATGCAAGTTTCTGAAGCAAAACCATCGTCGTAAAACACCAAAGGGTTGCCCAATCCTGTTTACATAGATGTCCGATATACGTAGCACACTTCCAGACAACTCAGACCTATACCACATACAGAAGAATATTTTATTTGAAGCTACATATTCACAGGATTAGTAACCACATAACCTTTGAAACATTAAAAGTAGAGTCACGAAGTTTTCTGACATTTTACATCTTAGGCGGGCTTCTAAAAGTACACCATCGTCGCGAAACACTGATGGGTTTCCCAATCCTGTTTAAATAGGCGACAGATATAAGTAACATACTACCTGTCAACTCCGACATATACCACATAGAAAAGAATGCTTCATTGGAAACGACATATTCATAGTATTAGAAACTATAGAAATTTTTAAATGTCAAAAGTAGAGTCAGGATGTTTTCTAACATTGTGCTTTATATGTGGGATTCTGAAGGTAAACCATCATCGCTAAACACTGAAGGGGTGCCCAATATTGTTTATATAGACGCACGATATACATAGCACACTACAAGTCAACTCAGTCCTACTCCACGTACAAAAGATTATTTCATTTGAAGATACATATTCATAGGATTAGTAACTACAGATATTTTTAAGTGTCAAAAGTAGTGTCCTGATGTTTTCCAACATTGTGCATCTTATGCGGGCATTTGAAGGTAAACCGTCGTCGCCAAACACCGAAGGGGTGCCCAATCTTATTTTTATACACGCACGATATACATTGTATACTACTAGTCAACTCAGTAAAATACCACATATAAAATAATATTTCATCTATAACTACATATTCACTGGCTTAGTAATTGCAAAAATTTTTAAATGTCAAAAGTAGAGCCTTGAAGTTTTTCGACATTGTGCAACATATGCAAGTTTCTGAAGGAAACCCTTCATCGCAAAACACCAATGGGATGCCCAATATTGTTCACAAAGATGCCCGATGTACGTAGCACACTTCCAGACAACTCAGACCTATTCCACATACAGAAAAATATTTCATTTGAAGCTACATATTCACAGGATCAGTAACCACATAACCTTTTAAACGTTAAAAGTAGAGTCACGAAGTTTTCTGACATTTTACATCTTAGGCGGGCTTCTGAAGGTACACCATCGTCGCGAAACACTAATGGGTTTCCCAATCCTGTTTAAATAGGCGACAGATATAAGTAACATACTACCTGTCAACTCCGACATATACAACATAGAAAAGAATGCTTCATTGGAAACGACATATTCATAGGATTAGAAACTGTAGAAATTTTTAAATGTCAAAAGTAGAGTCATGATGTTTTCTGACATTGTGCTTTATATGTGGGCTTCTGAAGGTAAACCATCATCGCTAAACACTGGAGGGGTGCCCAATATTGTTTATATAGACGCACGATATACATAGCACACTACCAGTCAACTCAGTCCTACTCCACGTACAAAAGATTATTTCATTTGAAGATACATATTCATAGGATTAGTAACTACAGACATTTTTAAATGTCAAAAGTAGTGTCCTGATGTTTTCTAACATTGTACATCTTATGCGGGCTTTTGAAGGTAAACCGTCGTCGCCAAACACCGAAGGGGTGCCCAATCTTATTTTTATACACGCACGATATACATTGTATACCACTTGTCAACTTAGTAAAATACCACATATAAAAAAATATTTCATGTATAACTACATATTCACTGGCTTAGTAACTACAAAAATTTTTAAATGTCAAAAGTAGAGCCTTGAAGTTTTCCAACATTGTGCAACATATGCAAGTTTCTGAAGGAAACCCTTCGTCGCAAAACACCAATGGGATGCCCAATCCTGTTTACATAGATGTCCGATGTAGTAGCACACTACCAAACAACTCAGACCTATTCTACATATAAAAGAATATTTCATCTGAAGCTACATATTCATAGGATTAGTAATCAGAGAACTTTTTAAACGTCGAAAGTAGAGTCATGAAGTTTTCTGACATTTTGCATCTTAGGCGGGCTTCTGAAGATACACCATCGTCGCAAAACACTGATGGATTTCCTAATCCTGTTTGTATAGAAGATAGATATAAGTAGCACACAACCTGTCAACTCAGTCATATACCACAAACAAAAGAACGCTTCATTGGAAACGACATATTCATAGTATTAGTAACTATAGAAATTTTTAAATGTCAAAATTAGAGTCATGATGTTTTCTGACATTGTGCAACATATGCAAGTTTCTGAAGGAAACCCTTCATAGCAAAACACCAATGGGCTGCCCAATCCTGTTTACATAGATGTCCGATGTACGTAGCACACTACCAAACAACTCAGACCTATTCCACGTATAAAAGAATATTTCATCTGAAGCTATATATTCATAGGCTTACTAATCGGAGAACTTTTTAAACGTCAAAATTAGAGTCATCAAGTTTTCTGTCATTTTGCATCTTAGGCGGGCTTTTGAAGATACACCATCATCGCAAAACACTGATGGATTTCCCAATCCTGTTTTTATAGAAGACAGATATAAGTAACACAAAACCTGTCAACTCAGTTATATACCACATACAAAAGAATGCTTCATTGGAAACGACATTTTCATAGGAATAGTAACAATAGAAATTTTTAAATGTCAAAAGTAGAGTCGTGATGTTTTCTGACATTGTGCTTTATATGCAAGCTTCTGAAAGTAAACCATCATCGCTAAACACCGAAGGGTACCCAATATTGTTCATATAGACGCACAATATACGTAGCACACTACAAGTCTACTCAGTCCTATTCTACGTACAAGAGATTATTTCATTTCAAGCTACACATTCATACGATTAGTAAGTACAGACATTTTTAAATGTCAAAGGTAGAGTCACGAAGTTCTGTGATATTGTGCATCATATGCTGGCCTTTGAGGGTAAACAATAATCGCCATACTCCGAAAGGGTTCCTAATCCTATTCATATAGACGCATGATATACGTAGCATACTACCAGTCAACTGAATCAAATATCACATTGAAAATAATATTTTATTTGAAACCACATATTCACAGGTTTAGTAACGACAAAAATTTAGAGTCATGAAGTTTTCTGACATTGTTGCATCTGATGTGGGCTTTTGATGGAAAACCGTTGTCGCCAAGCAGCGATGGGGTGCCCAATTCTGTTTATTTACACGCACGATATACGTAGCACACTACAAGTCAACTCAGTAATATACAACATAGAAAAGAATATTTCATTTGAAACTACATATTCAGAGACTTAGTTACTAGAAAAAATTTTAAATGCCGAAAGTAGAGTCTTGAAGTTTTCTTACTTTGTGCAACATATGCGAGCTTTTGAAGGTAAACCATGGTCGTAAAACACTGAAGGGTCCCCAATCCTGTTTATATTGACGATCGATACACATAGCACACGACCAGTGAACTTAGTCATATAACACAGTCAAAAGAATATATTATTTGAAACTACAATTTCACAGGATTAGTACCTACAAAAAATTTTAAATGACAAATGTAGAGTCCGAAAGTTTTCTGACTTTGTGCATCATATGCGGGATTTTGATGGAAAACCATCATCGCCAAACACCGAAAGGTTGCCTAATTCTGTTTCTATAGACGCACGATATACGTAGCACACTACCAGTCAACTTAGTCCTACTCCACGTACAAAAGATTATATCATTTGAAGCAACATATTAATAGGATTAGTAACTACAGACATTTTTTAATCTCAAAAGTAAAGTCATGATGTTTTCTGACATTGCGCATCTTATGCGGGCTCTTGAAGGTAAACCATCGTCGCCAAACACCGAAGGGGTGCCCAATCTGTTTTTTTACGTGCACGTTATGCGTTGTATACTACTAGTCAACTCAGTAATATACCACGTATAAAAGAATATTTCATCTATAACTACATATTCACTAACTTAGTAACTACAAAAATTTTTAAATGTCAAAAGTAGAGCCTTGAAGTTTTTCGACATTGTGCAACATATGCAAGTTTCTGAAGGAAACCCTTCATCGCAAAACACGAATGGGCTGCCCAATATTGTTCACATAGATGTCCGATGTATGTAGCACACTACCAAACAACTCAGACCTATTCCACGTATAGTAGAATATTTCATCTGAAGCTACATATTCATAGCATTACTAATCGGAGAACTTTTTAAACGTCAAAATTAGAGTCATGAAGTTTTCTGTCATTTTGCATCTTAGGCGGGCTTCTGAAGATACACCATCATCGCAAAACACTGATGGATTTCCCAACCCTGTTTGTATAGAAGACAGATATAAGTAACACACAACCTGTCAACTCAGTCATATACCACATACAAAAGAACGCTTCATTGGAAACGACATTTTCATAGGAAAAGTAACTATAGAAATTTTTAAATGTCGAAAGTAGAGTCGTGATGTTTTCTGACATTGTGCTTTACATGCTGGCTTCTGCAGGTAAACCATCGTCGCTAAACTCCGAAGGTGTGCCCAATATTATTCATATAGATGCACGATATACGTAGCACACTACAAGTCAACTCAGTCCTATTCCACGTACAAGAGATTATTTCATTTCAAGCCACATATTCATACGATTATTAACTATAGACATTTTTAAATGTCAAAACTAGAGTCCTGAAGTTCTGTGACATTGTGCATCATATGCTAGCCTTTGTGGGTAAACAATCGTCGCCATAATCCGAAAGGGTGCCTAATCCTATTCATATAGACACACGATATACGTAGCACTCTACCAGTCAACTCAATCAAATATCACGTAGAAAGTAATATTTTATTTGTAACCACATATTGACAGGTTTAGTAACTACAAAAATTTTGAAATATCAAAAGTAGAGTCATGAAGTTTTCTGACATTGTTGCATCTTATGTGGGCTTTTGATCGAAAACCACTGTCGCCGAACACTGAAGGGGTGCCCAATTATATTTATTTACACGGACGATATACGTTGTATACTACTAGTCAACTCAGTAATAAGCCACATAGAAAAGAATATTTCATTAGAAACTACATATTCAGAGCCTTAGTAACCAGAAAAATTTTTAAATGCCAAAAGTAGAGTCGTGAAGTTTTCTAACTTTGTGCAACATATGCGAGCTTTTGAAGGTAAACCATTGTTGTAAAACACTGAAGGGTCCCTAATCCCGTTTATATTGACGACCGATACACATAGCAAACGACCAGTGAACTAAGTCATACAACATAGTCAAAAGAATATATTATTTGAAACTACAATTTCACAGGATTAGTAACTAGAAAAATTTTTAAATGACAAAAGTAGAGTCCGAAAGTTTTCGGACTTTGTGCATCATATGTGGAATTTTGATGGAAAACCATCATCGCCAAACACCGAAGCGTTGCCTAATTCTGTTTCTGTAGACGCACGATATACGTAGCACACTACCAGTCAACTTTGTCCTACTCCACGTACAAAAGATTATTTCATTTGAAGCTACATATTAATAGGATTAGTAACTACAGACATTTTTTAATCTCAAAAGTAAAGTCTTGATGTTTTCTGACATTGCGCATCTTATGCGGGCTCTTGAAGGTAAACCATCGTCGCCAAATGCCGAAGGGGTGCCCAATCTGTTTTTTTACGTGCACGTTATGCGTTGTATACTACTAGTCAACTCAGTAATATAGCACGTATAAAAGAATATTTCATCTGAAACTACATATTCACAGGCTTAGTAACTACAAAATTTTTAAATGTCAAAAGCAGAGTCATGATGTTTTCTAACATTGTGCGACAAATGCAAGTTTCTGAAGCAAAACCATCGTTGTAAAACACCAAAGGGTAGCCCAATCATGTTTACATAGATGTCCGATATACGTAGCACACTTCCAGACAACTCAGACCTATTCCACATACAGAAGAATATTTCATTTGAAGCTACATATTCACAGGATTAGTAACCACATAACCTTTGAAACATTAAAAGTAGAGTCACGAAGTTTTCTGACATTTTACATCTTAGGCGGGCTTCTAAAAGTACACCATCGTCGCGAAACACTGATGGGATTCCCAATCCTGTTTAAATAGGCGACAGATATAAGTAACATACTACCTGTCAACTCCGTCATATACCACATAGAAAAGAATGCTTCATTGGAAACGACATATTCATAGTATTAGAAACTGTAGAAATTTTTAAATGTCAAAAGTAGAGTCATGATGTTTTCTGACATTGTGTTTTATATGTAGTCTTCTGAAGGTAAACCATCATCGCTAAACACTGAAGGGGTGCCCAATATTGTTTATATAGACGACGATATACATAGCACACTACAAGTCAACTCAGTCCTACTCCACGTACAAAAGATTATTTCATTTGAACATACATATTCATAGTATAAGTAACTACAGACATTTTTAAGAGTCAAAAGTAGTGTCCTGATGTTTTCTAACATTGTGCATCTTATGCGGGCTTTTGAAGGTAAACCGTCGTCGCCAAACACCGAAGGGGTGCCCAATCTTATTTTTATACACGCACGATATACATTGTATACTACTAGTCAACTCAGTAAAATACCACATATAAAAGAATATTTCATCTATAACTACAAATTCACTAGCTTAGTAACTACAAAAATTTTTAAATGTCAAAAGTAGAGCCTTGAAGTTTTTCGACATTGTGCAACATATGCAAGTTTCTGAAGGAAACGCTTCATCGCAAAACACCAATGGGCTGCCCAATATTGTTCACATAGATCTCCGATGTATGTAGCACACTACCAAACAACTCAGACCTATTCCACGTATAATAGAATATTTCATCTGAAGCTACATATTCATAGGATTACTAATCGGAGAACTTTTTAAACGTCAAAATTAGAGTCATGATGTTTTCTGTCATTTTGCATCTTAGGCGGGCTTCTGAAGATACACCATCATCGCAATACACTGATGGATTTCCCAACCCTGTTTGTATAGAAGACAGATATAAGTAACACACAACCTGTCAACTCAGTCATATACCACATACAAAAGAACGCTTCATTGGAAACGACATTTTCATAGGAAAAGTAACTATAGAAATTTTTAAATGTCGAAAGTAGAGTCGTGATGTTTTCTGACATTGTGCTTTATATGCTGGCTTCTGCAGGTAAACCATCGTCGCTAAACTCCGAAGGTGTGCCCAATATTATTCATATAGATGCACGATATACGTAGCACACTACAAGTCAACTCAGTCCTATTCCACGTACAAGAGATTATTTCATTTCAAGCCACATATTCATACGATTATTAACTATAGACATTTTTAAATGTCAAAACTAGAGTCCGGAAGTTCTGTGACATTGTGCATCATATGCTAGCCTTTGTGGGTAAACAATCGTCGCCATAATCCGAAAGGGTGCCTAATCCTATTCATATAGACACACGATATACGTAGCACTCTACCAGTCAACTCAATCAAATATCACGTAGAAAGTAATATTTTATTTGTAACCACATATTGACAGGTTTAGTAACTACAAAAATTTTGAAATATCAAAAGTAGAGTTATGAAGTTTTCTGACATTGTTGCATCTTATGTGGGCTTTTGATCGAAAACCATTGTCGCCGAACACTGAAGGGGTGCCCAATTATATTTATTTACACGGACGATATACGTTGTATACTACTAGTCAACTCAGTAATAAGCCACATAGAAAAGAATATTTCATTAGAAACTACATATTCAGAGGCTTAGTAACCAGAAAAATTTTTAAATGCCAAAAGTAGAGTCGTGAAGTTTTCTAACTTTGTGCAACATATGCGAGCTTTTGAAGGTAAACCATTGTTGTAAAACACTGAAGGGTCCCTAATCCCGTTTATATTGACGACCGATACACATAGCAAACGACCAGTGAACTAAGTCATACAACATAGTCAAAAGAATATATTATTCGAAACTACAATTTCACAGGATTAGTAACTAGAAAAATTTTTAAATGACAAAAGTAGAGTCCGAAAGTTTTCGGACTTTGTGCATCATATGTGGGATTTTGATGGAAAACCATCATCGCCAAACACCGAAGGGTAGCCTAATTCGGTTTCTATAGACGCACGATATACGTAGCACACTACCAATCAACTTTGTCCTTATTCCACGTACAAAAGATTATTTCATTTGAAGCTACATATTAATAGGATTAGTAACTACAGACATTTTTTAATCTCAAAAGTAAAGTCTTGATGTTTTCTGACATTGCGCATCTTATGCGGGCTCTTGAAGGTAAACCATCGTCGCCAAACGCCCAAGGGGTGCCCAATCCTGTTTGTTTACATGCACATTATGCGTTGTATACTACTAGTCAACTCGGTAATACACCACATATAAAAGAATATTTCATCTGAAACTATATATTCACAGGCTTAGTAACTACAAAATTTTTAAATGTCAAAAGCAGAGTCATGATGTTTTCTAACATTGTGCGTCAAATGCATGTTTCTGAAGCAAAACCATCCTCGAAAACCCCAAAAGGTTGCCCAATCCTGTTTCCATAGATGTCCGATATACGTAGCACACTACCAGACAACTCAGACCTATTCCACATACAGAAGAATATTTCATTTGAAGCTACATTTTCACAGGATTAGTAACCAAATAACCTTTTAAACGTTAAAAGTAGAGTCACGAAGTTTTCTGACAGTTTACATCTTAGGCGGGCTTCAGAAGGTACACTATCGCCGCGAAACACTGATGGGTTTCCCAATCCTGTTTAAATAGGCGACAGATATAAGTAACATGCTACCTGTCAACTCCATCATATACCACATAGAAAAGAATGCTTCATTGGAAACGACATATTCATAGGATTAGAAACTGTAGAAATTTTTAAATGTCAAAAGTAGAGTCATGATGTTTTCTGACATTGTGCTTTATATGTGGGCTTCTAAAGGTAAACCATCATCGCTAAACACTGAAGGTGTGCCCAATATTGTTTATATAGACGCACGATATACATAGCACACTACCAGCCAACTCAGTCCTACTCCATGTACAAAAGATTATTTCATTTGAAGATACATATTCATAGGATTAGTAACTATAGACATTTTTAAATGTCAAAAGTAGTGTCCTAATGTTTTCTAACATTGTGCATCTTAAGCGGGCTTTTGAAGGTAAACCGTCGTCACCAAACACCGAAGGGGTGCCCAATCTTGTTTTTATACACGCACCATATACACTGTTTACTACTAGTCAACTCAGTAAAATACCACATATAAAAGAATATTTAATCTATAACTACATATTCACTGGCTTAGTAACTACAAAAATTTTTAAATGTCAAAAGTAGAGCCTTGAAGTTTTTCGACATTGTGCAACATATGCAAGTTTCTGTAGGAAACCCTTCGTTGCAAAACACCAATGGGCTGCCCATTCCTGTTTACATAGATGTCCGATATATGTAGCACACTACCAAACAACTCAGACCTATTCTACATATAAAAGAATATTTCATCTGAAGCTACATATTCATAGGATTAGTAATCAGAGAACTTTTTAAACGTCGAAAGTAGAGTCATGAAGTTTTCTGACATTTTGCATCTTAGGCTGGCTTCTGAAGATACACCATCGTTGCAAAACACTGATGGATTTCCCAATCCAGTTTGTATAGAAGACAGATATAAGTAGCACACAACCTGTCAACTCAGTCATATACCACCTACAAAAGAACGCTTCATTCGAAACGACATATTCATAGGATTAGAAACTATAGAAATTTTTAAATGTCAAAAGTAGAGTCATGATGTTTTCTGACATTGTGCTTTATATGCAGGCTTCTGAAGGTAAACCATCGTCGCTAAACACCGAAGGGGTGCTCAATAATATTCATATAGATGCACGATATACGTAGCACACTACATGTCAACTCAGTCCTATTCCACGTACAAGAGATTATTTCATTTCAAGCTACATATTCATACTATTAAATGTCAAAACTAGAGACCTGAAGTTCTGTGACATTGTGCAACATATGCTAGCCTTTGTGGGTAAACAATCGTCGCCATAATTTGAAAGGGTGCCTAATCCTATTCATATAGACGCACGATATACGTAGCACACTACCAGTCAACTCAATCAAATATCACGTAGAAAGTAATATTTTATTTGTAAACACATATTGACAGGTTTAGTAACTACAAAAATTTTGAAATATCAAAAGTAGAGTCATGAAGTTTTCTGACATTGTTGCATCTTATGTGGGCTTATGATGGAAAACCATTGTCGCCAAACACCGAAGGGGTGCCCAATTCTATTTATTTACACGCACGATATACGTTGTATACTACTAGTCAACTCAGTAATATACCACATAGAAAAGAATATTTCATTAGAAACTACATATTCAGAGGCTTAGTAACCAGAAAAATTTTTAAATGCCAAAAGTAGAGTCGTGAAGTTTTCTGACTTTGTGCAACATATGCGAGCTTTTGAAGGTAAACCATCGTTGTAAAACACTGAAGGGTCCCTAATCCCATTTATATTGATGACCGATACACATAGCACACGGCCAGTGAACTCAGTCATACAACACAGTCAAAAGAATATATTATTTGAAACTACAACTAGAAAAATTTTTAAATGACAAAAGTAGAGTCCGAAAGTTTTCGGACTTTGTGCATCATATGCGGGATTTTGATGGGAAACCATCATCACCAAACACCGAAGGGTTGCCTAATTCTGTTTCTATAGACGCACGATATACGTAGCACACTACCAGTCAACTTTGTCCTACTCCACGTACAAAAGATTATTTCATTTGAAGCTACATATTAATAGGATTTGTAACTACAGACATTTTTTAATCTCAAAAGTAAAGTCTTGAGGTTTTCTGACATTGCGCATCTTATGCGGGCTCTTGAAGGTAAACCATCGTCGCCAAACGCCGAAGCGGTGCCCAATCCTGTTTTTTTACATGCACGTTATGCGTTGTATAATACTAGTCAACTCGGTAATATACCACATATAAAAGAATATTTCATCTGAAACTACATATTCACAGGCATAGTAACTACAAAATTTTTAAATGTCAAAAGTAGAGTCGTGATGTTTTCTAACATTGTGCGTCAAATGCAAGTTTCTGAAGCAAAACCATCGTCGTAAAACACCAAAGGGTTGCCCAATCCTGTTTACATAGATGTCCGATATACGTAGCACACTACCAGACAACTCAGACCTATTCCACATACAGAAGAATATTTCATTTGAAGCTACATATTCAGAGGATTAGTGACCACAGAACCTTTTAAACATTAAAAGTGGAGTCACGAAGATTTCTGACATTTTACATCTTAGGCAGGCTTCTGAAGGTACACTATCGTCGCGAAACACTGATGGGTTTCCCAATCCTGTTTAAATAGGCGACAGATATAAGTAACATACTACCTATCAACTCCGTTATATACCACTTAGTGAAGAATACTTCATTGGAAGCGACTTATTCATAGGATTAGAAACTGTAGAAATTTTTAAATGTTAAAAGTAGAGTCATGATGTTTTCTGACATTGTGCTTTATATGAGGGATTCTGAAGGTAAACCATCATCGCTAAACACTGAAGGGGTGCCCAAAATTATTTATATAGATGCACGATATACATAGCACACTACCAGTCAACTCAGTCCTACTCCATGTACATCAGATTATTTCATTTGAAGATACATATTCATAGGATTAGTAACTACAGACATTTTTAAATGTCAAAGGGAGTGTCCTAATGTTTTCTAACATTGTGCATCTTAAGCGGGCTTTTGAAGGTAAACCGTCGTCGCCAAACACCGAAGGGGTGCCCAATCTTGTTTTTATACACGCACGATATACATTGTTTACTACTAGTCAACTCAGTAAAATACCACTTATAAAAGAATATTTCATCTATAACTACATATTCACAGGCTTAGTAACTACAAAATTTTTAAATGTCAAAAGCAGAGTCATGATGTTTTCTAACATTGTGCGTCAAATGCAAGTTTCTGAAGCAAAACCATCATCGTAAAACACCAAAAGGTTGCCCAATCCTGTTTCCATAGATGTCCGATATACGTAGCACACTACCAGACAACTCAGACCTATTCCACATACAGAAGAATATTTCATTTGAAGCTACATTTTCACAGGATTAGTAACCAAATAACCTTTTAAACGTTAAAAGTAGAGTCACGATGTTTTCTGACAGTTTACATCTTAGGCGGGCTTCAGAAGGTACACTATCGCCGCGAAACACTGATGGGTTTCCCAATCCTGTTTAAATAGGCGACAGATATAAGTAACATGCTACCTGTCAACTCCATCATATACCACATAGAAAAGAATGCTTCATTGGAAACGACATATTCATAGGATTAGAAACTGTAGAAATTTTTAAATGTCAAAAGTAGAGTCATGATGTGTTCTGACATTGTGCTTTATATGTGGGCTTCTGAAGGTAAACCATCATCGCTAAACACTGAAGGTGTGCCCAATATTGTTTATATAGACGCACGATATACATAGCACACTACCAGTCAACTCAGTCCTACTCCATGTACAAAAGATTATTTCATTTGAAGAAACATATTCATAGGATTAGTAACTATAGACATTTTTAAATGTCAAAAGTAGTGTCCTAATGTTTTCTAACATTGTGCATCTTAAGCGGGCTTTTGAAGGTAAACCGTCGTCACCAAACACCGAAGGGGTGCCCAATCTTGTTTTTATACACGCACGATATACACTGTTTACTACTAGTCAACTCAGTAAAATACCACATATAAAAGAAAATTTAATCTATAACTACATATTCACTGGCTTAGTAACTATAAAAATTTTTAAATGTCAAAAGTAGAGCCTTGAAGTTTTTCGACATTGTGCAACATATGCAAGTTTCTGTAGGAAACCCTTCGTTGCAAAACACCAATGGGCTGCCCATTCCTGTTTACATAGATGTCCGATGTATGTAGCACACTACCAAACAACTCAGACCTATTCTACATATAAAAGAATATTTCATCTGAAGCTAAATATTCATAGGATTAGTAATCAGAGAACTTTTTAAACGTCGAAAGTAGAGTCATGAAGTTTTCTGACATTTTGCATCTTAGGCTGGCTTCTGAAGATACACCATCGTTGCAAAACACTGATGGATTTCCCAATCCTGTTTGTATAGAAGACAGATATAAGTAGCACACAACCTGTCAACTCAGTCATATACCACCTACAAAAGAACGCTTCATTGGAAACGACATATTCATAGGATTAGAAACTATAGAAAATTTTAAATGTCAAAAGTAGAGTCATGATGTTTTCTGACATTGTGCTTTATATGCAGGCTTCTGAAGGTAAACCATCGTCGCTAAACACCGAAGGGGTGCTCAATAATATTCATATAGATGCACGATATACGTAGCACACTACATGTCAACTCAGTCCTATTCCACGTACAAGAGATTATTTCATTTCAAGCTACATATTCATACTATTAAATGTCAAAACTAGAGACCTGAAGTTCTGTGACATTGTGCATCATATGCTAGCCTGTGTGGGTAAACAATCGTCGCCATAATTTGAAAGGGTGCCTAATCCTATTCATATAGACGCACGATATACGTAGCACACTACCAGTCAACTCAATCAAATATCACGTAGAAAGTAATATTTTATTTGTAAACACATATTGACAGGTTTAGTAACAACAAAAATTTTGAAATATCAAAAGTAGAGTCATGAAGTTTTCTGACATTGTTGCATCTTATGTGGGCTTATGATGGAAAACCATTGTCGCCAAACACCGAAGGGGTGCCCAATTCTATTTATTTACACGCACGATATACGTTGTATACTACTAGTCAACTCAGTAATATACCACATAGAAAAGAATATTTCATTAGAAACTACATATTCAGAGGCTTAGTAACCAGAAAAATTTTTAAATGCCAAAAGTAGAGTCGTGAAGTTTTCTGACTTTGTGCAACATATGCGAGCTTTTGAAGGTAAACCATCGTTGTAAAACACTGAAGGGTCCCTAATCCCATTTATATTGATGACCGATACACATAGCACACGGCCAGTGAACTCAGTCATACAACACAGTCAAAAGAATATATTATTTGAAACTACAACTAGAAAAATTTTTAAATGACAAAAGTAGAGTCCGAAAGTTTTCGGACTTTGTGCATCATATGCGGGATTTTGATGGAAAACCATCATCGCCAAACACCGAAGGGTTGCCTAATTCTGTTTCTATAGACACACGATATACGTAGCACACTACCAGTCAACTTTGTCCTACTCCACGTACAAAAGATTATTTCATTTGAAGCTACATATTAATAGGATTTGTAACTACAGACATTTTTTAATCTCAAAAGTAAAGTCTTGAGGTTTTCTGACATTGCGCATCTTATGCGGGCTCTTGATGGTAAACCATCGTCGCCAAACGCCGAAGCGGTGCCCAATCCTGTTTTTTTACATGCACGTTATGCGTTGTATACTACTAGTCAACTCGGTAATATACCACATATAAAAGAATATTTCATCTGAAACTACATATTCACAGGCATAGTAACTACAAAATTTTTAAATGTCAAAAGTAGAGTCGTGATGTTTTCTAACATTGTGCGTCAAATGCAAGTTTCTGAAGCAAAACCATCGTCGTAAAACACCAAAGGGTTGCCCAATCCTGTTTACATAGATGTCCGATATACGTAGCACACTACCAGACAACTCAGACCTATTCCACACACAGAAGAATATTTCATTTGAAGCTACATATTCAGAGGATTAGTGACCACAGAACCTTTTAAACATTAAAAGTAGAGTCACGAAGTTTTCTGACATTTTACATCTTAGGCAGGCTTCTGAATGTACACTATCGTCGCGAAACACTGATGGGTTTCCCAATCCTGTTTAAATAGGCGACAGATATAAGTAACATACTACCTATCAACTCCGTCATATACCACTTAGTAAAGAATGCTTCATTGGAAGCGACTTATTCAAAGGATTAGAAACTGTAGAAATTTTTAAATGTTAAGAGTAGAGTCATGATGTTTTCTGACATTGTGCTTTATATGAGGGATTCTGAAGGTAAACCATCATCGCTAAACACTGAAAGGGTGCCCAAAATTATTTATATAGATGCACGATATACATAGCACACTACCAGTCAACTCAGTCCTACTCCATGTACATCAGATTATTTCATTTGAAGATACATATTCATAGGATTAGTAACTACAGACATTTTTAAATGTCAAAGGGAGTGTCCTAATGTTTTCTAACATTGTGCAGCTTAAGCGGGCTTTTGAAGGTAAACCGTCGTCGCCAAACACCGAAGGGGTGCCCAATCTTGTTTTTATACACGCACGATATACATTGTTTACTACTAGTCAACTCAGTAAAATGCCACTTATAAAAGAATATTTCATCTATAACTACATATTCACTGGCTTAGTAACTACAAAAATTTTTAAATGTCAAAAGTAGAGCCTTGAAGTTTTTCGACATTGTGCAACATATGCAAGTTTCTGAAGGAAACCCTTCGTCGCAAAACACCAATGGGCTGCCCAATCCTGTTTACATAGATGTCCGATGTACGTAGCACACTACCAAACAACTCAGACCTATTCTACATATAAAAGAATATTTCATCTGAAGCTACATATTCATAGGATTAGTAATCAGAGAACTTTTTAAACGTCGAAAGTAGAGTCATGAAGTTTTCTGACATTTTGCATCTTAGGCTGGCTTCTGAAGATACACCATCGTCGCAAAACACTGATGGATTTCCCAATCCAGTTTGTATAGAAGACAGATATAAGTAGCACACAACCTGTCAACTCAGTCATATACCACATACAAAAGAATGCTTCATTGGAAACGACATATTCATAGGATTAGAAACTATAGAAATTTTTAAATGTCAAAAGTAGAGTCATGATATTTTCTGACATTGTGCTTTATATGCACGCTTCTGAAGGTAAACCATCATCGCTAAACACCGAAGGGGTGCCCAATAATATCCATATAGATGCACGATATAAGTAGCACACTACAAGTCAACTCAGTCCTATTCCACGTACAAGAGATTATTTCATTTCAAGCTACATATTCATACGATTATTAACTATAGACATTTTTAAATGTCAAAACTAGAGACCTGAAGTTCTGTGACATTGTGCATCATATGCTAGCCTTTGTGGGTAAACAATCGTCGCCATAATCCGAAAGGGTGCCTAATCCTATTCATATAGACGCACGATATACGTAACACACTACCAGTCAACTCAATCAAATATCACGTAGAAAATAATATTTTATTTGTAACCACATATTGACAGGTTTAGTAACTACAAAAATTTTGAAATATCAAAAGTAGAGTCATGAAGTTTTCTGACATTGTTGCATCTTATGTGTGCTTTTGATGGAAAACCATTGTCGCCAAACACCGAAGGGGTACCCAATTCTATTTATTTACACGCACGATATACGTTGTATACTACTAGTCAACTCAGTAATATACCACATAGAAAAGAATATTTCATTTGAAACTACATATTCAGAGGCTTAGTAACCAGAAAAATTTTTAAATGACAAAAGTAGAGTAGTGAAGTTTTCTGACTTTGTGCAACATATGCGAGCTTTTGAAGGTAAACCATCATTGTAAAACACTGAAGGGTCCCTAATCCCGTTTATATGGACGACCGATACACATAGCACACGACCAGTGAACTCAGTCATACAACACAGTCAAAATAATATATTATTTGAAACTACAACTAGAAAAATTTTTAAATGACAAAAGTAGAGTCCGAAAGTTTTCGGACTTTGTGCATCATATGCGGGATTTTGATGGAAAACCATCATCGCCAAACACCGAAGGGTTGCCTAATTCTGTTTCTATAGACTCACGATATACGTAGCACACTACCAGTCAACTTTGTCCTACTCCACGTACAAAAGATTATTTTATTTGAAGCTACATATTAATAGGATTAGTAACTACAGACATTTTTTAATCTCAAAAGTAAAGTCTTGATGTTTTCTGACATTGCGCATCTTATGCGGGCTCTTGAAGGTAAACCATCGTCGCCAAACGCCGAAGGGGTGCCCAATCCTGTTTTTTTACATGCACGTTATGCGTTGTATACTACTAGTCAACTCAGTAATATACCACATGTGAAAGAATATTTCATTTGAAACTGCATATTCATAGGCTTAGTAACTACAAAAATTTTAAATGTCAAAAGTAGATTTATGAAGTTTTCTGACATTGTGCAACATATGCAAGTTTCTGAAGGAAACCCGTCGTCGCAAAACACCGAAGGGTTACCCAATCCTGTTTGCATAGATGTCTGATATACGTAGCACACTACCAGACAACACAGACCTATTCCACAAACAAAAGAATATTTCATTTGAAGCTACATATTCACAAGATTAGTAACCATAGAACTTTTTAAACATCAATAGTATTGTCACGAAGTTTTCTGTCATTTTGCATCTTAGGCGAGCTTCTGAAGATACACCATCGTCGCAAAACACTGATGGGTTTCCCAATCTTGTTTATATAGACGACAGATATAAGTTACACACTATCCGTCAACTCAGTCATATACCACATACAAAAAATGCTTCATTGGAAAAGACATATTCTTAGGATTAGTAACTATAGAAAATTTTAAATGTCAAAAGTAGAGTCATGTTGTTTTCTGACATTGTACATTATATGTGGGCGTTTGAAGGTAAACCATCGTCGCTAAACACCGATGGGTTGCCCAATATTGTTCATATAGACACACGATATACGTAGCACACTAGCAGTCAACTTAGTCCTATTCTACGTACAAAAGATTATTTCATTTGAATCTACATATTCATAGGATTTGTAACTACTGACATTTTTAAATGATAAAAATAGAGTCATGATGTTCTATTGCATTGTGCATCTTAGGCTGGCTTTTGAAGGTAAACCATCGTCGCCATACTCCGAAAGGGTGTCTAATCCAATTTATATACACGCACGATATACGTAGCACACTCCCAGTCAACTCAGTCAAATACCACATAGAAAATGATTTTTTATTTGAAACCACATATTCCTAGGCTTAGTACATAAAAAGATTTTTAAATGTCAAAAGTAGTGTCCTGAAGTTTTCTGGCAATGTTGCATCTTATGCGGGCTTTTGATGGAAAACCATCGTCGCCAAACACCAAAGGGGTGCCCAATCCAGTTTATATACACGCACGATATACGTAGCACAATACAAGTTAACTCAGTCATATACCACATAGAAAAGAATATTTCATTTGAAACTACATATTCACAGGCTTAGTAACTACAAAAATTTTTAAATGTCAAAAGTGGAGTCGTGAAGTTTCTGACTTTGTGCTATATTTGCGAGCTTCTGAAGGTTTACCATCGTCATAAAACACTAAATGGTCCCCAATCCAGTTTATATAGGTGAACGAAACACGTAGCACACGACTAGTGAACTCAGTCGTAAACCACAGACAAAAGAATATATTATTAGAAACTACATTTTCACAGGATTAGTAACTACAAAAATTTTTGCGTAAGAATAGAAGAGTCCGAAAGTTTTCTGACATTGTGCATCATATGCAGGCTTTTGAAGGTAAACCATCGTCGCCAAACACTGAAGGGATGCCTAATTCTATTTATATAGATGCACGATATACGTGGCACACTGCCAGTCAACTCAGTCCTATTCCAGGTACAAAAGATTATTTCATTTGAAGATACATATTAATAGGATTACTAACTATAGACATTTTTAATTGTCAAAAGTAGACTCTTGATGTTTTCTGACATTGTGCATCTTATGCGGGCTTTTGAAGGTAAACCATCGTCGCCAAACACCGAAGGGGTGCCCAATCCTATTTATATACACGCACGATATACGTTGTATACTACTAGTCAACTCAGTAATATACCACACATAAAAGAATATTTCATCTGAAACTACACATTCACAAGCTTAGTAACTACAAAAAAATTTTAAATGCCAAAAGTAGAGTCGTGTATTTTTCTGACTTTGTGCAACATATGCGAGCTTTTGAAGGTAAACCATCATCGTAAAACACTGAAGGGTTCCCAATCCCATTTATATTGACGACCAATACACATAGCACACGACCAATGAACTCAATCATACAACACAGTCAAAAGAATATATTATTTGAAACTACAATTTCACAGGATTAGTAACTAGAAAAATTTTTAAATGACAAAAGTAGAGTCCGAAAGTTTTCGGACTTTGTGCATCATATGCGGGATTTTGATGGAAAACCATCATCGCCAACACCGAAGGGTTGCCTAATTCTGTTTCTATAGACGCACGATATACGTAGCACACTACCAGTCAACTTTGTCCTACTCCACGTACAAAAGATTATTTCATTTGAAGCTACACATTAATAGGATTAGTAACTACAGACATTTTTAAATATCAAAAGTAAAGTCTTGATGTTTTCTGACATTGTGCATCATATGCGGGCTCTTGAAGGTAAACCATCGTCGGCAAACGCCGAAGGGGTGCCCAATCCTATTTTTTTACATGCACGTTATGCGTTGTATACTACTAGTCAACTCAGTAATATTCCACGTGTGAAAGAATATTTCATCTGAAACTACATATTCATAGGCTTAGCAACTACAAAAATTTTAAATGTCAAAAGTAGAGTCATGAAGTTTTCTGACATTGTGCAACAGATGGAACTTTCTGAAGGAAACCCATCGTCGCAAAACACCGAAGGGTTACCCAATCCTGTTTACATAGATGTCTGATATACGTAGCACACTACCAGATAACTCAGACCTATTTCACAAACAAAAGAATATTTCATTTGAAGCTACATATTCACAAGATTAGTAACCACAGAACTTGTTAAACGTCAATAGTAGAGTCACGAAGTTTTCTGCATTTTGCATCTTAGGCGTGCTTCTGAAGATACACCATCGTCGCAAAACACTGATGGGTTTCCCAATCTTGTTTATATAGACGACAGATATAAGTTACACACTATCCGTCAACTCAGTCATATACCACATACAAAAAATGCTTCATTGGAAAAGACATATTCTTAGGATTAGTAACTATAGAAAATTTTAAATGTCAAAAGTAGAGTCATGTTGTTTTCTGACATTGTACATTATATGTGGGCGTTTGAAGGTAAACCATCGTCGCTAAACACCGATGGGTTGCCCAATATTGTTCATATAGACACACGATATACGTAGCAAACTAGTAGTCAACTTAGTCCTATTCCACGTACATAAGATTATTTCATTTGAATCAACATATTAATAGGATTAATAATAAATGACATTTTTAAATGATAAAAATAGAGTCCGGATGCTCTATGGTATTGTGCATCTTAGGCTGGCTTTCGAAGGTAAACCATCGTCGCCATACTCCGAAAGGGTGTCTAATCCAATTTATATACACGCACGATATACGTAGCACACTCCCAGTCAACTCAGTCAAATACCACATAGAAAATAATTTTTTATTTGAAACCACATATTCACAGGCTTCGTACCTACAAAGATTTTTAAATGTCAAAAGTAGTGTCCTGAAGTTTTCTGGCAATGTTGCATCTTATGCGGGCTTTTGATGGAAAACCATCGTCGCCAAACACCAAAGGGGTGCCCAATCCAGTTTATATACACGCACGATATACGTAGCACAATACAAGTTAACTCAGTCATATACCACATAGAAAAGAATATTTCATTTGAAACTACATATTCACAGGCTTAGTAACTACAAAAATTTTTAAATGTCAAAAGTGGAGTCGTGAAGTTTCTGACTTTGTGCTATATTTGCGAGCTTCTGAAGGTTTACCATCGTCATAAAACACTAAATGGTCCCCAATCCAGTTTATATAGGTGAACGAAACACGTAGCACACGACTAGTGAACTCAGTCGTAAACCACAGACAAAAGAATATATTATTAGAAACTACATTTTCACAGGATTAGTAACTACAAAAATTTTTGCGTAAGAATAGAAGAGTCCGAAAGTTTTCTGACATTGTGCATCATATGCAGGCTTTTGAAGGTAAACCATCGTCGCCAAACACTGAAGGGATGCCTAATTCTATTTATATAGATGCACGATATACGTGGCACACTGCCAGTCAACTCAGTCCTATTCCAGGTACAAAAGATTATTTCATTTGAAGATACATATTAATAGGATTACTAACTATAGACATTTTTAATTGTCAAAAGTAGACTCTTGATGTTTTCTGACATTGTGCATCTTATGCGGGCTTTTGAAGGTAAACCATCGTCGCCAAACACCGAAGGGGTGCCCAATCCTATTTATATACACGCACGATATACGTTGTATACTACTAGTCAACTCAGTAATATACCACACATAAAAGAATATTTCATCT
Organism: Voacanga thouarsii; assembly: GCA_026120185.1. NCBI lineage: Eukaryota > Viridiplantae > Streptophyta > Magnoliopsida > Gentianales > Apocynaceae > Voacanga > Voacanga thouarsii. Next base: position 330,247 of record JANUWF010001505.1, read on the forward strand.
GAAACTACACATTCACAAGCTTAGTAACTACAAAAAAATTTTAAATGCCAAAAGTAGAGTCGTGAATTTTTCTGACTTTGTGCAACATATGCGAGCTTTTGAAGGTAAACCATCATCGTAAAACACTGAAGGGTTCCCAATCCCATTTATATTGACGACCAATACACATAGCACACGACCAATGAACTCAATCATACAACACAGTCAAAAGAATATATTATTTGAAACTACAATTTCACAGGATTAGTAACTAGAAAAATTTTTAAATGACAAAAGTAGAGTCCGAAAGTTTTCGGACTTTGTGCATCATATGCGGGATTTTGATGGAAAACCATCATCGCCAACACCGAAGGGTTGCCTAATTCTGTTTCTATAGACGCACGATATACGTAGCACACTACCAGTCAACTTTGTCCTACTCCACGTACAAAAGATTATTTCATTTGAAGCTACACATTAATAGGATTAGTAACTACAGACATTTTTAAATATTAAAAGTAAAGTCTTGATGTTTTCTGACATTGTGCATCATATGCGGGCTCTTGAAGGTAAACCATCGTCGGCAAACGCCGAATGGGTGCCCAATCCTATTTTTTTACATGCACGTTATGCGTTGTATACTACTAGTCAACTCAGTAATATTCCACGTGTGAAAGAATATTTCATCTGAAACTACATATTCATAGGCTTAGCAACTACAAAAATTTTAAATGTCAAAAGTAGAGTCATGAAGTTTTCTGACATTGTGCAACAGATGGAACTTTCTGAAGGAAACCCATCGTCGCAAAACACCGAAGGGTTACCCAATCCTGTTTACATAGATGTCTGATATACGTAGCACACTACCAGATAACTCAGACCTATTTCACAAACAAAAGAATATTTCATTTGAAGCTACATATTCACAAGATTAGTAACCACAGAACTTGTTAAACGTCAATAGTAGAGTCACGAAGTTTTCTGCATTTTGCATCTTAGGCGTGCTTCTGAAGATACACCATCGTCGCAAAACACTGATGGGTTTCCCAATCTTGTTTATATAGACGACAGATATAAGTAACACACTATCCGTCAACTCAGTAATATACCACATACAAAAAATGCTTCATTGGAAACGACATATTCTTAGGATTACTAACTATAGAAAATTTTAAATGTCAAAAGTAGAGTCATGATGTTTTCTAACATTGTGCTTTATATGTGGGCATCTGAAGGTAAACCATCGTCGCTAAACACCGATGGGTTGCCCAATATTGTTCATATAGACACACGATATACGTAGCAAACTAGTAGTCAACTTAGTCCTATTCCACGTACATAAGATTATTTCATTTGAATCAACATATTAATAGGATTAATAATAAATGACATTTTTAAATGATAAAAATAGAGTCCGGATGCTCTATGGTATTGTGCATCTTAGGCTGGCTTTCGAAGGTAAACCATCGTCGCCATACTCCGAAAGGGTGTCTAATCCAATTTATATACACGCACGATATACGTAGCACACTCCCAGTCAACTCAGTCAAATACCACATAGAAAATAATTTTTTATTTGAAACCACATATTCACAGGCTTCGTACCTACAAAGATTTTTAAATGTCAAAAGTAGTGTCCTGAAGTTTTCTGGCAATGTTGCATCTTATGCGGGCTTTTGATGGAAAACCATCGTCGCCAAACACCAGCCAATCCAGTTTATATACACGCACGATATACGTAGCACAATACAAGTTAACTCAGTCATATACCACATAGAAAAGAATATTTCATTTGAAACTACATATTCACAGGCTTAGTAACTACAAAAATTTTTAAATGTCAAAAGTGGAGTCGTGAAATTTTCTGACTTTGTGCCATATTTGCTAGCTTCTGAAGGTTAACCATTGTCGTAAACACACTGAATGGTCCCCAATCCAGTTTATATAAATGAACGAAACATGTAGCACACGACTAGTGAACTCAGTCGTATACCACAGACAAAAGAATATATTATTAGAAACTACATTTTCACAGGATTAGTAACTACAAAAATTTTTGCATGAGAATAGTAGAGTCCGAAAGTTTTCTGACATTGTGCATCACATGCGGGCTTTTGAAGGTAAACCATCGCCTCCAAACACTGAAGGGATGCCTAATTCTATTTATATAGACGCACGATATACGTGGCACACTACCAGTCAACTCAATCCTATTCCAAGTACAAAAGATTATTTCATTTGAAGCTACATATTAATAGGATTACTAACTACAGACATTTTTAAATGTCAAAAGTAGAGTCTTGTTGTTTTCTGACATTGTGCATCTTATGCGGGCTTTTGAAGGTAAACCATCGTCACCAAAAACCGATGGGGTGCCCAATCTTGTTTGTATACACGCACGATATACGTTGTATACTACTAGTCAACTCAGTAATGTACCACATATAAAAGATTATTTCATCTGAAACTACACATTCACAGGCTTAGTAACTACAAAAAATTTTAAATGTCAAAAGTAGAGTCACGATTTTTTCTGACATTGTGCAACATAAGCAAGTTTCCAAAGGAAACCCATCTTAGAAAAACACCGAAAGGTTACCCAATCCTGTTTACGAAGATGTCCAATATACGTAGCACACTACCAGACAACTCAGACCTATTCCACATGCAAAAGAATATATCATTTCAAGCTACATATTCACTGGATTAGCAACCACAGAACTTTTCAAACGCCAAAAGTAGAGTCACGAAGTTTTCTGACATTTTGCATCTTAGGCGAGCTTCTGAAGATACACCATCGTCGCAAAACACTGATGGGTTTCCGTATCCTGAATATATAGACGACTGATATAAGTAACACATTTCCTGTCAACTCAGTCACATACCACATACAAAAGAATTCTTCATTGGAAACGACATATTCAAAGGATTAGTAACTATTGAAATTTTTAAATGTAAAAAATAGAGTCAGGATGTTTTCTGACATTGTGGTTTATATGCGGGTTTCAGAAGGTAAACTATCGTCGCTAAAAACTGAAGAGGACCACACTATTGTTTATATAGACGCACGATATACGTAGCACACTACCAGTCAACTCAGTCCTATTCCACGTACAAAAGATTATTTCATTTGAAGCTACATATTAATAGGATTACTAACTACAGTCATTTTTAAATGTCAAGAGTTGAGTCTTGATGTTTTCTGACATTGTGCATCTTATGCAGGCATTTGAAGGTAAACCATCGTCGCCAAACACCGAAGGGGTGTCCTATCCTGTTTATATATAGGCACGATATACGTTATATACTACTAGTCAACTCTGTAATATACCACACATAAATGAATATTTCATCTGAAACTACAAATTCACAGGCTTAGTAACTACAAAAAATTTCAAATGTCAAAAGTAGAGTCATGAAATTTTCTGACAATGTGCCACATATACAAGTTTCTGTAGGAAACCCATCGTCGCAAAACACCGAAGGGTTACCCAATCCTGTTTACATAGATGTCCGATATACGTAGCACACTACCAGACAACTCAGTCCTATTCCACATACAAAAGAATATTTCATTTGAAGCAACATATTCAGAGGATTAGTAACCACATAACTTTTTAAACGTCAAAAGTAGAGTCACGACGTTTTCTTACATTTTGCATCTTAGGCAAGCTTCTGAAGATACACCATCGTCGCAAAATACAGTTGGGTTTCCAAATCCTATATATATAGACGACAGATATAAGTAACACACTACCTGTCAACTCAGTCTCATACCACATACAAAAGAATGCTTCATTGGAAATGACATATTCATAGGATTAGTAACTGTAGAAATTTTCAAATGTGAAAAGTAGAGTCATGATGTTTTCTAACATTATGGTTTATATGCGGGCTTCTAAAGGTAAACCATCGTTGCTAAACACCGAAGGGGTTCACACTATTGTTTATATAGACGCACGATATACATAGCACACTACCCGTCAACTCAGTCCTATTCCACTTACAAAAGATTATTTCATTTCAAGCTACATATTCATAGGATTAGTAACTGCAGACATTTTTAAATGTCAAAAGTAGAGTCCTAATGTTATATGACATTGTGCATCTTATGCGGGCTTTTGAAGGTAAACCATCGTCGCCAAACACCGAAGGGGTGCCCAATACTGTTTATATACACGCACGATATACGTTATATACTACTAGTCAACTCAGTAACATACTACATATAAATGAATATTTCGTCTGAAACTACATATTCACGGGCTTAGTAACTCCAAAATTTTTTAATTGTCAAAAGCAGAGTCCTGAAGTTTTCCAACATTGCGCAACATATGTAAGTTTCTGAAGGAAACCCATCGTCACAAAACACAAAAGGGTTACCCAATCCTATTTACATAGGTGTCCGATATACGTAGCACACTACCAGACAACTCAGACCTATTCCACATACAAAAGAATATTTCATTTTAAGCTACGTATTCACAGGATTAGTAACCACAGAACTTTTTAAACGTGAAATGTAGAGTCACGAAGTTTTCTGACATTTTTCATCTTAGGCGAGCTTCTGAAGATACACCATCGTCGCAAAACGCTGATGGGTTTCCCAATCCTATATCTATAGACGACAGATATAAGTAACAAACTACCCGTCAAATCAGTCATATACCACATACAAAAGAATGCTTCATTGGAAACGACATATTCATAGGATTAGTAACTATAGAATATTTTAAATGTCAAAAGTAGAGTCATGATGTTTTCTGTCTTTTTGCATTATATGCGGGCTTCTGAAGGTAAACCATCGTCGCTAAACACCAAAGGGGTGCCCTATATTGTTCATATAGATGCACGATATACGTAGCACACTACCATTTAACTCAGTTCTATTCCACGTACAAAAGATTATTTCATTTGAAGCTACATATTCATAGGATGAGTTACTACAAACATTTTTAAATGTCAAAAGCAGAGTCCTGAAGTTCTGTGACATTGTGCATCATGTGCAGGCTTTTGATGGTAAACCATCCTCGTCTTACTCCGAATTCGAGCTTAATCCAGTTTATATAGACGCACGATATACGTAGCACACTACTAGTCAACTCAATCAAATACCACGTAGAAGATAATATTTTATTTGAAACCACATATTCACAGGCTTAGTAACAACAACAATTTTTAAATGTCAAAAGTATAGTCATGATGTTTTCTGACATTGTTACTTCTTTTGAGGGCTTTAGGAGGAAAACCATCGTCGCCAAACACCGAAGGGGTGCCCAATCCTATTTATATACACACACGATATACGTAACACACTACAAGTCAACTCAGTAATATACCACATAGAAAAGAATATTTCATTTGAAACTAAATATTCATAGGCTTAGTAACTACAAAAATTTTTAAACGTTAAGAGTAGAGTCGTGATGTTTTCTAACTTTGTGCAACATATGCAAGCTTTTGAAGGTAAACCGTCGTCGTAAGATACTGACGGGTCCCCAATCCCGTTTATATTGATGACCGATACACGTAGCATGTAACACCCCACTACCTAGGCCCATGAGGGCCGGGGATGTCGCCCCGTCCAGAGGACAAGGGGTCTTTATAACTAGGTTACATAAAAATAAAATAAAATAAAAACTTTAAAATTAAACTTATTACAACCCAAAAGATAAGTACTGGAACAAATTCAAATAAACTGTTTGCAATAATCTCTCAAAACATCACATAAAGTAAATAACATGAGTCCTCAAAGCATAGGCGACAATCTAGCTAATAACCTCCACAGCCAGATCTTCCTGAAAACATGGGGTAAAAGGTGGTGAGATAAGAATCTCAGTATGCCCGTGTGTGCTTTGAGTGTTTCAGGTAAAATAATTCATGTATGCAAGTTGTAAAAGTTTCATAAGGAAAAGGTGCAGGCAAGTAATAAATAAGTGTTGAAAATAAAGAGTGGCGTTTCACTTTTCAAACCATACATGTGCACCATAAACACAACCACTCAAATGGGTAGCCATGGGTTACCACTCGTTGGGCCCCATGACTAAATAACAGTCAGAATGCCACACTTTGTGCAAGCTGACAAAAGGTAGGTGTACAGCCTACCGGGTGAGATACTCCTCCATCTCTACACCCAAACTTACCGGTTGTCCACTCCGGAACACACAGTCCATAGGACTGAAACTTGCTAGCTCGGACCGGTATAACCTACCGTACTGGCATCCTATCCATGAAGAACTCACCCCTCAGAGGTGGCCACCTACTGAGAGACTTACCCTAACCCTTCAAAGACTAGTCCTGGTGGTCTACCCTTATTGAGTACTTAACGTTGATTGTTCCACTTGGGAGAAAATTGATCATACTTTGCTTCATTTAGAAATAGCAATTAAGGGTTTCTAAAAGTCTTGTCAAAGTTGGGCTTTAGAAAAAGTTTAGCATTTTGTGTAAAACTGTTTGTTTAACTTTCAAATGATTTGCTGAACTGAAATAAAAAGGAAAAACAGTCCTTAATTGCCTTTACAAAATAAATGTTCATATACATCATGTTTGGCTTGCCACAACAACTTTTTTGTCTTCACAAAACTCCATGCTGGAGCTTACCTAATTATTTGCTTGCTCAACTCAAACGTCTTCCAAGGTTGTCCTAACCTCGCCTGGGGTAAACACAAAATATAAGGTTACATTCGAGCTATACCTGCCTTACATAAATAATTTCTTAGCTCAACTAGTTACAACCATGACTAGCCATTACCCTAATGTCCTAAGCTTTAAGACTAGGTAATAAAGAATTTTATAAAATAAGTTTTAGTTGATAAGTTAAAATAACTTGGGGTTCTAAAATAATTGCTAATAAATTATAGACCCAATTAATAATTCTTGAGTGTTATTTTTAATAAATAAACTAAGGTTTGAATATTAAGTCGTAAATAATATTAATAAATGGTGCTTTAAAAATAGCTTTATTATAAATAAATAATAAATTTCAAATAACCTTTAATTAATTTTTAAATAGACAACGAATAATTAGTAATAAATAAAAATTAATAATGAATAAATTATTTTAAATTTTAATTAATAAATAACAAATAGATTTTAATATAAATAATATTTTATTTATTATAAAGGATTTATTACTATATATATATTTTAATAAAAGATCTCATTTATTTGATAAAGAAAATATTAATATTTTAATTAACAAACCACTCCAAATCTCCCTAGAGTTTCGAATTGTATAGAGAAAAATATAGTAGTATTCTATTCAAGGTAATAAAATTTGTTAATAAAAATAACCTAGACTTAACAAGAAAATACTTTTTCACCATGATTTTCCTATTGCTAGAAATGATTCATGAACACATTCTCCAACATCAAATAATAAACCAATCCATTCAAGAACACATGCTTGACTTATCACATACTATCACAAGGCTAACCCCCTCCTAGGCATAATCATCAATCATGGCTTCAATGAAAAATAGAAACATAAGAGCCTAATCACCTTTAGTGCCATGGTCTCTAACATGCTTCAAACATCCATAAAATTCATTAAGCACGAAGAACATACATTGATTCAAAAGAAAATCCATACAACTTAGTCCTATACAACAATCATCATGCCTTAACTCCATCCCCTTAATCCACATGCATATACTCAATCCCTTATCCATATTTCATTCTTCCTATCAATATCTAAGAGACATGAATACTGAATTAAAAGAAGGATTAAAGGAAAATACTTGATTTGATGAACAGTTCAATGAAGAATTAAGAAGGTCCACGCGATTGAGAGCCTTGAATGATCCAACGGAAAAACAACCATGGTTGATGGTTGATCAACCATTTCGGTTGGAAGAGAGAGAGAGAGAGAGAGAGAGAGAGAGAGAGAGAGAGAGAGAGAGAGGGAGCATTAGAACAGTATAATCGAATGGAAGAAGATGAACAAGAAGGTTGTTCTTGACTTACCTTGTTGAGGTTCTTGAGACCTTCAAAGAAAAGTTAATTTTGATCCGCTTGGAAATTCTTGTTTGCGAGGTTTTGTGTTATAAATACCAGAAATGAGGTTTAGAGATTAAATGGAAGTGATTTGGAGTATTTGAGAGTGATTGGAGGTGTTTAGAGTAGGGTTAGGCTTGAAGAAGGTTAGTGTGTGTTCTTAGTGTTCTTGGTGTTCTAGGTGAAAATGGAGAGAGTTTGAGAAAATGCTGTACAAATTCTGGTAGAGGGCTGGCTGAATGGTCTAGAGTGAATGAGAGTTTCGGTTTTCAGCAAGAAGGAGAGAGAATGATCAGATTTTATTTGAAATTTAAATGGAGGAAATGGTGGAGATGTTTAAGGTAAGAGATTATCTAATGGTGTTTGTTCAATGAAGGTTTCTATATTCTCCAATGGTGCCGGCTGAACAAGGTGGTCTTGCTGAAATGATTGAAGGTTAATGTTGCTCCAAGGCTGGCCGAAATTCAGTCTTAAATGGCAAACGAAACTCTGGTTTATTTGCTTAATTCAAGAGTGTTTTAATGGAGTAAAATGCTGGAATTATTTGAAGTTTCAAAAAGAGTTTGAATGGAGTGACCTTAGGAGTGTTTTGAGGTGTAGCTATGGAGTCCATATTCTCAAGGTAAGTATGGGGTTAATGGTGTTCAGTTTATGGCTGAGCAAGGACAAATTCTACAGAAGTTGAAGGGTGATTTTCGGCCTAGGCTTGAAGGGAGCAAAACTGGAAAAAAAATCTGGTTTCATGGTTCAAGAGTTTCGAATGGCTGTGCAGAATTTCTGCACACCTTCAACCCGATTTGCAGCTGACTCTTGAGGGAGTTTGAAGGTCTTTCTAAGGTGGTTTTCCAGCCTTCTTCCTGGAGAAATATAGAGGAGTTTTGCTGGCTTGAAGATGAATCAAAACAGCTTCATTTACTTGGTTGAAAGCTGCGAAAATGACCAGAATTTTTCCTGTTTTGTGTTTGTGCAGTCCGAAAATTGCACAGATTTTCCAGCCTTCAAGCCACATAAAATGACCACTTTTCTAGCAGAAAATGAGTGGGTTTACTGGCTGAATTTTCGAAGAAATGGTTTGCAAACAATCTAGAAAATTTCCAGATTTTCCTTTACTAGAATATGAACAACATGAAGGTGAGTTTGAAGGTGCTATCACGGTGATTGATTTTCTCTTGGAAACCCTTCCTATTTCTCCTCCTATTTTCGGCCAACTTCCCATCCTCCAAAGCTGATTTTTGAAATTCAAGGAGGAATTATCACAGATTTTTTTTGGGAATTTAAAAGAAAGGATTTAATGGTTTTAAATTATAAAGATGTTAGGACAAGCTGGAGGTAATAAAAGGACAAGAATTCCTCTAGAATTCTTTTTAGGACATGAGGATAAGATTAGGACATTCTCTTCATGTCTCCCCTAAGACAACATTCCTATTTTCATGAAATGGAAGAAAACAAAAATTCAAACTTAGTTAAGATAATCATGACAAAAGCTTAAATGATGGGATTCGAACTCATGACCTTAGAAATTAATTCCAATGCTCTAACCACTTAACCACACTAACTCTTGTTCTTATTTCTCACCCACATATTCTTCTTATTTAATCCTCAAGCTATCTTCCTATTCTAACCTCAAGCAAAATTACCATTTTACACCTCCTACTCAATAGGAATAACTAAGCATTTTAACCTATAATCCATAATTCTAAAGCACATAAAATCATTCAAAAACATATATATTCATGCAAAATAATATGATATGCATTCCCGACCCCCTTACTCTAAGGTTGGCTTTAGGTGGGGTTTCACATAGCACACGACTAGTGAACTCAGTCATATACCACAGACAAAAGAATATATTATTTGAAACTACAACTTCACAGGAATAGTAACTACAAAAATTTTTAAATGACAATGAAAGAGTCCGAATGTTTTCTGACTTTGTGCATCATATGCGGGCTTTTGATGGAAAACCATCATCGCCAAAAACCGAAGGGTTGCCTAATTCTGTTTCTATAGACGCACAATATACGTAGCACACTACCAGTCAACTCAGTCCTATTCCACGTACAAAAGATTATTTTATTTGAAGCTACATATTAATTGGATTAATAACTACAGATATTTTTAAATGTCAAAAGTAGGGTCTTGATGCTTTCTGACATTGTGCATCTTATGCGGGCTTTTAAAGGTAAACCATCGTCACCCAACACCGAAGGGGTGCCCAATCCTATTTATATACACGAACGATATATGTTGTATACTACTAGTCAACTCAGTAATGTACCACACATAAAAGAATATTTCATCTGAAACTATATATTCATAGGCTTAGTAACTACAAAAAATTTTAAATGTCAAAAGTAGAGTCATGATGTTTTCTGACATTGTGCAACAGATGCAAGTTTCTGAAGGAAACCCATCATCGCAAAACACCAAAGGGTTACCTAATCCTGTTTACATAGATGTCCGATATACGTATCACACCACAAGACAACTCAAACCTATTCCACATACAAAAGAATATTTCATTTGAAGCTACATATTCACAGGATTAGTAACCACAGAACTTTTTAAACGTCAAAAGTAGAGTCACGAAGTTTTTTGACATTTTGCATCTTAGGCGAGCTTCTGAAGATACACCATCGTCGCAAACCACAGTTGGGTTTCCGAATCCTGCATATATAGACGACAGATATAAGTAACACACTACCAGTCAACTCAGTCTCATACCACATACAAAAGAATGCTTCATTGGAAACGACATATTCATAGGATTAGTAACTATAGAAATTTTCAAATGTGAAAAGTAGAGTTATGATGTTTTTTGACATTGTGGTTTATATGTGAGCTTCTGAAGGTAAACCATCGACGCTAAACACTGAAGGGGTGCACACTATTGTTTATATAGACGCACGATATACATAGCACATTAGCAGTCAACTCAGTCCTATTTTACGTACAAAAAGATTATTTCATTTGAAGCAACATATTCATAGGATTAGTAACTGTAGACATTTTTAAATGTCAATAGTAGAGTCCTGATGTTTTCTGCCATTGTGCATCTTCAGCGGGTTTTTAAAGGTAAACCATCGTCACCAAACACCGAAGGGGTGCCCAATACTGTTTATATACACGCACGACATACGTTGTGTACTACTAGTCAACTCTGTTATATACTACATGTAAATGAATATTTCATCTGAAACTACATATTCACAGGCTTAGTAAGTACAAAAAATTTTAAATGTCGAAAGTAGAGTCATGATGTTTTCTGACATTGTGCAACACATGCAAGTTTCTGAAGGAAACCCATCGTCGGAAAACACCGAAGGGTTACCCAATCCTGTTTACATAGGTTTCCGATATACGTAGCACACTACCAGACAACTCAGACCTATTCCACATATAAAAGAATATTTCATTTTAAGCTACATATTCACAGGATTAGTAACCACAGAACTTTTTAAACGTCAAAAAGTAGAGTCACGAAGTTTTCTGACATTTTGCATCTTTGGCGAGCTTCTGAAGATACACCATCGTCACAAAACACTGATGGGTTTCCCAATCCTGTATATATAGACGATAGATATAAGTAAAATACTACCTGTCAACTCAGTCATATACCACATACAAAAGAATGCTTCATTGGAAACGACATATTCATAGGATTGCGAACTATAGAAAATTTTAAATGCCAAAAGTAGAGTCATGATGTTTTCTGTCATTATGCTTTATATGCGGGCTTCTGAAGGTAAACCATCGTCGCTAAACGCTGAAGGGGTGCCCTATATTGGTCATATAGACTCACAATATACGTAGCACACTACCATTTAAAGATTATTTCATTTGAAGCTACATATTCACAGGATTAGTAACTACAACCATGTTCTGTGACATTGTGCGTCATACGCTGGCTTTTGAAGGTAAACCATCGTCGCCTTACCCCAAAATGGAGTCTAATCCAGTTTATATAAACGCACGATATACGTAGCACACTACCAGTCAACTCAATCAAATACCACGTAGAAAATAATATTTTATTTGAAACCACATATTCACAGGCTTAGTAACTACAACAATTTTTAAATGTTAAAAGTATAGTCTTGAAGTTTTCTGACATTGTTGCATCTTTTGTGGGCTTTAGGAGGAAAACCATCGTCGCCAAACACCGATGGGGTGCCCAATCCTATTTATATACACACACGATATACGTTGCACACTACAAGTCAACTCAGTCATATACCACATAGAAAAGAATATTTCATTTGAAACTAAATATTCACAAGCTTAGTAACTACAAAAATTTTTAAAAGTTAAAAGTAGAGTCGTGAAGTTTTATGACTTTGTGCAACATATGCAAGCTTCTGAAGGTAAACCATCGTCGTAAAACACCGTAGGGTCCCCAATCTCGTTTATATTGACGACCGATACACGTAGCACACGACCAGTGAACTCTGTCATTTACCACAGACAAAAGAATATATTATTTGAAACTACAATTTCAGAAGATTAGTAACTATAAAAATTTTTAAATGACAATAGTAAAGTCTGAAAGTTTTCTTACTTTGTGCATCATATGCGGGCTTTTGATGGAAAAGCATCGTCGCCAAACACTGAAGGGTTGCCTAATTCTATTTCTAAAGACGCACGATATACGTAGCACACTACCAGTCAACTCAGTCCTATTCCACGTACAAAAGATTATTTCATTTGAAGCTACATATTAATAGGATTAGTAACTACAGACATTTTTAATTGTCAAAAGTAGAGTCTTGATGTTTTCTGACATTGTGCATCTTATGCGGGCTTTTGAAGGTAAAGCATCTTCGCCAAACACCGAAGGGGTTCCCAATCCTGTTTATATACACGCACAATATACGTAGCACACTACCAGTCAACTCAGTCCTATTCCACGTACCAAAGATTATTTTATTGGAAGCTACATATTCATAGTATTAGTAACTATAGACATTTTTAAATGTCAAAAGTAGAGTCTAGATGTTTCCTGACATTGTGCACCTTATGCGGCTTTTGATGGTATACCATCGTCGCCAAACACCGAAGAGGTGCCCAAGCCTGTTTTTATACACGCACGATCTACGTTGTATACTACCAGTAAACTCAGTAATATACCACATGTAAAAGAATATTTCATCTCAAACTACATATTAATAGGCTTAGTAACTTCAAAAATTTTTAATTGTCAAAAGCCGAGTCATGAAGTTTTCTTACATTGTGCATCATATACTAGTTTCTGAAGGAAACCGATCGTCGCAAAACACCGAAGAGTAGCCCAATCCTGTTAACATAGATGTCCGATTTACGTAGCACACTACCAGACAACTCAGACCTATTCCACATGCAAAAGAATATTTCATTTGAAGCTACATATTCACAGGATTTGTAACCACAGAACTTTTTAAACGTCAAAAGTAGCGTCACGAAGTTTTTTGACATTTTGCATCTTAGGCGAGCTTCTGAAGATACACCATCATCGCAAAACACTGATGGGTTTCCCAATCCTATATATATAGACGACAGATATAAGTAACATACTACCTGTCAACTCAGTCATATACCACATACAAAAGAATGCTTTATTGCAAACGACATATTCATAGGATTAGTAACTATAGAAAATTTTAAATGTCAAAAGTAGAGTCATGAAATTTTCTGTCATTGTGCTTTATATGCGGGCTTCTGAAGGTAAACCATCATCGCTAAACACTGAAGGGGTGCCCTATATTGTTCATATAGAGGCACGATATACGTAGCACACTACCATTTAACTCTGTCCTATTCCACGTACAAAAGATTATTTCATTTCAAGCTACATATTCATAGCATTGGTAACTATAGACATTTTTAAATGTCAAACGTAGAGTCCTGAAGTTCTATGACATTGTGCATCATATGCTGGCTTTTGAAGGTAAACCATCGTCGCCATACTCCGAAAGGGTGCCTAATCCTGTTTATATAGACGCACGATATATGTAGCACACTACCAGTCAACACAATAAAATACCACATAGAAAATAATATTTCATTTGAAACAACATATTAAAAAGATAGTGACTACAAAAATTTTTAAATGTCTAAAGTAGAGTCATGAAATTTTCTGACATTGTTGAATCTTATGTGGGCTTTTGAAGAAAAACTATCGTCGCCAAACACCGAAGGGGTGCCCAATCCAGTTTATATACACGCACGATATACGTAGCACACTACAAGTCAACTCATTCATATGCCACGTAGAAAAGAATATTTCATTTGAAATTACATATTCACAGGCATAGTAACTACAAAAATTTTTAAATGTCAAAAGTAGAGTCATGAAGTTTTTTGACTTTGTGCAACATATGCGAGATTCTGATGGTAAACCATCCTAGTAAAACACTGAAGGGTCCCTAATCCAGTTTATATAGACAACCGATACAGGTAGCACACAACTAGTGAACTCAGTCATATACCACAGACAAAAGAATATATTATTTGAAACTACATTTTCACAGGATTAGTAACTACAAAAATTTTTAATTGACAATAGTAGAGTCCAAAAGTTTTCTGACATTGTGTATCATATACGGGCTTTTGAAGGTAAACCATCATTTCCAAACACCGAAGGGTTGCCTAATTCTGTTTATATAGACGCACGACATACGTAGCGCAGTACCAGTCAACTTAGTCCTATTCCACTACAAAAGATTATTTCATTTGAAGCTACATATTAATAGGATTAGTAACTACAGACATTTTTAAATGTCAAAAGTAGAGTCCTGATGTTTTCTGACATTGTGCATCTTATGCGACTTTTGATGGTATACCATCGTCGCCAAACACCGAAGAGGTGCCCAATCCTGTTTATATACACGCACGATCTACATTGTATACTACCAGTAAACTCAGTAATATACCACACGTAAAAGAATATTTCATCTAAAACTACATATTAACAGGCTTAGTAACTTCAAAAATTTTTAAATGTCAAAAGCCGAGTCATGAAGTTTTCTTACATTGTGCAACATATACTAGTTTCTGAAGGAAACCAATCGTCGCAAAACACCGAAGGGTTACCCAATCCTGTTTACATAGGTGTCCGATATACGTAGCACACTACCAGATAACTCAGACTTAATCCACATACGAAAGAATATGTCATTTTAAGCTACATATTCACAGGATTAGTAACCACAGAACTTTTTAAACGTCAAAAGTAGAGTCACGAAGTTTTCTGACATTTTGCATCTTAGGCGAGCTTCTGATGTGAAACCCCAGTCGAGACAAACCTTAGAGTAAGGGGTTTGGGATGCATATCATGCTTTATTTCATGATTAAATATGTTTCATATGATTTCTATGTGCTTTGAATTTGATTTTTATTATCTTGAAGTCTTGTTAGTGAGTGATGTGTGAGAGGGGCAAAATGGTAATTTTTGCCCGAGGTAAAAATAAGGAGATAGCTTGTGGATTGAATAGGAAATAATTTTTCTAGTAGAAATAGCAACAAGAGTTGTTGTGGTTTAGTGGTTAGAGGCTTGGAATTAATTCTTGAGGTCTAAGGTTCAAAGTATATCATAGAAGCTTTAGCTTGAGTAAATTTTATTTCGCTTGGAAAAGGATGGTTTCGGCCATGAGGGCTTAGATCAATGTGGTGATGATTTCCTAGGAGAGACATGTTAGGAGAATTCTCACTTCACTCTTTTGTTCTTCGCGAAATGCCAAAAGGGAATTCATTCTCCCTTGATCTTTAATTTTCCTTAATTTCCAACTCCTTAGTTTGATCGAGGTGTTCTACCCTTTACCATTCCAGAAAAATTCAGTAGAGGACTAAGGTCTTTTAGGATCAAAATGTCCTAGTAAAAGGCTTCTCATGGTTTGGAAAATGTAAATGATTTGTGGGAAAATTCAAGAGGAAAATCACTCTTGAAAGCTTGCTGAAAGTTTTCCTCAAACTTAGTTCATTTATCTTCATGAAATGAGCTGAAATTTTCCAGCTTGTTGTGCCTTCAAAAGGTCGAAAATTCTAGCTCACATCTCCTCCCAAATTCTACCAGAAAAATGGTCTTTAGGATCAGTTGAAACCTGAAAGTTTCTTGCCCAAATTCGGATTGCACAAGTTAGAGCAAAGCAGGAAAAATTCCTGTACGAAAATCGGTTTTGAGAGCTCAAAACCAAGCTGTTTTCTTCCAGAATTTGTACAGAACCTTAGCCATGTTATTCCTCCATAAAGAAGGCTGGAAACCAGCCTTGAATACCCATGAAATCCCCTTCAAACCTCGCTGCAAACTTGCTGGAAATGGCAGACGAAAATTCTGCTAGGAAATTTCTGTTCAGCGAAATTCCTGAGCAGAATTTTTGTCCAGCTAGTTTCCTATTTTGTTTCAACTGAAAACCCCAACCTACTTCTGTCAAAACCTCTCTTAAACCTCCATTAACAGAGCTCCATTGTTCCCTGAAGTTTCTGCATGAAATTCCCTCCATGGCTGACCGAAAATCTCTCTACAAAATTCCTGCAATTAAGCTTGATTGGTTTCCAAAATTTCGGTCATCTTATTTAGCAACCTTCCATAAAATTTTGCTCAATGGACCAGACTTCTTCTTCATCATTGTACACCCTACTTTCAGCCACCATAAGCCTCCATAAGTCACAATTAATCCCATGAAAATTCTGTCCAAACAATCAGCTATGGCAGACTTCAAAGCTGTCCAAACAAATCAAGATATTCTTAGGATATCTACTTTCCAAATTCACTTCCTAACAACATTCTTCAAGGATTGTAACAACTCACCTTTCCTTTCCCCTTCCAAATCAGAGAATCAACTCCCTAAACCCTACTAGAATTCGGCCAGACCTATTCCCTCAGAAAAATCGGCAGCTGCACAAACTCTTCCTCTCTCTCTCGATTTTCTTCAAGCAACAAGAACACACACACACTACACCAAGAACCCTGCAAACCACCTCAAACCCTCACGAAAATCTCCAGATTTAGTCTACTTATTGCTGTGAATCCATCAACATCAATATTAACATCAAACTCCTCCAAACATCTTGCTACTTCGGATCAAAGCAAAAATTTCTGGACAAGAACATCTTCAAGGTAAACTTATTCTAACAACTTCATCCTCTTCAAACTTAATCTCTAATGAAAACCTATATGAATAAGCATGCTAATGATCTCTTCTTCTCTCTCTCTCTCTCTCTCTCTCTCTCTCTCTCTCTCTCTCTCTCTCTCTCGGACCGAAAATTCCTCCCTTGGCCGAATGGTCTCTTGTTCCATGACCATGCTTTCGCCACCCTTCTTGAACAAGATTAGCCATCTAGGAGTTGAGATCTTCTCTAAACTCCTTCAAGTCATTCATCAATCAAGTAAGTACCTTCAATCCTCTTTTTAAAATTTAGAATCATGTCTCTAAGTTGATGAATGGCGATGGGGTTATGTATGTGATGTTATTGATTGAAGCATGAGTATATGTATGATTGAGATGGAGATGGGATTTATGCATGGAAGGATTATATTGGTGGATTTAATGATGAGTTGAGATTTGATGCATGTCATAGGTAGTATTTGTGATGAAGCATGCTAGAGATTATGTCACCATGGGTGAATAGGATTTATATGCATGATTAGATTTTGAAGCCATGATCATGTTTATGCTAGTAGAGGTTAAATCATGTAATAATAAATTTAGATCTATGCCTATGTGCAAGACTTGGATGATTTGATGAATTGAAGGATTGAGTATGTTATTGATTATGGTTGACCATGGAATCTTGATCATGATCTAGTTGTCCCTAAGCAAATTTTATTTCATGAATAAAATATTTACTAATAATTTTTGCTAAAGAATTTCGAAAACCCTAGGAAGGGTAGATTTGGAATTATAATATATGTAAAGGATATTTTAGTCAAAAAAATAATGATTTTTCTAGAAAATAAAATAAATAAATATTATCTAAAATAAGGCAAATTAATTAAAGCCTTATGAAAAAGATTCATACTTAATAAAATATTTACTAGACCAAAACCCTTAAGGATTTACTTATTATTTTCCAAGAAAGACTTATTAAATTTAATCTTAACTAGTTTTAGCTATCAATTATTTTCTAACAACTAAGCTACCATTAAATCACTATTTTACCTAGTACCACCTATGGCTCTTGATCAAATAAACTCTAAATTTTCCTTAACAAGATTTAAACTTTCAGCTTATTAGAATTTATTTCCTAATCCATTAATTATTTTAAATAACAAATTAAACTGAGCTTATAAACCTATTCAATTATTGTTTTGCCTTAAAGCTTGGGACACTAGGATCATGGTAGTAGTGAATTGAGTTGATTTAAAATTGAGGAAGTGGATTGTGGCTTGAATCTGATTAAGATTTGTATTTGCCCATGTGGGGTTAGGTCATCTGTCCGAGACCTTGTTATTGTGAGCAAGAATCAGGTAAGCTCCTGCATAAAACCTATCGATGTGAAATGTTTTCTTATGGCAAGCTAAATATGGAGTGTATGGACACTCGTTTATTTGAAGGCAATTGAGGGTTGAACTCATCTTTATTTCCAACGTTGGAATTATTCCAAAGTTAATGAGCAGATTTTTCCAAACTCGAAACTCTTTGTAAAACTAATTTCTCGCAAAGCTTTGGAAACCCTCACATTGTTATTTTCAAGAAGCACAATGCTTTGTTCATTTTATCCCAAGTGGGAAATGTCGTTGAGTACTCAATAAGGGTGGACTATTAGGACTAGTCTTTAAAGGGTTAGGGTGAGTCTCTCAGTATGTGGCCACCTCTGAGGGGTGAGTCCTTCCCGGATAAGATCCAGTTCTAGTGAGTCGTGCCGGTCCGAGCTAGCAGTTTATTTTGTTTCAGTCAAGTGACTGTGTTTTTGTCGGAATGGACACCCGGTGGTTGTTTGGGTATAAAGAAGGAGGAGTATCTTGCCCAGTAGGCCGATCACCTACTTTTGTCAGTCTGCACAACGTGTTAGGCATTCTGACCGGTTATGGGGCCCAAAGTGTGGTAACCCATATCCCTTTCTTTCGAGTGGTTGACTTCATTAGTTATGTATGGCTAGAAGAGCCAAAACGCCACTCTTGCTTTTGACTGATGTTTATTGCTTGCCAATGTTTCTCTTATAAAGATTTCACACTTTGTATCCACGAACTGTTTCTGCTAAACACCCAAAGCACACACGGACTTACTGAGATTTCTGTCTCACCACCTTTTACATGTTTTCAGGTTGATCCTGTTGTGGGTGAGTAGCTACTTTGGAAGAGAATGTGTTTTTTATTTTATGTACTGCTTTAGGAGACGAGTGTGGATGATTTTAATTACGAGTTTTGTTTTGAAATTTCATGGATGTACTTTGGAAGTATTTATTTTTGGGTTGTAATAAATTCTTTTAGCTTGAGTATTATTCATTTCAGCAATTTTATTTGTGACCTAGTTATAAAAACCCCTTGTCCTTTGGACGGGGCGACATCCCCGGCCCTGGCGGGCCTAGGTTTTCCGGGGTGTTACATCTGAAGATACACTATCGTCGCAAAACACTGATGGGTTTTCCAATCCTGTACATATAGACGACAGATATAAGTAACAAACTACATGTGAACTCAGTCATATACCACATACAAAAGAATGCTTCATTGGAAACGACATATTCATAGGATTAGTAACTATAGAAAATTTTAAATGTCAAAAGTAGAGTCATGATGTTTTCTGTCATTGTACTTTATATGAGGGCTTCTGAAGGTAAACCATCGTCGCAAAACACCAAAAGGGTGCCCTATATTGTTCATATAGGTGCACGATATACGTAGCACACTACCATTTAACTCAGTCCTATTCCACGTACAAAAAATTATTTCATTTGAAGCTACAAATTCATAGCACTGGTAACTACAAACATTTTTAAATGTCACAAGTTGTGTCCTGAAGTTCTGTGACAATATGAATCATACGCTGGCTTTTGAAGGTAAACCATCGTCGTCTTACTCCGAAATGGAGCCTAATCCAGCTTATATAGACGGATGATATACGTAGCACACTACCAGTCAGCTCAATCAAATACCACGTAGAAAATAATGTTTTATTTGAAACCACATATTCACAAGCTTAGTAAATACAATAATTTTTAAATGTCAAAAGTAGAGTCTTGGTGTTTTCTGACATTGTGCATCTTATGCGGGCTTTTGAAGGTAAACCATCGTTGCCAAACACCGAAGGGGTGCCCAATCCTATTTATATACACGTACGATATACGTTGTATACTACTAGTCAACTCAGTAATACACCACACATAAAAGAATATTTCATCTGAAACTACACATTCACAGGCTTAGAAACTACAAAGAATTTTAAATGTCAAAAGTAGAGTCATGAAGTTTTTTGACATTGTGCAACATATGCAAGTTTCGGAAGGAAACCCATCGTCGCAAAACATCAAAGGGTTACCCAATCCTTTTTACATAGATGTCCGATATGCGTAGCGCACTACCAGACAACTCAGACCTATTCCACATACAAATGAATATTTCATTTGAAGCTACATATTCATAGGATAGGTAACCATAGAACTTTTTAAACGTCAAAAGTAGAGTCATGAAGTTTTCTGACATTTTGCATCTTAGGCGAGCTTCTGAAGGTACACCATCGTCACAAGACACTCATGGGTTTCCCAATCCTATTTATATAGACGACAGATATAAGTAGCACACTACCAGTCAACTCAGTCATATAACACATACAGTAGAATGCTTCATTGGGAACGACATATTCATAGGATTATTAACTGTAGAAATTTTTAAATGTTAAAAGTACAATCACGATGTTATCTAACATTGTGCTTTATATGCGTGCTTCTGAAAGTAAACCATCATCGCTAAACACCGAAGGGGTGCCCAATATTGTTCATATAGATGCATGATATTCATAGCACACTGCGAGTCAACTCAGTCCTATTCCACATACAAAAGATTATATCATTTAAAGCTACATATTCATAGCATTGGTAACTACAGACATTTTAAAAAATTAAAAGTGGAGTCCTGAAGTTCTGTGACATTGTGCATAATATGCTGGTTTATGAAGGCAAACCATCGTCGCCTTACTCTGAAATGGTGCAAAATTCAGTTTATATAGACGCACGATATACGTAGCACGCTACCAGTCAACTCAATCAAATACCACGTAGAAAAAAATATTTTATTTGAAACCACATATTCACAGGCTTAGTAACTACAACAATTTTTAAATGTTAAAAGTACAGTCATGATGTTTTATGACGTAGTTGCATCTTATGCAGGCTTTTGGAGGAAAACCATCGTCGCCAAACACCGAAGGGGTGCCCAATCCTATTTATATACACGTACGATATACATTGTATACTACTAGTCAACTCAGTAATATACGACACATAAAAGAATATTTCATCTGAAACTACATATTCACAGGCTTAGTAACTACAAAAAATTTTAAATGTCAAAAGTAGAATCAAGAAGTTTTCTAACATTGTGCAACATATGCAAGTTTCTGAAGGAAACCCATCGTCGCAAAACACCGAAGGGTTACCCCAATCCTGTTTACATAGATGTTCGATATACGTAGCACACAACCAGACAACTCAGACCTATTCCACATATGAAAGAATATTTCATTTGAAGCTACATATTCATAGGATTAGAAACCACAGAACTTTTTAAACGTCAAAAGTAGAGTCACAAAGTTTTCTGAAATTTTTCATTTTAGGCGAGCATCTGAAGATACACCATCGCCGTAAAACACTGATGGGCTTCCAAATCCTGTATATATATAGACGACAGATATAATTAACACACTACCTGTCAACTCAGTCACATACCACAAACAAAAGAATGCTTCATTGGAAACGACATGTTCATAGGATTAGTAACTTTAGAAATTTTGAAATGTCAAAAGTAGAGTCATGATGTTTTCTGACATTGTGGTTTATATGCGGCCTTCAGAAGGTAAACCATCGACGCTAAACACCAAAGCGGTGCACATTGCTATTTAAATAGATGCACGAAATACGTAGCACACTACCAGTCAACTCAGTCCTATTCCACGTACAAAAGATTATTTCATTTGAAGCTACATATTAATAGGATTAGTAACTATAGACATTTTTAAATGTCAAAGGTAGAGTCTTGATGTTTTCTGACATTGTGCATCTTATGCGGGCTTTTGAAGGTCAACATTCATTGCCAAACACCGAAGGGGTGCCCAATCCTGTCTATATACACGCACGATATACGTTGTATACTACTAGTCAACTCAGTAATCTACCAAACATAAAAGAATATTTCGTCTGAAACTACACATTCACAGGCTTAGTAACTACAAAAAATATTAAATGTCAAAAGTAGAGTCATGAACTTTTCTGACATTGTGCAACATATGCAAGTTTCTGAAGGAAACCCATCGTCGCAAAACACTGATGGGTTACCAAATCCTATTTACATAGATGTCCGATATACGTAGCACACTTCAAGACAACTCAGCCCTATTCCACATGAAAAAGAATATTTCATTTGAAGCTACGTATTCACAGGATTAGTAACCTTAGACCTTTTTAAACGTCAAAAGTAGAGTCATGAAGTTTTCTGACGTTTTGCATCTTACGCGGGCTTTTGAAGGTACACCATTTTACACTGATAGGTTTCCCAATCCTGTTTGTATAGACTACAGATATAAGTAGCACACTACCTGTCAACTCAGTCATATACCACATACAATAGAATGCTTCATTGGAAACGACATATTCATAGGATTATTAACTATAGAAATTTTTAAATGTCAAAAGTAGAGTCATGATGTTTTCTAACATTGCGCTTTATATGCGTGCTTCTGAAGGGAAACCATCGTTGTTAAAGACCGACGGGGTGCCCAATATTGTTCATATAGATGCACGATATTCATAGCGCACTACGAGTCAACTCAGTCCTATTCCACATACAAAAGATTATTTCATTTGAAGCTACATAATCATAGCATTGGTAACTACAGACAATTTTAAATGTCAAAAGTAGAGTCCTGAAGTTCTGTGACATTGTGCATCATATGCTGGCTTTTGAAGGTAAACCATCGTCGCCATACTCCGAAAGGGTGCCTAATCCTTTTTATATAGACGCACGATATACGTAGCACACTACCTGTCAACTCAATCAAATACCACGTAGAAAAGAATATTTCATTTGAAACAACATATTCACATGCTGGTAACTTCAAAAATTTTTAAATGTCAAAATTAGAGTAGTGAAGTTCTCTGACATTGTTGTATCTTATGTGGCCTTTGAATGAAAAATATTGTCGCCAAACACCGAAGGGGTGCCCAATCCTGTTTATACACACGCACGATATACATAGCACACTACAAGTCATCTCATTCATATACCACATAGAAAAGAATATTTCATTTGAAACTACATATTCACAGGCTTAGCAACAACAAAAATTTTTAAATGTCAAAATTAGAGTCATGAAGTTTTCTGACTTTGTGCAACATATGCGAGCTTCTGATGGTAAACCATCGTCATAAAACACTGAAGGGTCCCCGATCCAGTTTATATAGACGACCGTTACACGTAGCACACAACCAGTGAACTAAGTCATATACCACAGAGAAAAGAATATATTATTTGAAACTACATTTTCCCAGGATTACTACCTACAAAAATTTTTAAATGACAGTAGTAGAGTCCGAAAGTTTTCTGACATTGTGCATCATGTGCGGGCTTTTGAAGGTAAACCATCGTTTCCAAACACCGAAGGGTTGTCTATTTCTTTTTATATTGACGCACGATATACGTAGCACATACCATTCAATTCAGTCCTATTCCACGTACAAAAAATATTTCATTTGAAGCTACATATTCATAAGATTAGTAACTACAGACATTTTTAAATGTCCAAAGTAGAGTCCTGATGTTTTCTGACATTGTGCATCTTATGCGGGCTTTTGAAGGTAAACTGTTGTCGCCAAACACCCAAGGGGTTCCCAATCTTGTTTATATACACATACGATATACGTTGTATAGTACTAGTCACCTCAGTAATATACCACATATAAAAGAATATTTCATCTGAAACTTCATATTCACAGGCTTAGTAACTACAACAATTTTTAAGTGTCAAAAGTAGAGTCATGATGTTTTCTGACATTGTGCAACATCGGCAAGTTTCTAAGGGAAACCCACCGTCGCAAAACACCAATGCGTTGCCCAATTTGTTTACATAGACGTCCGATATACGTAGAGCACACTACCAGACAACTCAGACCTATTCCACATACAAAATAATATTTCATTTGAAGCTACATATTCACAAGATTACTAACCACAGAACTATTTAAACGTCAAAAGTAGAGACAAGAATTTTTCTGACATTTTGCATCTTAGGCGGGCATCTGAAGATACACCATCGTCGTAAAACACTGTTGGATTTCCCAATCCAGTTTATGTAGATGAAAAATATAAGTAGCACACTTTAAGTCAACTCAGTCATATACCACATACAAAAGAATGCTTCATTGGAAATGAAATATACATTGCATTTGTAACTATAGAAAATTTTAAATGTCAAAAGTTGAGTCTTGATGTTTTCTGACATTGTACTTTATATGCGGGCTTCTGAAGGTAAACCATCACCGCTAAACACTGAAGGGGTGCCCAATATTGTTTATATAGACGCACGATATACGCAGCAGACAACCAGTCAACTCAGTCCAATTCCCCGTGCAAAAGATTATTTCATTTGAAGATACATATTCATAGGATTAGTAACTATAGACATTTTTAAATGTCAAAAGTAGAGTCCAGAAGTTATGTGACATTGTGCATCATATGCTGGCTTTTGAAGGTAAACCAACGTCGCCAAAAACCGAAGGGGTGCCCAATCCTGTTTATATACAAGCACGATATACGTTGTATACTACTAGTCAACTCAGTAATATACCACACATAAAAGAATATTTCATCTGAAACTACACATTCACAGGCTTAGTAACTACAAAAAATTTTAAATGTCAAAAGTTGAGTCATGAAGTTTTCTGACATTGTGCAACATATGCAAGTTTCTGAAGGAAACCCATCGTCACAAAATACCGAAGGGTTACCAAATCCTGTTTACATAGATGTCCGATATACGTTGCACACTTCCAGATAACTCAGACCTATTCCACATACAAAAGAATATTTCATTTGAAGCTACATATTCACAGGATTAGTAACCATAGAACTTTTTAAATGTCAAAAGTAGAGTCATGAAATTTTCTGACATTTTGCATCTTAGGTGGGCTTCTGAAGGTACACCATCGTCGCAAGACACCGATAGGTTTCCTAATCCTGTTTATATAGAAGACAGATATAAGTAGCACACTACTAGCCAACTCAGTCATATACTACATACAATAGAATGCTTCATTGGAAACGACATATTCATTGGATTATTAACTATAGAAATTTTCAAATGTCAAAAGTACTGTCATGATGTTTTCTCACATTGTGCTTTATATGCGTGCTTCTGTGGGTAAACCATCGTCGCTAAACACCGAAGGGGTGCCCAATATTGTTCATATAGATGCACGATATTCATAGCACACTACGAGTCAACTCAGTCCTATTCCACGTACAAAAGATTATTTCATTTGAAGCTACATATTCATAGCATTGGTAACTACAGACATTTTTAAATGTCACAAGTAGAGTCCTGAAGTTCTGTGACATTGTGCATCATATGCTGGATTTTGAAGGTAAACAATCGTTGCCATACTCCGAAAGGGTGCCTAATCTTGTTTATATAGACGCACGATATACGTAGCACACTACCAGTCAACACAATCAAATACCATGGAGAAAAGAATATTTCATTTGAAACAACATATTCACAGGCTAGTAACTACAAAAATTTTTAAATGTCAAAAGTAGGGTCATGAAGTTTTCTGACATTGTTGTATCTTATGTGGGCTTTTGATGGAAAAATATTGTCGCCAAACACCGAAGGGGTGCCCAATCCTGTTTATATACACGCACGATATACGTAGCACACTACAAGTCAACTCATTCATATACCACATAGTAAAGAATATTTCATTTGAACCTACTTATTCACAGGCTCAGTAACTACAAAAATTTTTAAATGTCAAAAGTAGAGTCTTGAAGTTTTCTGACTTTGTGCAACGTATGCGAGCTTCTGATCATAAACCATTGTCGTAAAACACTAAAGGGTCCCCAATCCAGTTTATATAGACGACCGATACACGTAGCACACAACCAGTGAACTCAGTTATATACCACAGAGGAAAGAATATATTATTTGAAACTACATTTTCACAGGATTAGTAACTACAAATGTTTTTAAATGACAATAGTAGAGTCCGAAAGTTTTCTGACACTGTGCATCATATGCGGGCTTTTGAAGGTAAACCATCGTTTCCAAACACCGAAGGGTTGCCTAATTCTGTTTATACAGACACACATTATACGCAGCACACTACCAGTCAACTCAGTCCTATTCCACGTACAAAAAATATTTCATTTGAAGCTACATATTCATAAGATTAGTAACTACAGACATTTTTAAATGTCAAAAGTAGAGTCCTGATGTTTTCTGACATTGTCCATCTTATGCCGGCTTTTGAAGGTAAACCATCGTCTCCAAGCACCGAAGAGGTTCCCAATCCTATTTATATACACGTACGATATACATTGTATACTAATAGTTACCTCAGTAATATACCACATATGAAAGAATATTTCATCGGAAACTACATATTCAAAGGCTTAGTAACTACAAAAATTTTTAAGTGTCAAAAGTAGATTCATGATGTTTTCTGACATTATGCAACATATGCAAGTTTCAAAAGGAAACCTACCGTCGCAAAACACCGATCCGTTGCCCAATCTGTTTACATAGACGTCCGATATACGTAGCACGCTACCAGACAACTCAGACCTATTCCACATACAAAATAATATTTCATTTGAAGCTACATATTCATAGGATTAGTAACCACGGAACTATTCAAACGTCAAAAGTAGAGTCATGAATTTTTCACATATTTTGCATCTTAGGCGGGCATATGAAAATACACCATCGTCGTAAAACACTGATGGATTTCCCAGTCCAGCTTATATAGAGGACAGATATAAGTAGCACACTTCCAGTCAACTAAGTCATATACTACATACAAAAGAATGCTTCATTGGAAATGACATATACATAGGATTAGTAACTATAGAAATTTTTAAATGTCAAAAGTGGAGTCTTGCTGTTTTCTAACATTGTGCTTTATATGCGGGCTTCTGAAGGTAAGCCATCGTCGCTAAACATCGAAGGGGTACCCAATATTGTTTATATAGACGCACGATATACGTAGCATACAACCAGTCAACTCAGTCCAATTCCCCGTGCAAAAGATTATTTCGTTGGAATCTACATATTCATAGGATTTGTAACTATAGGCATTTTTAAATGTCAAAAGTAGAGTCCAGAAGTTCTTTGACATTGTGCATCATATGCTGGCTTTTGAAGCTATACTATCGTCGCCATACTCCGAAAGGGTGCCTGATCCTGTTTATATAGACGCACGATATACGTAGCACACTACCAATCAACTCAATCAAATACCACGTAGAAAAGAATATTTTGTTTTAAACAACATATTCAAAGGCTTAGTAACTACAGAAATTTTTGAATGTTTAAAGTAGAGTCAAGAAGTTTTCTGACATTGTGCTTCTAATGCGAGTTTCCGAAGGTGAACCATTGCAGCAAAACACCGAAGGGTTACCCAATCTTGTTTATATAGACGTCCGATATTTACAACACACTACCAGTCAACTCTTTCATAATCCACGTACAAAAGAATATTTCATTTGAAACAACATATTCACAGGATTAGTAACCGCATAAATTTTTAAACACTAAAAGTAAAGTCACGATGTTTTATGATATTCTGCATCATAGGCGAGCATCTAAATGTACACCAACGTCACAAAACACCGATGAGTTACGTAATCCTGGTTATATAGACAACAAATATACATTGCACACTACCAGACCACATACAAAAGATTATTTCATTTGAAGCTACATATTCATAGGATTAGTAACTACAGAAATTTTTAGATGTCAAAAGTAAAATCCTGATGTTTGCTGACATTATGCATCTTATGCGGGCTTTTAAAGGTATACCATCATCGCCAAACACCGATGGAGTGCCCAATCCTGTTTATATACACGCGCGATATATGTTGCGCACTACTAGTCAACTCAGCCATATACCACACATAAAAGAATATTGCATTTGAAACTACATATTCACAGGCTTAGTAACATCAAAAAATTTTAAATGTCAAAAGTAGAGTCATGAAGTTTTCTGACATTGTGCAACCAATGCTAGTTTCTGAAGGAAACCCATCGTTGCAAAACATCGAAGGGATGCCCAATCCAGTTTTTATAGATGTCCGATGTTTGTAGCACACTACTAGACAACTCAGTCCAATGCTACATACAAAAGAATATTTCATTTGAAGCTACTTATTCATAGGATTAGTAACCATAGAAATTTTTAAACATCAAAAGTAGAGTCACGAAGTTTTCTGACATTTTGATTCTTAGGCGGGCTTCTGAAGGTACACTATCGTCGCAAAACATTAATGGGTTTCCTAATCCTGTTTATATAGACGACATATATATGTAGTACCCTACCAGTCAACTCAGTCATATACCACATACAAAATAATATTTCATTGGAAACAACATATTCATAGGATTAGTAACTATTGAAATTTTTAAATGTGCATTATATGCGGGCTTCTGAAGGTAAACCACCGATGCCAAACACCGAAGGAGTGCCCAATGTTGTTTATATTGACGCACGATATACATAGCACACTACCAGTCAACTCAGTCATATTCCACATAGAAAAGAAAATTTCTTTTGAAGCAACATTTCATAGGATTAGTAAATACAGAAATTTTTAAATGTCAAAAGTAGAGTCCTGTTGTTTTCTGACACTCTCCTGCACCGTTCTGCTATGCACCACTATTCGACGTCTTGGTGCCATCTTAATCACATTCACTCAGGGTTAGTTAGTTATCAAGGGGGAAAAGAATATGCTTAGTTAGTTATCTCATGGCCAACTCATAGAGCTCGTCCAACGCTAATCTAACTATACCCTTAGGCGCACGCCTCTCACTCCCCAAGTCAGATGGATCAACCAACCCCTTTCTCCTTAGCATGGCATCTACACCCAGTCCAAATCGGAGTCCACACCCCTCAGGACTCCCTTCTAGCTTCCTCTTTCCCTTATCTACCCCTCCTAGAGCTAACTGCCTACTGTCTCTCTCTCCCGGGATAACCTCCATTACCTCCTTGTCCTCTCTTTCTACCCCAACAATCTCTCCCACGTTCTCATCGTCTCCCTCATTCCCAAGCTCATCTACCTCACCCTCACTCAACTCCGTCATCTCCTCATCTCCATCATCTTCCCCTAGACTCTCCTCGACCTCCATCTCCGTCTCAACCACCGGGTCGTCTAGCACTGACGGCTCACGCTTTCTCTCTGAATCAGACGCGGGTGGGTCAACTACGGGTAGTGGGGCAGGTGGATTCCCGCAACCAGCGGGCTAGTCTCTGACAGCCGGTACAACTATTTTGACCATCCTATAAACAAAAGATAAAAATTAGCACTAGGTCAGAATACTTAAGAAAATAGAACCCCATAAGTTAAGTAATTGCCTAAATCATGGCTCGGATACCACTTGTAACACCACACGACTATGTACCCTAAAAGGGCGGGGATGTCGCCCCGTCCCGTAGGACAAGGGGTCTTTAGAACGAGGTATAAAATATAAAGGCAATCTCCAAAAGGATCAACTTAGATAAATAAAGAAATATTCTTATTACATCAGGCTCAACTTGGAGCAAAACGGAATAAAACAAAATATTGTTTAGAAGCATAAGTAACAAATGTCTCCTAGAACGGATAGAGAAAAATAGCAAAAGCTTCAACTATTACATGCCCCGCTGATTCAGCACAGTCTAACTCCAGAAAACATGATGTAAAACGGTGTGAGAATAAATCTCAGTAAGTCCTGTGTGTGCACATGGTGTTTTGAATAGTACGTGTGTGCAAAGTGTAAAATATTTGTAAAAATAATTTGGCAAGTCATAAACAATCTCTTTTCGCAAGGAGTGGGTTTTTCTCATTCTCACACTTTGCACAAAATAAATCCCCCACTCGGATAAAAGTCATGTCACCACACATTGGGCTCCATGAGAACAAATTGGCCAAGGCACTACACTTTGTGCACCTTGTCCGGACCAGATTACCACACGTTGGGCGTTATGATCAAGGTGAGTGTATAGCCCACCGGGTGAGATACTCCTCCCTCTCTACACCTAACAAAACCATCCGGGTGTCCGTGCCGGGAATATAAATAATATGTTTCAGGTATAATGCTAGCTCGGACTGGCCTGACCAACCGACACTGTCGCCTTTTCAAGCAGAGTTCATCTTCTGGAGATGGCCTCCTGCCAGAAGACTTACGCTAGCCCTCCCAGACTGATATTGTTAGCCTACCCTTATTGAGTACTCAACGAACATATCCGTCAATTCCTGATTCAAAATATTTCCAAACCTTGGCTTTGTAAAACGTGGTTTTCTTTAAAAGAGATTTCTAAAAATTTAGGAAAAGAATGGGTTTCTTGATAAAATCGTTAGTTTGACAAAACCGTTTGAAAAATAAATATCCACGTTTACAACCCAAGCAAACACAGTTTAACAATAGCTTTTCAAAGCTTCACAACATAGACTTTCCATCACAACATTTAACAAAACAGTTTATAAAAGGTCTTACCATCACAACGTTTAACAAAAGTGTTTATGCAAGGACTTACTTGATATGCCTCAGATAAATGCGATAAATTCACAGCTGGCTTTCCTCAATTATCCTCCTGATCTAAACCATATAATATTATGATCAGGGTCTCAATCAATTCAAACTTGCTCTAATCCCATTTGTTTTCACAACAATTCGCAATCTCCTATTTAATTCCAAGTAAACTATTCAATCCCCAAAGATCATATACTACGACCACATGTTCATCTCGCTAATAAACACCATTAAACTTTACTTTCGGCATCAAGGGAGGGTATTCCCTTACCTTGCAACTACCGGGTAATGAGATCTCGATGCTCCTATGGTGATCGTCCCGAGTTCACTTGAGAAGAAGAGAGAAGCTACCTCATTTGCTTCTCTTGACCGAAAATTAAAGAAGAAGAGGAAATCAACCTCTATAGGGCGTGATTTAAGGGTAGAAGAAAGAGAAAAGAATCATTAGAGAAAACGGCATCAAGGGGTTGAAAGGATTTGTGCTTACCTTAAGGTGTGTTCGATTTTTGCTTGGAATAACTCTTGTGGTTTCGAAAATTTCAGCAACTTGCAGAGAGAAGTTGCTGAAATTTTCGTGTAGAATGGAGAGGGTAGACGGTTGCTATGATTTAAAATTGGAGAAGATTGGTTTAGGTTTAGATGGTGATGTTTAGATAGACTCCTAATGGCTTTAGGTTTCTTGGACAGCAAAGGCGAAATTTCAGCTTGTTGCGCGTCTCCTTGCTGTCGATTTTAGGTGAGTTTTATGGAGGAAAAGATTATGCAATTTTGATCCTTTATGCTGGCTGAAATACTACTCAAAGGAAGGGCTGAATGTGTTTAGAATTTTGGGCCAAACAAGGAAGTGTTTGAGTGAGTTTTGATGACTGAAAAATCTTGTGCAAGTGCTGTTAAAATTCTGTGCGAGTGTAGCAAGGTTTGGACTGTTTTGGTTACTGTACTTCTACCGAAATTTCCAGAGGAAAATTCGGGGTTTTGGGCGCTGAAAATAGCTTGTTCAGCTGGGGTTTATCAGTGAATTATGTGTGCAGAATTTTGGTTGAGGAAGGAACACAAAGCTGGCCGAAAATCCTGCACAAAGCTGACCGAATTTTCTGTGTATATGCTGACGAATTTCAGTGTTTTTGTGTGATTAAAATTCTGGTTTTGTGCAGCTAAGGTTCCCTGAATTAATGAGGAATATTTAGGTGTTTTAAGTTGGGATTTACAGAGTTGGATTGTAGCTAAGAAGCTAGAATTTTTGGACAGCTTATGTTGATACAAAGCTGCCGAAATTCAGCTAGGAAAAGGAAGAAAATCCTAGTTGAATTTGGATTGAAATAAAATCTGATTTTATCAAGGATTTGGATAGGATTTCCTCTAGTCCTAGAAGAGGTTGGATTGAGCTAAAGGTGCTCCAAGGTGGCGGACAAAATCTGGAAAAATTTCCAGAATTTTTCCAGCTTATGGTTTCCGAAAATTCAAGGGAACAAAAGCTGAAAATAAAACAAACTTTATCCTTATCTAAAATCCTTGAACTTAAGAGTTAAATATAGAGTCTTATTCCTATGGAAGTGGCGTTTAAACCCAAAGAAAATATCTAAGACTTTAGTTAAAATATTTCTCTAAAACAATTAAATAAATAAAAGTATTATGGCTAGAATTCTTGAAGAGGTAAGATAAGATTTTTCCCTAATATATTCCCTAACTCTAATATTCATCAAGAAGAGTTTTATACCACTTGAAATTCTTCAAAGTGGCACCTAGCTAGGGGTTTTTTTTTTTTCGAAAATCCTAAGGAACACAAGCTGAAAATTAAAGGTGAACTTTATTCACATCAAAGTCCTTGAATTTAGGAAATAAATATAGACACTTATTTCCTTGGAGTAAAAATACAAAAATTTCTCTAGGATAGCTAGATTCTTTTTCGGCCAAGACAAGAAATGGTTTAAGGAAAAGAATTTCAAGAAGAGAAACTTACTTCACAAAAGGTAGGATTCGAACTCAGGTCACCAAAGAAAATCACCAACCTCCCCACTATTCCAAAACAACTCCAATACTAATTTTTCTACAAGAAGTTCTTACCACCCCAATACTCATCCTTCCAAATCTTTGACCAAACCTCCCTTAACCAAATCTTTAACAACACAACTATTTCACATCAATTGATTCAAATGCAAGTGTAACGGAAAAATTCTCATGCATCCATGTAAATAAAATTATTCTAGCTACCACATAAAATGCAAGATGCTATGCAATGCATGACTTTTCCCCATAGTCAAAGGTGGTTTTGGGCGGGGTATTACATCCCCTCCCCCTTAAGAGAATTTCGTCCCGAAATTCAGATTTCATACCCTTCGAGCATACCCGGATACTTCCGTCTTAACCATTCTTCCGTTTCTCACGTTCCATCCTGTGCTCCATGATGATCCCATAGTATCTTCACCATAGGTATCTGCTTGTTTCGGAGCGTCTTAATACTCCGCTCCACGATCTTGACGGGTCTCTCCACATAACTCAGATTGGGTTGCAACTCCAACGGTTCCTCATTGAGTACATTACTCGGATCGGGATTGTACCTTTTCAACTGAGAGGCATGGAATACGTCATGCATCCCGGTTAAGCCATCAGGTAGATCCGGTCGGTAGGCAACCGGTCCAATTTTCTCCAATATCGGGAATGGTCCCAAGTACCTAGTACTCAACTTCCCTCCCCTCGGATGTTTCAGGATTCCTCTACTAGGAGTCAACTTCAAGAATGCACAGTCACCTACTTGGAACTCCAATTCCCTCCTCCTAGTGTCTGCATAACTTTTCTGTCTGCTTTGCGCTGCCCTTAGCCTTTCCCAAATTAACTTAATCTTGTCCGTCATCTCTTGAATGCATACTTCACCAGTCTTTTTAACGTTCCCTTCTTCTGTCCATCCACAGTATATCGGTACTTGGCATTTTCGCCCATACAGTGCTTCGTATGGCGCCATTCCGATCAATGCCTGATAGCTATTGTTATATGCTAACTCCACATGCGGTAAAGACTCAATCCACTTATCTCCAAAGTCCAAGATACATGCTCAGAGCATGTCTTCCAGTATCTAAATGACTCTTTCGGATTGACCGTCAGTCTGCGGATGAGCAGAGGTGCTGAATTTCAGGGTCGTGCCCAAGGACTCCTGGAATTTACCTCAGAACCTTGAAGTGAATCTAGGGTCCCAATCCGACACGATGCTCAACGGTACACCATGCAGCCTTAAAATTTCTCGGGTATATGTCTGAGCCAACTTTTCCATCGAGTCCCTTACGTTTATCGGTATGAAGTGCGCTGTCTTGGTCAATCGGTCCACTACCACCCAGATCGCATCTTTGTGTGACTTGGTCATCGGAAGGCCAGTCACAAAGTCCATGGTCACCTCTTCCCATTTCTATTCAGGAATCGGTAACGGTTGCAGTAAACCTGCAGACTTTTTATGCTCCATCTTAACCTTCTGGCATGTCAAATCGGTTGACACATGCTGAACTACATCCCTCTTCATTCCAGCCCACCAATATTTCCTCTTCAAGTCTTGGTACATCTTTACCTCCTCAGGGTGTATGGTGTATTTGCTCTTGTGCACTTCGTCCAGTATCCTCTTCCTTAAGTCTTGGATGTCCGGTACACAAATCCGGTCCCGAAAGTATAATACTCCCTTCTCGTCGATCCGGGAATCGCTTCCTCCTCTCGCGATCTCTTTCTCCCAGAAAGTTTGAAATCCTGTGCTGCCCTGCTGACCTGATACAAGTGTGCCATTTTCACCTTCCGACTTAGAGCGTCTGCTACCACATTCGCTTTACCCGGATGATAGTTAATGGGGGCACTTATACTCTTCTAGGAACTCCATCCACCTACGCTGCCGGAGATTCAAGTCCTTTTGCGTGAAGATGGCCATCTCAAACTCTTATGGTCCGTAAAAACCTCGTATTGTGCACCATACAAGTAATGTCACCATTTCTTCAAGGCGAACACTATAGCTGCTAGCTCTAGGTCATGCGTGGGATAGTTAACTTCGTGCGGCTTTAGCTTCCTAGATGCATAAGCTATGACTTGGTGAATGGATGCGCTAGATTGTTTTTCGAGGCAATATGCTCCACTACGACTTCCAGTCTCCGGATGAAATCCCGCATCGAGTGGTACTTCCTCTCGATGTGTTTCCTCTTCTTGTGGTTCCGAGGTTCCTTAGATTGCGATCTTGCTCCGGTGTTGTCGCAATACATCACAACCAACCTGTCCATATGTGGTACGACTCCAAGTTCTGAAAGAAACTTCCGGAGCCAGACTGCTTCCTTGGATGCCTCCGGAGCAGCCACATACTCAGCTTCCATGGTTGAGTCTGCAATACAAGATTGCTTGATACCCATCCATGAAATTGCTCCTCCAGACAAGGTGAAAACATATCCACTAGTGGATTTTCTCTCATCCTTATCCGCCTGGAAGTCTGAGTCTGTGTATCCTGTAGGAACCAAATCATCAGCCCTGTAAACTAGCATATAATCTCTCGTCCCTTGAGGTACTTGAGAATATGCTTTACAGCTTGCCAATGAACCTTCCCTGGTTTTGACTGATATCTGCTAACTAAGCCCACAACAAAGCAGATATCTGGCCTAGTATACAACATGGCGTACATGAGACTTCCCACAGCCGAAGCGTAGGGAATCCTACTCATTCTGTCCTTTTCTTCTTGATACTTAGGACAGTCCTTCGAAGAAAATGACAACCCATGTCTGCAAGGGATTAGAGCTCCCTTGCATGAGTCCATGTTGTACTTGGCCAACATCTTGTCAATGTATGTCGCTTGGGATAACCTTAACATTCTCTACTTCCTATTTCTAAGAAGCCTAATCCCGAGAATGTAGTCGGCTTCTCCCAAGTCCTTCATCTTGAATTGACTAGACAACCAAACCTTTGTAGATGACAATGTCCCTACATCATTCCCAATGAGTAGAATGTCATCCACATACGAGACAAGAAAAACCACATTAATGCCTTCAAGTTTCCTGTACACGCATGGTTCACCTTTGTTTTGAATAAAATATTAAGACTTTACGAGTCTCATCAAAATGAATGTTCCATACTCTCGATGCCCGCTTAAGTCCATAAATGGACTTCTTAAGCTTGCAAACCATGTGTTCACTGGCCTTCAGCAATGAAGCCTTTCGGTTGGAACATATAGATGTCTTCGCTAAGATGGCCATTTAAAAATGCCGTCTTGACATCCATTTACCATATCTCGTTGTCATGGTGACATGCGATGGCAAGGAGGATGCGGATGGATTTAAGCATGGCTACCGGGGAAAAGGTTTCCTCATAGTCGATACCTTCTTTCTGAGTATACCCTTTCGCCACAAGCTTAGCTTTGAAGGTTTCCACCTTCCCATCCACTCCCCTCTTTCTCTTGTATACCCACTTGCTTTGTTGGGGATATGCCCTAGAGTCAATTTGTACTTATACTATTGTCATTGTGTTTTATATAATAATATGAGGCTTTCCTTTCCATGAATAGTGAGTTTTGTTTTGTTGGTCATCAAGTGCGTGACTTGATAGTAAAACCCTACAATGAATACAATGACTATTCTAAAACTGTCCCTGATCGATTATTATTATTGGAATAATAATAAATTAAGATTAGTATGTTTGTGACTTGATGGCTATGTTTCTTGGCCATGGATATTTGTGATATCGAGTCAAGACATAAATAAATGTTAGAGAACATTGTATTGAACATGACCCACTGTAAGAGTACTTCATGAAATATGTCATAAGTACTTTCTAGCCATAATAATATTGAAAGTCCTTCGACCTAAATTCATCATAGTTTCCTACTTGATAAATTCTATATTTTGACATTGTCTAAAGTTGTCTTTAACCGAGATAATAAATTAGACTACTTGTTGGATATAGAATAAATCAAGGAGAGGAATATGATTGATTGTGAAGGAATTTGTCCCTCTCAGTTATGGGAGAGATATCCATAGGCCCCTTGATAAATTAGACTATTAAAAATGCATGGCCGTGCTCAAATATATCAATCTAAGATATTGATATCATTTGTTTGAACAGATCTACTATGAAATCAAGAAATAATTGATTAAGCTTAATAAGGATGACATGCTCACGTGCCTTATGCTTAATCTGGATATCATGTGACAAAAGGACTAAATATAAAATTATGGTTTGGTTCAAAGAGATCACTGATCTTCATTTAACCTGGATAGTTATAATGTTTTGCTAGAAACATCTTATAACTTGTGGGCCATTTAAATATGATTTAGGCACACTGCTAGTGTTAAATGAACCTATAGGGTCACACAATAAGCGAACTTGTTAGGTTATTTTTCTGGTGACCGATACAATGAATTTGGAAATATGTCCACATTCGATGTATCTGGATGATGTCCAGATTATAAGAATCTGACTCGATAAATTAATTAGTTAAATTACCGAGATAATGGCAGAATCTTATCATATCAGTTTTAATTTAATTTGAATTTAAATTAGAATATGATAAGATATTATTAGGGTTGGACTCTAGAGGTTTGGGAGTTTTTAAGAAAACCCTAGCCGTCTTTTCAAGAGTCCAATTTTTCAGTTGAGAACATTCGTGTCATTCTCTACTAGAAAAGAAAAAAAGACCTCTCAAACCCTAGGCGCTAGCACTCCCCGGGTATCGAGTGAGTTCGCGGTGTGTATCCGAGAGAGGACGTTCACATCTTGCAGACATCTCGGTGATTGTTCGGGTTGAACGTACAACAACGCAACCAGAATCGAAGGATTTCGATTACAGCAACCAGAGGTAATTCTTAAACCTTAGATCTTCTTAATCGTTTACTTGGGTCCCCGGGAGGGATTCGTGGATGTTTTCCGCGTTTAGGAGTCCACGAATTCTAACACTTGCACCCAATGGGTTTTATCCCTTCAGGTGAAGCTACAAGATCCCAAACCTAATTGAGGTACATAGACTCAATCTCGGCTTTCATTGCTTCATGCCACAGATTTGCATCGGCATCAGCAATAGCCTCTTCGTATCTAGTAGGGTCTTGTTCCGATGGTCGGAGACCAGCTTAAAAGCTTCTCCGATCCATCTATCCGGAACCCTAGACACTCTCCCACTACAACGAGGCTCCATTTGCACAGGCTCTTGAGGCTGTGCCTCCTCTTGTTCCATAATCGGGTCAGAAGAAGTTGATTCTGTAGATAACTTCTCCTCAAGTTCCAACCTCGTTGAACCTTTAGTGGAAGTACTTTGATCATCTTCCAAGTATCTAGCATTAGTACGGACTAGTACCTTCTACTCCTTAGGATGATAAAAGTAACTTCCTTTTGTCCCTTTTGGATACCCAACAAAATAGCATAATTCTGATCTTGGTTCCAACTTGTCTCCCTTGATCAGTACATAAGCTGGACAACCCCAAATCCTGAGATGATTCAGACTTGGCTTACGCCCAGTCCACATCTCATAGGGGGTCCTAGGTACTGACTTAGAATGCACCAAGTTTAGAATATATGCCGCTGTCTCCAGGGCATATCCCCAAAAGGACACTGGAAGAGTAGCATGAGACATCATGCATCGGACCATTTCCATCAACGTCATGTTCCTTCTCTCAACTACTCCGTTCTGTCGGGGTGTTCCGGCACGAGAGGCTGGGATACTATCCCATGATGTACCATGCAATCCTTGAATTCACCTAGGAGGTACTCTCCACCATGATCCCATCGTAAGGTTTTGATTAATTTACCTATCCAGTCGCTCCACTTCGGCCTTAAACTCCTTGAACTTATCAAAAGAGTCAGACTTGCGTCTCATCAGGTAAATGTAACCATACCTCGTACAATCATTCGTGAACATGATGAAGTACTCAAAACCTCCCCTAGCTGGTG
Organism: Voacanga thouarsii; assembly: GCA_026120185.1. Taxonomy (NCBI): domain Eukaryota; kingdom Viridiplantae; phylum Streptophyta; class Magnoliopsida; order Gentianales; family Apocynaceae; genus Voacanga; species Voacanga thouarsii. The sequence continues at coordinate 369,021 of JANUWF010001505.1, forward strand.
TAGACAATGGATCGCACACATCAGTGTGAACAAGACTCAACACCTCCTTGGCTCGATCCGCCTTTGGTGTAAATGACCTCTTGGTCATCTTTTCCATCGAGACAAGATTCACACTGAGGCCAACTTTCCAATCTCAATGAGCCCAAAGGCCCATAATGGATTAGCCTCTGAATCTTGGTTGAGTTAATATGACCCAACCTTAGATGCCAAAGGTTTGAATCATTGATATTGGTCTTTCTCTTCTTTGTGAAAGATTCGGATAGAGCGTTATTTGATTGGTTATTAATAGGGTTTAAAAAGAACAGATTTCCATACATGTGCCTAGTACATAAAATTTCTCCATCTCTATTGATAGAAATACCGAGAATGGAAAGATACTGAGAATATCCTTGATTAATAAGTTTTGCAACTGAAATCAAATTCGACGAAAACCAGGTACATATAAAATGTCTTTTAAAACCACTATCTTATTACAATAAAAACTAAGATCCAGCTCTCCCACTTGCAAGGGCCCAGGACTTGTGCTCCATTACCCACTCGAAGCCCATGTTCGCCCTTCTTGAGTCTTCTTATCTTCCTAAACCCACGCAAGGAGTTACGGATATGATCAGTGGCTCCTGAATCAACAATCCAAGTGGAGGTTGATCCTACCATTGATATGGACTCTAGATAGTAAACATTACCTGTGGGGTTTTTCTTGGCCTGAAGATCTGGACACTCTTTTTTCCAGTGTCCCTTCTTCCCACACTTGAAGCACTTGCCCTTTGGTTTGTCCTTGGGCTGGTTCTTGGGCTACTGCATTCCCCTTCTTCCTCTTGAACTTTCTGGGTTTAGGCCCAGTTCTTGAAGAAGAAGCCCTAGCAATCATGGCCTTAGACTGCGGCTTCATGACCTTCTCCGCCATCTGGAGCTCCTTCATCAGTTCAGTTAAACTCATGTTCAACTTATTCATGTTATAGTTTAACTTGAACTGAGTGAAAGAGCCCGGTAGAGATTCGAGAACCATGTCCACTTGGCTCTCGGGGTCAATGACAGCCCCTAAGATTTCCGCCTCCTCGAAAGCAGCAATCATCTTGAGCATATGCTCTCGGACTGATGCTCCCTCAGCCATCTTAGTGTTCACAATAGTTCGAAGAGCCTCCTGCCTTGCGGGCCGGCTCTTGTCTGCGAACATCGTAGCCAATGATTGACTAATGTCATATGCAGAAGCCATGTGCTCGTGTTTTGACTGGAGCACATTAGACATGGAAGCTAACATATAGCAACATGCCATTTCGTCAGCTTTCTTCCATGCCTTTTCAGCCTCTCGCTCTTTAGCGATGGAACCTTCCTCGATAATAGGGCAGGTTTCGTAAAGGACATACTTATACTCCTCAGCTGTGAGTATTATGTCCAGGTTCCTTTTCCAGTCCACATAGTTTGGACCCGTTAACTTATTCTCCCTGAGAATAACGGCCAATGGACTAAAAGAACCTCCCACCATTTCTGAAAATCGAAAATAAAAGAAAGAATTTAGTTTGTGAAAACAAAATAAAATTTGTGCACTGAAAATAATTTGGCTCTTAGGAAAAACTGACATAGCTTCTTGGGAAGATTAATAGTTTCCTAAGCTAAGTGTATTAACTACCACAAATTAATTTCCCTTCTAGGTAATGGTCTAGAGAATAACTCCATCGTGGGATGGCCGTTTCCTCTCATTTCCTATGGACATACCTCGCACTATAACCTCCAACGTGGGCTGGCCGATCATAGTACGTGCCCGGGTTATTAATTACATCCTTCCATTAGATCTAGATCCTTGTGGTATCCCCATCCTATACGGGTTCACTCCCGGGGGTGACGCGAGGGGATCCACGATCTCTAATGAGGACCGTGATGGAAGCCGTGGGGCCGTTGGAACCCCTCTCCCACTTAGTCTTTTAAAATAAAGGTTTTACGGAAAATATCCTTTTGAAATTTCCATTAAGTTTTTCTTAACTCAAAAATAAAATATCTAAGTCCAATAAAATCTCTATGCCAAGGCTTATATCCTTTGAGAGATTTTCTCCATGGACTAATTTTATTTAAGTTAAAACTTAATGATTTCAAAAATTTCCAATTAAAACTTTCTAGAGACTTTGGTCTCAAGTTTATTTGACAAAATCATTTTTCTAGTCCAAAACAAAACAAAATGGCTCTCCATTTTAATTTACAAAAATATCTAAATCCAATATATTTTCTATATCAAGGATTAAATCCTTTGAGAAAATATTCAAGGATTAATTTTTGTACAAATTAAAATAACCATTTAATTTTTGAAGAAAAATATTTTTCTTGTCAAAAAAAAGTTCCCAAAGACTTTGGTCTTTGAGAAAAAGCACACATAGGTACATAAAAAAAATAGCATGCTAGAAAACAATAAACGTTTTCATGCTTTTCTATTTTTAAACCTAAGTGCTCAAATAATAGAATTAAACACATTAATTAATTAATTAATGATCTTGTTTAATCATAAAATCCCTTACTAATATTTTTCATGCAAACATATTCCAAGAATATAAATATTACAAAAATATT